>OX439128.1:26340819-26790819 GCA_949318235.1 Ecdyonurus torrentis | reverse complement strand
GAGTATTGTTTCGAGAAGAGGTATTGTTGTCGTGTTATCATTCGTGAGCAGCCGCGTGCGTATTTTCACTTCAGTGTTTTTGTTTGTAAGCATTCGGGTGTCAGGTGAGTGCAGAGAGAGAGAGAGAGAGAGAGAGAATTCATGTTTAGAAACAAAAGAAAGAAAAATTAATTCACCTAGAAATCACCTGAACTTTATATCATTTGTGTCTTTTTGCCTTAAACTAGAACATTTCTACATACTTAATATATTTTATATATATATATATATATATATATATATATATATATATATATATATATATATATATATATATATATATATTATATATATATATAATATATATATATATATATATATAAATATAGTGCCATAATGAGATAAATCACAACTTTAAATCTGGCATTCTACCTCTTTGTTTCTAGTTGAACGATATGAAAAGTGATTTTCTTTTATCAGCGGGGGGGGGGGGGGGGTATATATATTGTATATAATATATACAATATATTATATTGAAGAAGCAAATCTCATTGACTTTTTTTTCTTCATATTTGCTTAGATTAAAATATTCAAATAATTTGAATACTTTTTTCGTATGCTATAGGTATAAAAAGATTTAGAAATTATACACTATACTTTTAATTTCAGATTACAATATAATATAACTGTTAATGGCGTTAATGCGACTCTATATGAATGAAAAGAATGTTGCTAGGTAGCCCTATTTTAGTTAAAGTTTCAAACTATTTTAGATTTTCTCCTTAATGTGCATTAAAGTAGTTTGAACGAGGTTGTTAACAGCTGATTTTTAATTTATTTGAAGTTTGGCGCTCACTTGAATTTAATTTCATCATTAAAAACTTTGCAATAACCGAGTCTCGATCCGCTGACCCTCGTCATGTAAAAGCAGCGCTCTACCAACTGTGCTGTCAAGGCACTAAGAGATAATCCAGCAAATTATATATATATTCCTTTTTGTAACTATTTTCTAATCAAACACTTTTCTCGCTTCTCAGTGCATATATTAATTAATTATAATGAAGTTAATACATATTAAGTACATTACAAGAGTTTTATTAACGTTTATGAGCTCAATTGACGTTTATATCTCGTTTCTCCCGCGATCGCCCGCGATCGCCATGATTCGGCGCCTCTAGCGGCCGATTTCCGAACTATATAAAAGTACTGGTTAACAAAAAAATTCTCATTTTCAGCTCTTTTAGTCACAAAGTTCTCGGTGCGTTTCGAACCAAATTTAGTTTAATGCTTTTAAAAGTTTCTTTGTTTATCAAAGAGCTTATTTATCTGTTTTTGAGTCCATTTAAATACACTTTCGCAGAAATATGAATGATCTACTGTGGAAGGATCCTGGCTTTTTCAGCCATTAACCAATGTTGTATGAGGAAAATGCTCGACTTTGCGGCTATTTTTTTATTTGCGTTTCGAACTAAATGTATTTTTTATTACATCAATAGGAGCATAGAGAAATAAGGAATCTATAGGTAGCACTAAAACGGCGTTTAAATAATATCAAAACTCGTTCAAACTACTTTAAATATAAATTATTGTAGGTTTTTGTTTTTATATATACATTTTCTTATTCTTTCTCACATAGTTTTATTTTTTTAAGTCTTAAAATTTTTAGGTTGAAAATTTTTCATCCCTTGGTGTAAACTGTAAAGTATAGAATGCATTGTATAGTATGTACCAGTCATGGAGTCGATACCAAAATTTTCGATACCGATACGATACCGATATTTTTAAATTTTGCCGATACCGATACCGATACGATACTCGCAAAAAAAATTTGCTCCGATACGATACCGATATTTTCCGATACTTTTTCGATATTTTTGCTTTATCTCGTACATAAATATTACACCAAAAATTTCATTTTTTTTTTCTCTCTCATCTTTGAGATATAAATTTATATAATAAAATCCATGCATATTATTATCACATTTATTTATTATTTTATTTACCTATTAATATTCACTTATTTATTTATTTATTTATTTATTTTATTCTATTGTTCGTTTGTTAAACTAAAATGACAAAAATAAATTATAGTAGATTTAAAAAAAAAATAATAAAATTAAAAATTTAATTCGTTTAATGACATTGAATGATAGAATATCCTTTATTACTGTTTCCAGGCACTTTTGTTATATATTTATGAATTAGCAATTTCCTTATTTAGTATAGAATTAATTTTCAAATATTTAATAAATTTAATTTTTTTTTCATGGTATTTTATTTGATTAAATAAAGTATCTTTAGCTTTCGTTTTTTTTATTGTACCAACACCGATTAAGCATATAAAATGAATAGAAAATTCAAAATTATAATATTCCTGTAATGGAACTTTTAATAATAATTTATCAATTGATCGTGCTTTAGTTTAGCATACATAATAATTAAAAATACAAGTTTTATAATTTTAAACTCTTTTTATCATTGATTTTTTTTGTCTTATATAATCTTAAGTAAAGCTTACTTGTTATGTATAGTTAGCAAACATTTAGAAACATTTACCTTGAACTTACTTTATAATTATGTACAACAACTATCAACAAATTCAAAAGAAAAGGAAAAAGGCAAAATATATTTAATTATTGTCTAAGAAGGTTTCAATGATTATGGAGGTGGCTTGATTTTTTTTTCATCATATATAATCTCTCTAATCTTAATTGTTTATTAAAGCAGTGCATGAAAATTATCATAAAGCATATTTATATTATATAAATTATGAATTAAAAACTCAAAAGAACTTGAAATTTTATTGTCATATATTGTAATGTGTATATTTTGTTTATTATTTAATCAAAAATTGTTTAGTAACAAATGCACTAGATTTAACCTTTATACCTTTAGAAAAATATCTAGTGCTTTTGGCATCACAATTAAAAAATGAATGAATAAATAAATAATGAAAAAAAAAAATAAAATAAATAGATAATTTAATTATTATAGATCAGTAAAAGAATGAATCACACTCCTGTTTTTTTTTTCTTCTTCTTACTGTTAATATAATTTAAATATTTTAAACGTCTTACATAGTCATTTTTATGCAAATATAATTACAAAAAGCTGACGATTTTTAGTTTTTGAATGCGCATACAACAAAATAAAATTCAAAATAATTATGTATAATACTAAAAAAGTACTTACCTCTAGATGTTTTTTAAAAAGGTTATTATATAACAACGTGAGCTAAATTAATGTTAATCCTCTGAAAGTATCCACGAATCTGAGGAAAACCGCTGAGTTTCCTATGTCAACAGTTCGTGTCCCCATGGTGGGGCTCAAATCATCCCCGCTAAACCAAAGGGGTTAAAGTCCAAATTTCCCCTCTGGTCGCCAAAATCCTTTGATTTTGTAAGCCTTTTAAAATTTTTAACCTTGTAAAAATTTCGTAGAAAGATATTAATGGAAGTATGCTCCATCTTTTGTTATTTGTAATGCATTGAATTAATTTACAGTTCAAAGTTTTAAAATGTCAATCATTGGGTTATATTATTTTATTGTGCTTTCTACCGGCGCTTTAGTCATTAGGAGAGATCATAGATAGTGTACAAGCACACGACGGATTTCTCAGAAACTTGACGACAATCGCTCAGAAAAAAAATTTAACACCGTTGTTTTATTTTTATTGTATGTAAAATACAACAGTTTTTAGCTTTACCTGGTGGCTCCATGCTTTATTCTTTTAATACTTATATACTGAAAAGGTATAAAATAAAAATACTTTTTTTTGCACGTCGCCCTGCCCTAGCTGCTGTTATAGCAAAATTAAAAATATAGGAGTGACTTTTATTGTCCAGATAATCACTACTTGTGGAATGTTCTCGTTGCTTCTAAATTCTAAAGTTTTTATTTTTATTATTTATTTATTATTTTTTTTTTGTATATATATATTTTTTTTTTTTGTATTTTGACTTATTTTATGAGAGCGAGCAAAAGTCTCAAAGTATCGGAAAAAAGTATCGAAATTCGACGATATTTTGCTGATATCGGTGATCGATACCGATATTCGATACTAAGTTAAAAAAAGGCCCCGATACTATACCGATACGATAAAAGTATCGGTATAGTATCGGATATCGTATCGTAGTCGATACCGATACTCCATGACTGGTATGTACATTGGTATACAACAAAATGAGAGGTAGAGACATCTGGGGCTTACTCGTTTAACTGGGAGAGTGGAAATGTCATGTTTAAAGCAAGCGGGAACAACGATAATTTGATTTAATAAAAATTAACTTAATAATTGAAATATCCCTATATGAAACATATAGGTATACTGTTTAGTAAATTTCTTTTTAGTCAATTAAATTTATACAGTTGAAGTGCATAATTATGTATTACGAATGAACGCAATAATGTTTGGAAAAAAGAAAAAAAAAGTATTTCAAAGAAGTGTCTTTCTATCATTTTACCCATGTTCTATTTTTTTTCCCTTCAATTATTATATATTATAATGTATGTATATTGTATATGTATAATTCAATTCAAAATAAGCTTTATTGGAACAAAAATCAATTAGAATTATACGTATGTTTGGGTTTACGTAATACAACTTTATGAAACAGCTAAATTTTACGAGTTCCTATTAATTATTTTGAGATTATATGTATTATTTTGTTTAAAATTTTATTTAAAACATTATTGATTTCAAAAGAACATTACAATATATATTAAAGATTTTTTTAATAATAATATAGTAAAATATATAAATAAAAAATATTGGAAATTATAAAATATGAGGAATGGGATAATATTATAAATTTGTATACGATTAGTTGTTAAGCGAAATGATTGTTTTTATGTTTCTGTAAACTACCTGTGTCTAATAAATAAATAACCAACACAGCCACTTAACAAAACCAATCCACTTATTTCTTCTTCTTCTTCTTCTTATTTTTTACTATTTATTTTCATTATTTATTATCTTCTTTTATTTTTTGTTTTTGTGTTGCGTTTCAGGCTTTCAGCTGATTTTTTTTCTTTTAGAATGCTTCTGCTTAGTTTTACACCCGCTATACAGAACTGTTCTACATGTTGCATAACACGCAGGATATTTTTAAATATTTGTCACAGCAACAGCAAATATATTATTATTATATTATTAAATTGTTATGTTACAGTATATATAGACATTATTATATTGCAGCTCCATATTTCACGATATAAAATATTTATTACGACAACAAAATTTAATTTTTATGTGGCCATTAATACCGATGTAGAACTATATACTATAATATATATAATTAAATTATACATAAAACAATTAAGCACGTAAAAGTGGAGCGTCCGGGCACTGTAGAGAAAGAGAAAGAGAGAGAGAGAGAGATTGTGTTTATGCAATTTTTCTAAATTAATAATGCAGATTGAGGAAAAGATTTTTTAAATTGAAAATTCTTTATTCATTTCTTTCATCCACACACACACAATACATAAAAATATAATTATGCATCAGTCAATGTTATTTTGCTTTAAAAAAAATGCAAAGCAATTAGAAATGATAGTCAAATATATATTCAAAAACATTTACACAATTTGATTTAAAGTTTATGTTAGAGAAACATCAAGATCGTGCAATGAGAATAATTTTGAAATATATTATTGGTTTACACATATGTATAAAAATGATCAATACACTAAAAATATTAAAGTGGTTGGCGTGTGACGTCAAAAAATTGATTAAATACAAAATGTTATTTTACATACATTATAAATAAAATCATAATTAATTAAATAATTAAAATAACTAAAAACAGGGTCGACATATCTTTAAAGATTTCTATGAGAAGATGCACATGACATGAACGCAAACCAAAAAGTAATAAGATAAAAAATCACTGTAATCAGTTTTTGTTAATGGATCAAAATTATTGTGATCTGTGAAGAAATAAAAGAGTGAAAGAATGGAGATTATCGGTTTAGCGCGCAAGATGATGCGGGGAAATCTTATAGGGTCCCCTAATTTATCATTACGCAAGAGGATTTTTTTGGTTTTTTTTTTTGCGATTTTTGAGAAATTTATTGAGAAATACTAGACATACTTTTACGTCTTTTTATAGAATTTTTTAAAATAATTTTTAAAACCTATGTAACCTCCCACAGTAGATGGTACAGTAGTCCATCTCCTATAGCGGGAATGTCAGATCGAATGCGCGCCATAATTCCGACTGGGTGAAGGTGACAGAACTACATGTAACATTACTTCAAATTACGGCTTCTAGTTCTGTCACCTTCACCCAGTCGGAATTATGGCGCGCATTCGATCTGACATTCCCGCTATAGGAGATGGACTACTGTATAATATACTGTGGTAACCTCCATGTAATGGACACAAAATATAAACAAAATCAAAATAATACACTCTACAATAAATAGTATTGTTCAAAGAACCAGAATATAAAAACAACCCACAATAGATAATAGATACTGTGAAAAATAACAAGAATCAAGGATGCAGAAATAATAAAATAATACTATACTTATAATAACATAACATGCAAAGAAGCAAAGATTATAGCGAAAGAGCCGAGCAAGCAGATATCCGCAGATATCATTTGAAACTTCAGCGCGGTAGCACAGCTACTTTTGTACTGTACTGGTACTCCATAAAATCCCAGAGATGGCGTGAGCTGTACTGTTATTTTTTTGATTAGAGATGTCTGCTGTTTTGATAGCAAAGTGAAAGAAGGTGGTGTGGGCCGTGGGTGAATTAATCAGTAGTGGAGCAGCTGGCTGGAAGAATCACCAGAAATAAGTTTTGTTAGATGTCATTAGTGTAAAAATGTCGAGATATTGGTTTGAACGATAATTGTGAGTGACTTAATTGAGAAGAACCATGCCCGCTATCACA
This sequence comes from Ecdyonurus torrentis, assembly GCA_949318235.1. NCBI lineage: Eukaryota > Metazoa > Arthropoda > Insecta > Ephemeroptera > Heptageniidae > Ecdyonurus > Ecdyonurus torrentis. The sequence goes on along the minus strand of OX439128.1, from coordinate 26,783,939 downwards.
AAACACCTCCACCCGCCCACCTTCGCACTGCACGACCTAAGATGACAAATTCAATTCATAGATTACAAAAATGCAGGCGAAAAAACGTTACCTATTAGTGTTATTATCATGTGCATTCTTAGCTTATTGTTATTTTGGTGGTTATAGATTGAAAAGTGAAAGAAATTATGATTTATTATTTGATTTAACTCTCCCTTCCTATTTAGATGATAAGATTTTTGAAGATGATAAAGACATGGTGTATTCACCAAGTATCAGACGGACAGGGGGTAGAAAAAGTGCACAAAGTTGTCGTATGGAAACTTGTTTTGATAATTCAAGATGTAGGGGTGAATTTAAAGTGTATGTGTACCCATTAGAGGATGCACCAGAACCTAGTCCCACGTATCGAAAGATACTCAATGTTATTTTAGAGTCGAGGTACTATACATCTGATCCTCAACAAGCATGCTTGTTTGTATTGGCATTAGACACTCTGGACAGAGATACACTGTCTGGAGATTATGTAAGAAATATGCAGGCTCGCATCAGGCAGCTAGATCTGTGGGACGGAGGAAGAAATCACCTCATCTTTAATTTGTACGCAGGCACCTGGCCAGATTATGATACCAGTGATCTCGGCTTTGATACAGGTATGATAACATACACATACATATGTATAAGTAAACCGTCTCGTTGAACTTTACAATTGTCACAACATACCAGTCGCTAAAGTGGTTAAAATACAAAATACTGTACCTAATACTATTGACCATGATTAGCAGTCCACACCATATGTCTGAAAATTCATGATACAGTAATAACCTATAAAAATTCTAAATATATGCATCCAGTTAATAGAGGGAATCAAATATATTAGAATAAAATTTTATTATGTTTAGAATTTAAAATTTTCTGTTCAAAATTATAATTAAAACATTCAATACAGTAATCATAATGAATAATGAAATACAGTAATCTTGGCAATGGGTAGTAGTTCCAAATACTCTTTTTACTCAAGCTTTCCGAGGGGGTCTACCAATCTTTTAAAACAAATCAAATTATGAAAGTTGATTTGTTTTATCGATAATGTTAAACATTACAAAGTACAGCACCGTATCTAAATTATTGCAATTTATTCTCATGGTACAGTACATCAATAGGTATCAAAACTTAAAATAATGTTATAATTTTTATGTTTCAGGGTATGCAATGCTAGCAAGAGCTAGTGCTGCCGTCTCAGAAATGCGTCCAAATTTTGATGTATCCATCCCTTTATTTCATCGTAGTCACCCTGAAAAAGGTGGTGAACCTGGCTTGGTTACTGCCACTAATTTTCCTGGTACCAAGAAATATCTACTTGCATTCAAAGGCAAACGTTACGTACATGGTATGGGGTCAGAGACACGTAATGCATTGTATCACCTTCATAACGCGAGGGACGTGGTGTTGGTGACGACGTGTCGACATGGCAAGAGCTGGAGAGAACTGCAGGACGAGAGGTGTGATGTAGACAACTCGGAGTACGATAGGTGAGTGTAAACTTTTGTGTTCCTTACCTAGATGTACCTGTACCTTACATCCTATCAACTGATGTATTAGGAAATGATGGGATGAGGCCTTGCAACTTATTCAAAATATGTTAAATATTGAATCATATTGCCTCGGATTTGTCAGACAATAAACTTCCTAACAATGAATCAGATCTCTGTCCAAAAATATGCAGTACCATTACGCATGGTTATTATTAGCTTTACGTTACATCACAAGTGCAAGGCACCTTTGTCCCTTCTCAGTTTATTTAATTTACACAAACATTAAGGAATGCAGGTATTAAAATTGTTTAATGTCTTTGCATGGAGTTAGCAGAGTTTTGTACCTGTAATCATGGATGAGAAATATAAAAATAGTATTGTCGAAACTTGCTTCCGGCTCGATTATTTATTACAAGATGTTTTAAAATAAGTAAAGGAGTAAAGGTAGCTTTGAGTTACAGTCTAATTAAATTCTAGTTATAATCTCTTTAGTTATAGTTACATTTATGCTGTTTATAAACTACCGTAGTTTTCTGCTACTAAAATGACGATCAACTATAGTTACAGTATTCAAATAGAATGCGTATTTTTTGGTGCAAGAAAACAGGGTTTACAAACAACCCTATTACAGTGTAATATTTTATTCAATATCTCTAGTAAAAGACAAGGTTTTGAAAGTTTAAGTTATACATACATGCCTTGAACGCCTTAACTGCCGCAAAGAAATTATTTGTGCTCAGAAGTCAAAGATCAATTCAGGAGAACTATACGCGCCCCAAAATTCGGCTTGGTGCTAAAAGTGCTTCTATTGGTCGCATATCTACTATCCCTGAAAGTTTCATGCTTAAAACCAAATAGCCGAAAAATAGTTTTTTTTTAACACTAACTGCTTGCACTATCAGTGTGTAATCTAGATATTTTAATATGTAGTGCTCTTCTCTGAGTGAGTGTACTGTGACATGCCAGGTATATAAAAAGCTACGTATTTAAATTTATTTGTTACTACTGTAATAAAGCAGTGCCAATAGTTAAACATTATACTTTTAGATTGTACGTTATAAAGGGGGGATGATTGCATTCTCTATGAAAAAAAAATGTTACTAGAGTAACATTATTTATGAATACTGTACTGGTGAAGTAATTTTTGCTTGAACAAGGAAGTTTGTAAGATTTGGATGACTAAAGCAATCACAAAAGTAAATAAACTACTTCTATTTCTTTGTGACTATTTGTTAGTCATATTAACTACTGTAAAAAAAGAAGAAAAAAAGTAAAATTTATTATTACTTTTTTATTTGAGAAGAAAATGAACCAACATTTTCTTTTCTATACAAGGTTGCTTTGTGATAAGTGCAACGCATGATATCATATTTTTAGCAAGACATCATACAAGGTTCCCAGAAATAGTTGATATTATAATACAGTACATCAATCAAGTTTTGAGACACTTGACGTGATATCAGTTAAATATGATATTGCTAATCTCGTTCAATGTAATATGTATATAATATGAACTAAAAATAATTTTAAAAAATCAGTAGTTTATATAATATGCATCAAACTTTAATCAGTAATAATGTGTTAAGTGGGATTTTGTTGTACATATACACAGTATACCATACAACTGATCTAGTATACTGTAGGTATATTATACTCTGTATATATTATGAAGAACTATCATAGGCAAAATAGCGGGAAATAAGGTACCTCTATACTGCGGGATTTGACTAAAAAATTGGAAAGAAAGAAAAATCTGAAATTTTGCACAGTGATACATTAGGATATCGTATCTTCAAAAATGCAAAAAAAAATGCAAAAAAAAAAAAAAAAAAAAAAAAAAAATGATGGAAGGTCTCAATGCTAGATTTTAAATTTTTTGATTTTTTGAAGTTTTAGTCCCATAAGAGCCCATGTTAATTTCAATAATTGTTGTCTCTCATAACTGATGGTCATGGGTTCTGAAAATTTTATCATAGGTATAGCTGTTACAATCTACTTTCAAATGGCATCATAAACTTTCGAAGATCTCTGTTAAAATTTTGAGATACAAGCCATCTAAATACAACCCTTAATCTTTCTTTCACTTCAAATATTTATCTCATTACATTTAAATTAGATAGAAAACTACAAAGAGAACAAGCATTATAATAGTATTTTAAAATTCATTAATATACAAGCGAAAAGTAATCAAAATTTGGTGTTCGTTTACAGTATAACCAAAGCAATTTATTTGACTGAATTTATAAAAATCACAAAAATTTATGAATTGTATCCTTATTATTATTATTTATAATACAAAAGTATTATTTCATCATTACAGTTTTTTTTTTTTTATATATATTAATCATTTATTTTATTCGTGAGAGTATGAATAAAAAGCACACTTTTTTTTTTCTGCTTTGCCGTTCGCAATAAAAATTTACTTGCGAATGTTTTACGAATATGGTGTCATAATTTTAGCACTTGCGGTTACATGGTAGTAAAATTAAGCAAATATCATACCTGTGTAAAGATAATAAAAAAATTATTTAATGTTGATTGATGATAATAAATGATAATGAATGAACGAAAATTCATGTAGATAGAAGAAAAAATTCGTGGCAAGTTTTTACTTTATTTTGAAGTAAAACCCATATGCAAAAGATTGACAGTACATAATATGTTATTAGTTGCTGTTTTTTCACTTTTTTTTGACTTTTTTTGACTTTTTTTTTTGTTTATTTCTTCTTTTATTTTTTTATTTCAAAAACTTTAAAGGTTACTTTCGCTATAATTAATAAAAGTCAATGTAAAACTTTACACTCACATATCCGTATTTATATTTTATTTTCATGACAATTATTTATTTTACAAATTTTAATTTATGTTTTTATGTTGCAAATTAATTTTGCATCTTTAAAATTTCAAATTCTAGGTTGGTAGAACACGTAGTAGACAGAGAATTTTCATAGCTTTTTGTTTTATTATTATTTTAACTAATACAAAGTTTCTATATAGTAGTTTGTAGAGAATGTCCAAATTTCACTTTGTTTTGTGAAATTAACAAATAGTTGTAGAAATATTTTAATTACTGAAGTGTGTGGTCCATTACGTCATTCCGTCTTCTTATTTGCCCGTCTTGTACGTCGATGTGTATTGTGTGTATATTTTGTTTGTTTAGTACATTGAGAGTGGGGGATTAGAAATGTACAGAATGCAATAATAATTTATCTTCATGTTCAACAAAATTTCATGAAGCTTCTTGTATGTACATATCTTACTTGTATAATTCGATGTGCCACAAATCAGTAAGTTACATTTTTATTAATATGTAACAGAGTGTATTATTCATTATTTAATTATATATTTTATCAGATATCACGCCTTTATAAGAGAAAAAAATTTGGTATCATGAAATGAGACGTATCATTTTATTTAATTATGTAAATTAAATTCGCGGAAATTATTTTATTACAAAGTCATAAAGTGACAGTAATGATGTACGTAAACTCTGTTCCCTTGCTCCAAAGATTGCGCAATTCCATTCAAAAAGCATTAGGTGATCGTCATTTCTTTTTGTGGAGCAAAAAAAAAAAAAAAAAAAAAAAAAAAAAAAAAAAAAAAAAAAAGAGTTTACGAACACCATTAATATAATATGATAAAAGGTGTACATTTTTTTATTAGTATTATTTATGTTCCATAAGTTATATTTAAGTGGAACAATTTAGTTGAATAACTCTTTACAAATTCCCCACTTTTAAGTCAACAGATAGTACTTTGATAGAATTTTGTTAAGATTTGTGTCCATTTATTATTATTTATTTATTTATTTCTATCAACAAAGGGTGGTTGTGGTTCAACCTTCACAGATTTCAGTAATACAAGTTGGTGAACGATGCTGACAAACTCGCGTATATATAAAATAAACATTGTCGACTCTATATGAATAAAACATTTCAGAATAATTTGTTTTCATTAAAATAACAATAAAAAAAATTGCTACCGTTTTTCCCTATGAGCACAATGTTTATTTTAAATTATAAATACAGTTTGTACACGTATGAATTATTGTTGGAAAAGCATGACATATCACGCGTTGTATGATAATTTTACGGAGTGTTAAACATTATATTGATGTTACGTATATAATTCTCAAAATTTTGACGATAATATTTGGTTATTTGACTTGACATTTTTCAAATTGAAGGTAGCTTCAGTATAGACGCAATGATTTGTCGAACTTGGAAGTTTGTATTTTTAGCACGAGAGTGTTTTTAATAAAATGAAGTTATACAACTTCTTTTTTCACTGCGGTAAGCGTTTGTTGTGACAGTTTTGTGTGTCCCTTCGATGCCATCCTTCATCTTTTCTAGAGATCTGCAACGTCCAATAAAAAAGAAAACAAAAAAATACATTAATACATTGCGTGTGTAGGAGAAACAAAACAGTGTATCATTTCATATACCTTTCGTAGCCTTTCATATGTCTTTTCGTAATGTATAATATAAGTGTGCACTCTACCTTTCTGTTAAATAGTCTTTAAAATTAAATGAGGTTGACTTGAAACTATAAATTTACACACATTTCTTGACTCTTTTATTGCTTTTTATATGGGAAATACTTGAAAACAGTGAGGGTGTCTAAAATACAAGTGACCCTTGGGTCAATTTGTTGTTGTTCCTTGCGGGTCTCTAGGGGGTGTACCTCCGGGAGAGAGCGACATGTGAGCTGAATACGTGATGCTCCTCATCTCTCTCTTTCTGTCTGTCTCTCTCGCTCGCAATATAACAAATTTACAACAAACGATCATAGCAAGATAAGAAAAAAGAAAAGTGATGGACAAAAAAGTAGAGTGAATCTGTGACAAGGTGCAATTTAATTCTTGTTAGGTAAGGTCGATTGGTTAGACCGTAACTTGAGTGCTGCACTTGAGAGAAAGAGAGAGAGAAAAAAAACTAATGAAGCGATGGTTAGTGACTCACATCAGCAATATTTTGTTAACAAAAGATTTGATGATGTTACATAATTAATACCTAAAAGAATATAAAGGGATGGAGTTTTTATACCACGTCTGTTTAATTATGCTGTTTTAATCATGCATGTGATTTGACAGATTTGGTCATTCAGTTATTTTCTCATTCCCAATGTAATTTTACACTTCAAAATACTTTTTTATCCTTGTGCGACGATTTGTATTAGCCTTTATGTATAGGCTTTGGTAAAGATGATATTTTTCATGTATTATTTTACCCTTGAAAAAAAAGTTTTTTTAAAAAAAATTTTATGCCCATATACTATCTGGGTGCATGACAATTTTTTTGTTCAGTATAAATTTAGTCTCTGCAGCTGGAAAAAAAAAAAGAGCTGAAGTGGAGTGGAGCTGTGTTTTTGAAGTTAATATCGGCTGCGTGAGTGGGTGCTACCGCTCTTCTTATATGGAGAGAAAGCGGGGGGACAAAAGAGGATTGGGTGAGCATACAAAATCTCTTATCTGAACACTGTGCCAGGTTACATACATCACCTGATGCAACCTTCTTATTGCCCAACCAAGACAAAACTGGTTGTAGAAGAAAAGAAGATTTTTATTATAACATTTCTTTTTTATTCTTTTCTTGCAATGAAATAAATCCCCATGGAAAGCTTACATAAGCTGGGCTGGCTGGGCTGGTTGGCTGTATTAAATTCCCATATAACTCTCTTTTCTGACCGCCTTGTGTGCGCACCTTACCGTATAAGTCATATATATATGTACTGTCGGTACAATACATACAAATATACATATAAAAAAAAGTATTATATAAAATGCCCCTTGTCAATTTAAGAGTATCTTTTGTTTGTATGTTTTTTCGTACATTCTCTCTTATCCCCCTTCTCTAATATTTCAGTTTCAAAAATCATGAAAACTCTAAAGTGATACATTTTTTTAAATGTATATAATACTGAAAGCAATAACAGCAACTTAAAATATCTTAACATATAAAAATTTAGTACAGTTTAAGTTTAAAGTTAGGGACATTTTCTTATTATATAATAATATTGCTACAATAAAAATCCAGCCTCTAAAACTTGATTTCATTATATTTTTATATTTCTTATGTAAATATACGTAGGTGTTCATGACGATTTCATTACAAGAAACTAAGGAAACTAATTTATTTCTTTGTTCATATTATTTATTATAATATATTTTATACTTCTTATATAAATGCATTTGTTTTGAAAGGTGTAACATTATACATTATAAATAAATAATTTTTATCATATAACTACATAAGTTCAACCAAAATGTTATAAAAATTCTGCACTGCAGATAAACATTTTTTTTTTTTTTTTCAAATTTATTTTAATGAAAAATCTCAGAGTATATTTTAAATTACTTATCAAATATTTATGATGTTATTTTTGTATTTAAGCGACCTACAACATGGTACACTGATGTTAAAAATGATATACTTGTGGCATGTCCGGTATTTTACCTTTGCTGTATATAACGGAATCTTATAATTTTTAAATTCACACTTAAAAATTGACATACAGCTATACCTTATAAAGAATGGCAGAAAAATGAAATATATACATTATTCTTAATATATGCTTTCTTTACTTCAAATTATCAATATTAAAGGAGGAAGTAAAGAAGAAGAAAAAGAAGGAAAAATATATATATGATACAGAATGGTTGTTGATCTATTCATTAAAAATAAACTATGGTATAATGTAAAAGAAATGTCTGTGTTTTAAAAATATGTACACTTTCCGGTAACTAAAATAAGTACAGTCTACCTGTATGATTTTCAATACCCAATTATCTCTGTCTTCACGGACAAAAATAATTACATAATAATTATGCTAGTACAATGTAACAAAACATCATAATTTATGCTATAGTGATTACTGATTATACTACATAGCGTAATATAGGCTAAGATGTTTAGTAAAATTTCTTACGTTATTACAAAATAGCAACATTTGTGCGATCTACAATACAGAAGTTGTTCAATGTAGCAAAATTACGTAATTTGAACTTTGAAGAATATTACTACAATTAAAATATTGTTCTTGATCTTCATGACATCTCAAAATTTTGAAATAAGTGTCTAAAGTAGAAATAATTGTATGTTCAAATATGTCACCCCTGTTGACTGTATAATATATAAAGTCAGATAAGTTGGTGTATTATTTTTTTCCGTGTAATTTTAGCAAAGTTAATTGAATGTCGTTAATTACATATAAAAGCCATAATAAACTTTTTAAACTTGTAATATTGAGTGATAAATGTATACGTTAGTTTGTGGTTGCCGCTCTATAAAATCGATCGACATTTTTACTCTATACTGCCTGCTCGCCCTGTGTAATACTCGCCTAGATTTATGTGTGGGTGGGCGAACGGTCAAACTATTATTTCTAAACTGACCCACTCACCCCACCCAAAATAAAATGTCCACAACATACTGTATATAACGTAAGTTAACTGCGCTTCAAGCGGCATGTTTTCCTGGAAAGCATGAAGAAGTAAAACGGTGATATTTTTAATTGAAGTAAAAGCTCTTTTTTTTTTTTTTTTTTTTTTTCACCGTGCTCTATATTTTTGTAAATTTTAACAATGAAAATTATTAATAGCAGATCTGATTTTATTGTATGCCCTGCAGCAAAGAATTTCAAACTTTGTTGTTTATTGAAAACCACAAGATGGTATTCATAAACTTTATGTGGCATTTTTTTTTTTAAATAATAATAGTATAGTGATAATACGAGTAATAAATGCAAACAATTAAGAGTTTAAAATTTATCTATATCAACTGGAACATTTGTACAAATGAATAAGTAAATAAATAATATTCATATGGTATTAAAAAAGAATAAAAAAAAAAAAAAAAAAGGAAAAAAGTTGGCGATATATATTACTTTTTTTTTCTATAGGGGTGAATTTTAATTTTGACTTCATTGTCTGGCCCACTCCATGCACTATGTATGCACTCTATGCAGATCATAATAATCAAGTAAAATTTTTAGTGTGGAGTTAACTCAATGGACAATAAAAAAAAAAAAAATCCAAGTACAGTACTGAACGTACTGTATATTAACGGTTAATACACTTTAGTGGGAGGGGGGGGGGATGACATGCAGTCGTTTTTTTTTTTTTTTTAAATCATTGATGTTGTTCATATAATTCTACTATTTCTTCTTTGCTCACTTCTTTTTTTTAATGAGTTAAACGCAAATGAATGACAATTCAATTTTTACGTATACACAATTTGAATACATATTTTTTATGCAAAATATTATGTGGAAATATTTATTACAAAAGCTTTGATATTTTTATGTCAATGGCCGTTAATAAACTGTAATATTTACTTTTTTAGTTATATACGTTTGCCAATTGACGTAACAAGCTTTGCTAATATTTGTATACCATCTTTGAGTGCCATCAGTCTTGTACTTAATAGAATATACACTTTCCTTTATATATACCAGCAAACATATATTTCTCATTTTAGTCTCGTTATTTTATTGATCCAATTGCTATATGGTATGTATGTTATGTATGTATGTACCGGTACACATACGTATTACATGAAAAAAGAGAAAGAGATAGAAAAATATTTTGAATAATTCCAGCAGAAACATCATTTTGTCCAGCGTTCTCTCCAGCATGTTAAAATGAATTCTCTGAGACACACACTCTGAATATTGATTTCATCAATGCCGACAGCTTGCGGTGTTTAAATTCATCTCTCTTTCTCTCTCTCTCTCATTCTCTCTAGTCTCCGGCGATTTTGCAGAAAAAAAATATTTATTCAACGTTATATACGTGCCTAACCAAAGTTTTGTTTGTTGCTGGCTACCATGCTATCGTGAATTTGAATATATCTCATCACTGATGAAAAAAATGTCATTTCTATCATCCAACACCTACATCAATCAATTTCACCGTACACAATATACATATATTTTCATTTCTTTGAAGTCTGGTCTGCAAAATATATAGAAGAAAAAATATGATAAATTGAAAGCGTAGAACACCTTGAACAAAAAAACTTGTCTAATATTATACTAACATACCTATAAATATCAACGTTGATTTGGCCGGAGTCATTGATTTCTAATTTATTTACCATTTACTAAATGGCAGATACGGGTTTATGACGTCACAGCTCGCCTGTTTCCGCGCGCGTGGACTATAGTGAGATGTGACGTCATAAACCTGCAGCTGCAATTTTGTAAAAGGAAAATAAGTTAGAAATCAAAGACTCCGTCCAAATCAACGTTGATATTTAGGTATGTTAGGATATAAGATATGTTTTTTGTTCAAGGTGTTCAACGCCTTTAAAATATTTTCGTTGTTGCAAATCTTTTATATATAAAGAACGTTTCTTTTCTTTTGTCCCTGAAGTCATTCAGGATGTTGTATTCGCATTATATTCTGAATTCAATGTTTAAGGAAATTAACACCAACATTAAAGTAATCTTGTGAAACGGCATCATGAATGAGTCGTTGTTACTGAAAAAAGTTATTCAAATCTTTAACATCGTATTGTTTATAAATATAAATAATAATGTTTCCACGATTTTTGCTTTTAAAAACCCATGAAATACATTTTCTTATGGATTTTTTTTTTTTTTTTTTTTTTTTTTTTACTTCTCATTATAAAGTTAGAACACATTAATAAATGCACGGATTAAATACAGAAAATGAGTTTTTAGCAATGTTTTTTCATAGTTCATGCAATATTAAATAATAATTATGGTTTACAGCGCAACAGCAATGTTGTAGCGCATATTTATTTATGTTATTCCAAAATAGTAACATTTATGCCATAATATAAATGCAGCATAAATTTTACTTTGATGGACAAATGAAATGTTTTTAATTATTCATGTAACGTGCAAAAGTGAAAACGATTTTCCATAAGATGCATTAAGAAGATTCAAATTTATTTTAAATAGTTCGTTCATTGCAAGTGATCCATTTATTCTATCCGTGCGAAAAGTAATAAAAATTGCAAATATCTTTCGGAAGCGCGACATTGTATAATTTTTTTTGAAATATACAATTTGATTGATTGATTCAATAACTCTTCATTATAAGATTAACCGATAATTTTGATGTTGATTAATTATCTATACTACAATGACTGTGTGCCGTCATACAAAATAATGTAATACTCTGTATTACTCTGTAGCTGTACTGCACATAACACATATTTAATATCGTATAGTACGTCTATATGAATGCAATTTTTTTCTAATTAATTTAAATTTTTTTATGTTTTTTAAAAAAAAGAAACTCTTATATATAAAAAATTAAAATGTGCCTTGAAGTGTAATCTAAAACAGTATGTGGCTGAATTAATGACCTAAAAAATGTTTCAAATTATAAGAAAACCCCGCGCGCGCAATATTAATTGTATAAGAAAAAGAATTAACCCAGTGTGAGTTTTGTTGTTACATAATTCTTTTGTGTCTACCCCTAAGCAATAACTTAATGCAAATTAAGAACATTACGGTACAAAATTGTTAGCCACACATAAAACAGTACTTAATTAGATTTACAAGCCGTGCAATAAACATTTAATCTTATAATAAAATAAAATTAAAAAACAACAAGTTTTACTTCTTTCTCCTTTTTTTTATATTTTTTTACTCCAAAACTATAAAGTACAGTATATGTACATACATATATAAAACAACCAAAGAAGTTATGTTTGAATTAAATCTCCATATTGTTACCGGTATTTAGTTTTTTTATTAATGTTATTTTTTACTTTTATTTGCATATATACAGGATGTAATTAAGCATATGTCATCATTTCTTTTTATTTTCTGTAGTGAAATATCATTGTATATAATATACGATGATATGAATTTCCTATATTTCATCGTCAACCAAGCTCCCTATTTGAATAATAAATCTTTCAACGAATTTCCATTTTGTTTTCAACTTTAACCAATGATATATTTCTTTTATAAAGCAAACATTATACGTGTTTATGTAAGTTGCATTATAGTAAATAATTTTATAAGGTTTCACTACAATTTTAATATACTGTATTAGTTTACGATTCAGTTCGTTCTTTTAAGTATAGTGAGGCTCCTTAACAATGACCTTGTTTTTTGAGCCAATAAAAATGAGTCGCTGTTGAGCTTTTTTTTTTTTTTTTTCTTTGTTTTTTTTTTTAGTAAAGTTTTGTTCATTTTTATCAGCTATTGAGTTCTAAACTAAGAAATAAAACAATGATCAACCATACATATAAACGTCGTAAACAGGTAGTGACGTCATGATTAGGTGTTCTTAACAAAGGAAAAATATCGAAGCTAGCTCAATATTTGTGTGTAGTTTGCAGAAATAACTAAGGCTCGTTACTTCAGAATTTAAATGATCACTCTGCTGTCACAGAAAAGTTTTTGTCAGTTCAACTTTTATTGCAAAAACAATTATATATGATTTAAAAGTTCTGAGTTCGTAGGTAAAAGTATAAGGGAGAAAAAACAAGTATTAACAATGATATGGTACTATGGGCTTAAATTTTAAAGGATAAGAAAACAAAATAATTATAAGACAAATAAATTGTATGGCTGCCTGACAATTTTTTTATATAATTGTGGCACGTATAAGTAAATAAAAATTCAGATTTTTCTACCTTCACAACTTTAATCGTTTGATTGTAGTATAATTAAAGTTCAGTCCACGGATGTCCAGCCTTAAAAAAGTTGCGAGATCAAAATCTATCGCAATTAAAAATATATTTGTCGTAAATTTGCATTGTTTGCCCGTGTTACGTCATAGAAAGACGTATATTGAATATATTATAGTGGCTTCAATATTTATTTTCATTAATAATTGATCCTTTTACCTTTGTTTACAATTCAAATTAATTATTTCTAAATGTTGATCACATATTATATGGAATATTCCATTAACTTTATTATCATCACATATATTCATGGTATACTTATATGAATATTATAGTATCCGTTTTTTTCCCTGTTTTTATTATAGTAATATTATTTTCTCTTTTCATTTTTTTCCTGCCGCATATGTAATAATATAAAACAAACAAACGTGAATTAGTTATGAAACCTTTCTTTACAAAGAAAAAAAAAAACTAGTGTATTTTTGAAACCATTGCAACAAAAATAAGCGAGTAAACGTGATATAAGGTTAAGATACGTTACAAAATAAACTTATATAATGATTATGAGCTGCATAATAATTAGATAATAACACAGCAAAATTTATGTTATACAGTAATATAAAAGTTTGTGGTGTATATTTGGTGTATTTATGTAAATTAAGTAGACATACAAAAAGTTTGGGGAGAGAGAGAGAGAGAGAGAGAGAGAGAGAGAGAGAGAGAGAGATGTGAAGTAGCAAGTTATACAAGAGAAAATGAAATATAATATACAATGACAATGACAAAAGCAGGAAGGTAAAATAAAAGTCGTCAAACTAGCGAGAGAAACAAAATGTAAGCTGGATTTACAAGATGTGACCATATTAGGTCATGTGCACTTGACTGCACAGCTTGCATCCAAATATGTGCATCTATTGTTGTATTATAAATAATTTCAGTGCAATACCATATTGTGGAGCTGGTGAGATTTCATTGTTTGTTTATTATATAATATTGGATTTTCAGTATATTATATTAAAGATTTTAATTATTATTATTATTTTGTTCGAGCTTCATAAGGATGTTTAAACTTACTACGACATTTTTTAATAGCTAATTTTACCTATACACGGAAAAAAAATACTTAAGGCAGGTATTTAAATCCTGCAAGGTTAATAGGTAGACATAATAAAACCTATAACAGTTATTATTATACTACAGCAATACCTAATACAGGTGAAATATACTACAACTAAGGTGTGAAACACTTATAGATTAAGTGGCATTGTAGTTTATAACTCTGTTCCAAATTAAAGTGTATCTATTGCAAAATACAGGATTCATATACTGTACCTGCCATAGGTATTAATTTTTTTCCGTGTGATATACTTATATGGAATGAATTTTGCTATGTAGATTATTGTTTAAAAAAATCGCAATATAATTATGTAAAAAAAAAAAAAAAAAAAAAAAAAAAAAAGGGGGGGGGGGGGGGGGGGAAGACAAGAAAAAGAAATGTACCATTTTTAGAATTCTTAGTTAGATCCTGGCCTCAAGAAAACAGAAATCCTCTAAATAAAAAAAACACGAGATGGAACTATTATGCATACATATTATGTCCCGTAACCCTTCTGTGCCCTTAAGTGCACAAACTGGCAAGAAAACTTAAAAAGTATAGACCTGGACTTCATGACGTCATGAATATCTACTTAACAGTTTTTAACCCAAGTTAGTGAGGGTACAGAATGCTTGAGGGACATAATATGTTTGTATAATGGTTCCATCTCCTGAATTTTACGTTTTTGATTTATTGTTTGATGTCAGGATCCCTATATAAAACATCATCAAACTGATTATCTAAACTGAAAATTGTAAGCCGGGAGATTTTTAACAACTTTTATAAATAATCTTATTGGAAAAGATTATGATATAATAAAATAATATAGATTATGATTTTTAATCCCATGTTTTTCTATAGATTAATTTTTGTACAAATTTAATGTTTTAGACATAAAACTTTTTCTACTTTTATGGCGTATCAGAAATAAAGCCTTAAGTTTAATTATAATTATTTTAAAGGAAATTTTTAAATATATCAAGATTATAAGCAGCATTATGGCCTCTTTGCGCAAATAAAATATACTAAGCAAAATATATATTATGATCTGTTCAAATGCGTGGCGAATTCTTGTATACAAGAATCTTATAAATACTTAATGCTTTTTTAATTTCGCAGTTATATTTTAATGCTTTTCTTTTCTCTCTCTCTCTCTCTCTCTCTCTCTCTCTCTCTCTCTCTCTCTCTCTCTCTCTCTCTCTCTCTCTCTCTCTCTCTCTCTCGGCTTTTTTTTTATTCCATCTTATATTCAGTCGCACTTCTAATTGCATTGTAGCATTGCAAAATTATGTAATAAGCATTTGGCGTAGATGACGTGAAAAATTGTGAGGAATAAAATTAAATTATTGTGCAGTTTGAAAAGTCAACGTTTGAATGACGATCTGTTTGTGATACACGATGTTATACAAAAATAGTATGATAATACGTAGTATAATAATGAAGGGTTGTGTTTTAATCATAATAAGTACTGATGATACTGACCAAAACGTTGCGAAAAATGATGTAAATGAGGAAATCAATAAACAAAGTAGTTTCAATTTGAAGACACTTTTTATACATTTCGTATAGTTAAATCGCTGTATAAATATGATAGAGCTGTATCAATTGAATTTACAGTATACTCTAAATTCAATGGTTGTATCATTGTAAAACATAAATAGGAAAAATAAACGCTGGATATGAAAAAGTAAATAGATTTGATGAATAAATCAACAACAAAACAAGTACATCGTTATTATTATTATTATTATTAATTTTTTTACAATGGCCTAGCCGCTACTCTTGCACGTAACCCTAACTCGTGTATTTACGTAAGAATGAAAAAATATATATATATAAAATTTAATTACTAGATTTTTTTATTTAATAATGATGGAGGAAAGACTCAATCAAATAAAAATATAGATTTTTTTTTCTAATTTAATTAATATTTTTTCCCCATTGGCAACAACAATAAACTTAATGAAATTTTCATTAATTATTTTACTGCTATAAATTCTTAGTCACTAAAGTTTTATTATAAATAACAATAAAAAGAACAACGCATATAATGAATAAAATGTTTAGATGTTATTTCCAAAATGAGTATTTAAGCAAAATAACGTGGTCAGCAAGGTTACTCAATAAAACTAAAAAGTGCTCGAGTAAACTTTGTAATAAAAGCACTTAGCTATAAACTTTTGGTTTTATCTCGGAAAAAAAAATTGCCTGCAATTAAAGATAATTTTTATTATATCTCGTTTCTATTTTTGTTGCCATTTCTCTTCGTTTTATTTGTATGTGTTTTCTAAGCTAAAGAACATTGAGGGTGTGCATGGAAAATCATTTAAATTATCCGTTCTGCTCTATTTTATGACGAATGATGTAACAGACATCAGGAATAAAATTTTAAAAATTTGTAAAACAAATTATATATAAACAAAATAGAAGGGGAGAGACGAAAGAACATAACGTAATGGTTATTGTTTTTATTTATTATTTTGCACTCTTTTTGCAAACGTTTTATAAAAATAAAATTAATTACATAAGTAATTAATTGCTCCAGGAACTTTTAATTTAATGGTTATGGTACAAATATAGTTAAAAAAAAAAGAGGTAAAATAATAATAAAAGGGGTGTGCCACCCTTCCTTCCTCCCCAAATATACACCATTTTATTTCAAAAGAATTAGATGACGTGTTAGCTTTAAAATTAGCTTTCGGGCTTTACAATGTTTGCATAATTTAATATTATGATGCCATTAATGACGTTATTTATTGAATTCGTATTCAATAAATTTAAGAGATGTTTGTGTGAATTTTTCATCTTACTTCTCTTGTAGGGGCTGTCATATAAGTATCTTTGGAAAATCGAAAGTTAATCCTATGTTGTTGTTTTTTCTTTCGTAACAACTTACCCATGATGAAAATTACAGTACCTACTACTATCAAATAAGGGAGACCTTTTTTTAAATTAACATATTATTATTATGAAGCTTAATAGCAGTATTATTGTCATTATTTAATTAGTAATTAAAATTTTTTCATGCTAGCTCTCAAAAGTTTTAAATATTTAAAGTCGCCTCATCCTTAAATACCATGGTACAAAAAAAAAAAAAAAAAAAAAAAAAAAAAAAAAAAAAAAAACTGACAACAACTTGCAGTCAAATCACCTGATTACCTCATTTTTCAGCCTTAAAATAAAGTAAATGGGAAAGTAAATTACCCAATTTGTTCATTATTCCCTTACAAGGAGTGTTAATTTATGAAAGCTGCATTCAACAAGTTTATAGTTCACTATGTTATTACGTATTTTGATACATAATATATATTTGGTTGCCTTGTATTTCAATTCATAATGATTTAGTGTCTTTGATGTTTGAACTAATTAAAAGTCTTTGGTATGTACATATATAACATGTTGGAGAGCTGTCGTTTAATTTTGAATGAATAGCTATAATATAATATCACTGACATATGTTATATATATATATATTAAACTTATATTGATATAGTCTATATATTAACTTTGATATTGAATTGCTTATTTTGACTCTATATGTATACATAAAGAGCTAATTAAATTGAAATCAGTAACATTAACAACAAAACGTGCAGCAGGGTTAAAAGTTTGTGTTTGTTTACACTGCAGGTGTTGCCATACTGGTAATCGATATAAATTGCAAAGTGCGCGCTGCAGAGGTTCGCCAGTATTTTGCTGTATATAGTCATAATATAATAATATAACCCTTTCTCATTTGTTTCGTTAAAACTCATAATTTAGTTTTCAAACGAATCCAATTAAATTATGGAAATCAAGCGTGACATTTGAACCAATCTGCAAATTAAAACTTTTTCAAGTATGAGTTTAATTTTTAATTATTATAAAAAATATTTATAATTCAAACGAACGTTGCTTTGTTGTTACTTCATCTTATGAACTTGCTGGGTTAATCAAACGTCGTTCTGATATAATATTAAAAAAAAAAAAAAAAAAAAAAAAAAAAAAAAGCTTTTATAGTATATATTTTTAATACTTTAAAAAAAGTCTTAATACGATCTTGTAAGTTATATAATACAGAAAGTTTAGTATAGCATAATATAGTACGTAAATCGCGTCTGTTTTTACCAAAGTTTTTCTTCTTCTGTTTTATTTATTTATTTACTAATTATTATAATTTTTTGTTGTGTACAGACAAAAATAAATGCCTAATAAGTATGCTAGCTCATTTTCAGCAATATTTGTGCAGTGAAACACAATTTATATATAATAATAAAATAATGCATAATATATTATTATGTTATACATGTAATGTACATCAGCATAATTGTTAATGATGTTCCAATTTTTCAAAATTTATGCTAATGACATAAGTGCAGCATAAATTGCGTAATATCTTCTTTCAGTATACAATTACACCGAAATATAAATGTATACAGCGTCTAAAAAAATGTATATAGAAAATCTAAAAATTAAGTATTGCGTAATAAAGAATAAACAGCTCCAAAGAAAATCAATTTAACATTGTGTTGATTGCGTCTCAGCATTTTATAATTATCAGTATACCATTATCTTATATGTTCAAGCAAGTCTTGAAAAAATGGTGTATTATACGAGTACATAATATATTACATAGTAAAAGCATAATATAGTTTATTTACTATTTTTAAATTCCTTTACTTTTTTTTTTTTTTTTTTTTTTTTTTTTTTTTTTTTTGTATTCCTATATCACAAGGTGTTTTCACAGAATCTTACACATACAAACAAATTAAATCATTATAGTCACACCTAAAACATTTAAAATATGATTGACAATCACGCAATCTTCAGTATACAACATTTTACCTGGAAGTCAATTTTTTCATCAACGTGACAGATAGGTACAGTACATCCTCCAAAACAAATTATATTATTGACATAAATACCAATTCTTTACTTTTGCTTTTTAATTCTTTTTTACCCTTCACAACTTTACCCTAACATTTTATATTTAAATATTTTTATCCTCCTGCAACCCTTCTTAACATTATCAAATTGTTGATTATTATGTGCCTTGGTTATACTCTATTAAAAAAAAATCATTATTATAAGAGCTGAATATTTAGTACAGTACATTATAAAAATTTTGCTCGTAGCAAAAGATTATAATAACTCAATTGCTGCCTGTATATAAGTACGACATACTTTCAAGTTATATGAAGAAGTTTTTATTAGTTGTTGCTTTGCTTGCATTAATCTCACCATGTAATAGCTCAAAGGTTGGTGTTGAGATGATTAATGTTGATCTTTTTATTATTATTATTTTTTTTTTTTTTACTGCTTGGTGGTATGATTTTGAGGTCGCGAGGAATACGATATATGCATGTGACGAAAACCACATAAAAAAAAAAAAAACAAGATATGACCACAGGCTTGCGGAGGTCAGGGTTATTTGGTGTCTGTAACTTTTGTATGTGCATTTGTTCATAGCATGCAGTGTTATATAGTATGTATATTGTACAGTACAGTATGTAATTTAACTTGCATTGTTTCAAGTTTCAACTCATATAACAATGATATTTTAATTTACAACGACTTTTATAGTTTATGCAAGTCTTCACTGTATTATATTTATATCTGCGCAATTCAATAATAATAATTGCATCATTATTCATTACTATTCGTATGTTTTTGTTTTTTTTATTAGTCAAAGCAATAAAAAAAATCCTTTTTAAAAATGAGTGCTTTATTGAATATTGAGTATCCTAGGTTATATACTTTATTGTTTATTTGTGTTAATATTATTATATACGTAAGCCATTTTAAAATTAATTCAAATTGATACAAAGCACGTATATAATAAAATAATTTTATTATCTTTTTCTATCATAATTTTTATATGTATATACTTTACGTATATATATTTTGATTTCTATGTTGCGTGAAATATTATAATAAAAAAAGAATTTTAATGATATATTATTTATACCTTTTATATTCATGTTCTTATATACATATACGTGACAATTCATAATGTTAGTTATCAAATTACATCAATTTGTTTATTATAATATAATTTACAGTTTTATCAATAAAATAGTCGTTATATCTCATTTTAATACCGTAAAATTTTAGCTTGTAATATGTACAAATTAACAATATATTTCAGTATAAGGAAATTAAGAATGTAATAAAATAAAATATATTTGCAATGTAATCGTGAAATTTGTTAATGTATAAATACGTCATAAAAACATTGGGGATTTACGTGTATCGTATATAATGATCTACATTTTTTTTTTTTTTTTATTATTAAGTGCCCAAATCATGACAAACCAAATGTTGTCCCACTTTTTTTTTTTTTTTTTTTTTTCCATCAAATTTTTTTGCAGAGTAATCATACATGTATATACTTCTTATGTATGTGCCGCTACTTTAATTGGATTTTAATGTGATATAGAGTCTGGTTTAATTTGGTTTATAATTAGGAGGAAATGGGAAATCTATATAAGAGCTCTATATAATATATTATATTCTACTCGTATGTTTCTATGTTAATTGTTTATATTATACCATGCATTGCTGGTTGAGTTGAGGTTAAAGAATTGTGATTCACATGTTTAATTTATGTGTATATTTCTTTTGTTTCAAGTCTGGTGACACTATCACATATATGTCTGTATAAACTAACAAAATAATGAGTAATTCTTCCTTATGTGGCTAAGAAATTCCATTAATTTTTATATATTATATTATACAAAAGTGTTGTATCCTTTACATTTCTTTATCAGAATCTAAACTTTGATTATAAAACTTATTTTAAAACGTCGTAAAAAAAAACCCAGCTAAATACACACTGTATATATAATTAAAATAATTTTTATTAAAAATTACTAAAGTAACAAAATTTTTCATTAAAAATGACAGTCATAATTAATAAAAAAAAAAAAAAGTTGTTATTATAATTTTCTAGCTTTTATGTTGCTTTTTTAAATTGAAAAGTCTCCACATTAAATTACACACATGATATTTCCACAATGCATTTACGATAAAGATTTTAGTGTTTTAAAAATGTATAATACCGTTTATGTTAATAAATTAAAGCGTAGTTTTAATTTTAATTTAAGTTGGACAATATTTTCATGAACACCGTGTAGTATCTCACAGAATCTCAAGTTAGTATAAAATTTAGTGTGTTTTAAAAATAGCGTTATAAAAATACATTACATAATAAATTAGTAGTGTCACCTCGTAGATTTAGTTCTAAGACGTATAATATTTCAGACTTTTTATTTAAAAAATATATATAGGTGTGCAGAAAAAAAAAATCTCAGAGGATGTGGACTCTCACGTGACGATCAAAAAAGTTATATTTTTTGCTTTTCTCATCTCTCTCTCTCTCTCTCTCCCTCTAGATATTTCACATGAGAAATATCTAAAAAAGAGAAAGATGTTATTGCTCCCCTGTTGATGTAATATCGACATATTGGGTTTATTGAAGAACTTTGTGTATCGACTTGGGACATAATGCGTGAAATGTGTTATTTGACTTTTGAAGTATAACGTGTTTATCACGACAACTTTCTTCAAATGTATATGTATATGGAAATATGGAAGGCTAAAACCTCATAGGAACATTACTGATGTCACAGATTTATTTTGTAAATAGTGCTTCTTTGAAATACTCCGTAACTCTCTCTCTCTCTCTCTCTCTCTCTCTCTCTCTCTCTCTCTCTCTCTCTCTCTCTCTCTCTCTCTCTCTCTTATGTCTTATGTTTTTGTATACATACATATTCTCACGAAGAGTAAATAAATTTGTTTATAGCTCAATAAGCTTCTAAAATCGATGATAAAAAATTTGTGATGCAAATGTTATAGATTTAAATTTCCAAAAAACTTTCAGATCCTATAATAATAAGAACTTAGGGAAAAAAAAAGAGAGAGACTTCTTCTTCTTGATTCTTGATCGTATTATACGTACAGTACAGGTACGCTATATAAATTGAAGAAATTAAACATGCGAGTATTATTCAGAAAGAAAATACATATTTTTTTTAAATGATAAAGTTTAAGCCTTATCTAACCCCGCATTGTATCTTACTATAGGGTGTATGCGGATGACGTCACATTTAATGTGCTTGGAGGCCATACTGGAGTAGTGAATAACATTGCTCAGCATATGACAAACTTCATTCAAGCCAATTTTCTTTGGGAAATCACCCAATTAGTTGTAATTATTATTTTTCTCACATACTTGAGATACTAATTCAACATATTAGCATATTCACAGCATCAATGTTTTCAAAAATATTGCATAGTGGTTTTAAACTGGCAAAATGGTTTATTTTCCTATGCCACCCATGTTATTGAGTTATCCAACATGGCGTAGACTTAAAAATGAATGCATAGACCCTAGATAGGCAAACATCTTTACTGATACATTACACTTCTTCTTAAATTGCATACAGGAACACTTGAAAGTTCAAAGTTTTTTTTTTTTCTTTTTTTTCTGTATCGTTATTACTTATCAATCAATAATTCCGGTTCTATTGAATCTATATTTATTATATATATATGAGAGAGAGAGAGAGAGAGAGAGAATTATAAAAGCGTCTGTGAGCATCATGTATTACACTCCATATACCATCAAACCCAGGCCAGGATACGAGCTGGAGTTGTATATAGGGTCTATGCATTCATGTTAAAGTCGCCGCCATATTGGATAACTCAATAACATGGGTGACATAGGGAAAAAAAATCATTTTGCCAGTTTAAAAACACTGCAATATTTTTGAGAGCTTGGATGTTGTAAATGTGTTGAATTAGTAGCTCAAGTTTGTGAGAAAAATAACAATAACAAAAAATTAAACGATTTCCCAAAGAAAATTGTCTTAAATGAAGTTTGTCCTATGCTGAGCAATGTTATGCACTACTCCAGTATGGCCTCAAAGCGCAATAAATATGACGTCATCCGCATGCACCCTATAGTTGTACATAATATGTATTTGCAGAGAAGAAATTGATTCAGAATATTATAAGTAACAGACACTCTGAAATAACATTTTATTCTACATCATGTATTTTTTTAAGGAGGTTTACATTAATTAAAGTTATAGCCATTAGGCAATTTACATCTTTTTTTTTTTTTTTCTTTTTTTTTTTTTTTTTTTTTTTTTGTTCTTATTGAAAACAAACATTTTATTAGCCGTTGGCAATTCTATAGTATACCATTATGTTACAAACAAGCATTGGTCTTGTCATATTATTACTCTAACTTAATAACATAATTTAATACATTGTATAAGAAAAAAAAGTTAGATAATATACAATTATACATAACATCTTACTAATAAGCAAATGGATATAAACACAAGTTAACATATGTGTAGTTCTCTATATTTTGACTTGTGGTAAACAAGTACTTTTTTTTTTTTCTTCTTTTTTTATATAAATATATATAATTTGATGAGATGTTGATATAAATTTTACTGGAAGGGTACGAGTGTTACGTGGAATTCGCATCTTATTATAAATAAATAACTATTATAAATTTATAGGCAATTTAAGGAAATATAAATATGAAAAATATAATAAAAATAAATCAAAGAAAACCTCGTCATATATTTTTCCATCTCTTCTACGTCATCTTTAAAAAAAAAAAAAAAAGATTTGCTGTTATTATTTTATAGATATACAGCACCGTTACCGTTAAAATGTAACCTTATGGTATATATATTTAATAATTTTAAATTGGTCTTAAACAACTGTCATATAAGAATATTTATTGTTCATTGTTTACAACTATAGTAGCGTATTATGCTCTAAAGAAAATTTCTGAAAGTTTGTTACAAAATGACAAATGATTTATAAATCTGGCACGTGGCAATAAAAATGTGCTAACTTTAGTAATTTTATGCTCAAGCTGCAATTATTTTCTCCCTCACAGATTAAGTCTCAATAATTGGGCAAATGATTAATTGATGTTTATACCGCATTTACATTAACACTGAAAGAACAAAAACATGGTTTATTATGTAGCACCAATTACGTTTTAATTAATTTAAGGATAGATGTTAATTTATTAACACGTTCTACAATATGTTGAATTATTAAATAAATACAAAAGTAACACCATACGTTAAAATTTTATTTTAATAATTTTTTTTTTCTATATACAGAAAATCTGGAAGGAAAATAGAATAATTGAGAGATTATTTTATTTTCTTTACACTTTTTATTTTATTTCAATTCTCACGACCATTTTCACAGTGTATTCAAGCAATATATTTAAAATGAAGTCAAATTTTTCAAGTTAATTTATTATCATCCACGGTGAGCATGCTGGCTATATAAATTGGTATTTAGAAGCTCAGGCAGGCAGCAGGCGCGCGAGAAAGAAGTATTTTATTAGCTGCAGAAATCAATAAGTTTCATTAATCTCTCGTTTCTTTATCAATATCTGCATAAACTTAAAGACAAAACCTCAAGCAATAAGTTTTCTTTCAAAGATAATCATTCTTCTCCAGTAAGCAATTAATTGATTTCAAAAGAAAAAGTTTATAAGGGCTAATATTTTTCAAGCGCTTTATCAAGCGGCATCATTATACGTATAGTTTAAAACTAAATATAATATAGTGACTCTTAAAAATTTCTAGAGATAAATGTTTCAAAATTGAAGGTAAATAAATAGAGTATAAAAAGTAAATCTTTTTTTCTTGAAATAATAATAATAATAAAAATAAAAGTGCAAATTTTTATTGAAATAGACAGCTTTATTTTTAATGGTTCATTTGAAAAAGTTTATATTTAGAGACAGAAAATTGATAAGGCTGGTATATAGTTGATTTTACGTGTACTTACCCATGTCTTTTTTCTACTCATTATGTTGGTTATATAAGGGTCAGGTGGCCATAGCTGAGGTAACTCGAGCTTGCAACGCTTGACATGACAAAACCTGACACCTTGACACTGTCTGTCTCACCTCGAAACAAAAACTAATTTTATCATGATTATCTTACTGCCCTTCGTCTTAACCTTACGTCACAAACACACACACACACACACACACACACACACACACACACACACACACACACACACACACACACACACACACACACACACACACACACACACACACACACACACAATTGGTATTTATAAAAATTATTTTATTTTGTGACTTTCTGAAATTAAATTTTTTCAAGCATTTTACATCTCATAGACATAGAGAGAGAGAGAGAGAGAGCAAAATTGAAAACGGTCTACAGTATGGTCAGTCAGACAGTACTGTATATAGTTTTAAATTGTTATATATAGAAATATATTATTATATAGAGCAACAGTCAACAATATTTGACTCTTAAGGTGACCTCTGATCAAGTGACATCTCACGTTATATTGACCTTTTTATTTACATCTTGCACTCTGCTTGCTTACCATAAATATTTTCCCACCCGTAGAATGCATCATTTTATCGTCTACTTACGTCAAAGGAGTATAATAAAAAATAAAAATATGTATACTGTAAATGCTTGATTTATGTTTTATTTAAATTTGTTTTGAAGTTGGTGGTAAAGTTTTTTGACTTCGTAACAGCAGAAAATGAATCTCTCTCTCTCTCTCTCTCTCTCTCTCTCTCTCTCTCTCTCTCTCTCTCTCTCTGTCTCTGTCTCTGTCTCTGTCTCTGTCTCTCTCTCTCTCTAAAAATGTGAAATATTGTGGGGTGGTAAAACAATTTTTCTCTGAGATGAATTTTCAAATAAAATTTCTACGTGCCCTAAAAGTTCTGATAATAAACGTGCCTCGGTACAGTTATATATTTTTTTGCTTTTGCTTCTGATAGTTTGTTATTTATTCTAAATTTATTATTATTATATTTTAGAAGCCGTCATTTATGCTGACTACACTTGGAGAACGGAAATCAAAATTACAAATTAGTCTGTCATATTACAAGGCACCGCCAGTATAATTTTGAATATTTGAATAATATGAAAAAACTTTTTGTTCGTGACTTTCGTATTAACACAAGATTATCTTGCGGCCATACGGAAATACATGCAAATTTTTTCCTCCGTTTCATCGTAATATAGAGAAAATATATTTAGGATTTGTAATTTAACATAGTCTATCTTCAATTTGTATTAACTGAATTTTATTTTTCGTAACTGGTAATTTTTATATTTTCTTTGTAAAATAACTTTTAGATTAATAAATTTTTAATACCAAATCTAAAATCCGATCCAAGCATATTTGTATTAAATTTTTAAATTTTTTTCTTTGGCAGATTTTATAATATACTTTTAACTAATGTGCGATCTATCAACAACAATTTAAAATATTCAATATTTTTGAAAATAGATTCAATTATTTAACATATTGTATATTAATTCAGATTAATTAAGTATTAAAAATACTGCATAAAAAAATCGTCTTTTTTGTGTTCATAAACAAAAACTGTTATTTTTGTGGGTTATATTTTTTGTAACACTTTTGTACAGTTTATACATAAAGCTATTAGCGTATTCTCTTTCATCCATTCATAAAAATAATTCCACTTTTGTATACGTTAGATTTAAAACAAAAGAAAAATATTTTATTTTACTCAAAGTTGTATGCATATTACCGGTGTTAACTATACAGTATAAAAGAGTGAAAATAATAACAATAATAATAAGATAGAAAATTTAAGAATTGAACAAAATATTCAGTTCTGAATAGACATGGGTTGACATTACGATAGTATAGAGAGATTGATTCAAATGCAAGTATAAGCAAAGTAAGCACGCGATCTAGTCAGTGACCCACATACATTTTGATATCGATTCATAATATATGTATGTATATATTATATATATATATATATATAATATATATAACTATAAGCTATAACTTTTGAGTAATCCGCAATCTCTTATCATATGCCTATGTACAGTATATGTATGTGTATATATATGTATATATAATATATTATATATATATATATATATATATATATATATATAATATATATATATATATATATATATATATATATATATTGTAGCATCCAAGAGATTATACTACTATAAAACACACCCTTAGTGTTTTGGTTGCTTATACCTAAATTACATTTTCATCATTATACTGCAGTAAAACATAAATAAAAATCTCATGAAGTTGAAATAAAAATTTGATTATTATTTATTTAAAAGAATAAGATTTTATATTTTCAATTCCATTTGCGTAAACAAAGGAATAGTTGCGTTTTTTTTTTTTTTTTTTTTTATAAATAATATTAAAAAAAAACGTCACTAATTATTATCTTCCTTTTGTATGCTTGCTTTTACTATAGCATGTGAATAAATGACTAATGAAACAATGTTAAACGTTGATATTAAAAAAAAAAAAAAAAAAAAATGCTCTTTTGGCAGCCAAATATATTTTTTTGTAACTAACTTTTTTTCTTCATTTTGATTTCAGGTAAGCTTGCGCAAACTCATAGTTTTCTGATTTGGTTTCTTGGTGAAGCCGGGTAACGTAAATCAAACATAATATATAATATGCCTTATATACATTATCTTTTTTATAATACATTATTTATTGAGAAAAAAAAAAGGAAAAAAATATTAAAAGTTTTGTTAATGGTATACTAATGAAGAGTTGACTTTCGTATCATTATAAAAATAATTTGATTCAAATTTAAAATGAAATTATTAATAATAAAACCAATTTCAAGAAAAATCTTTGATGTTCGGATACAGTATCCAATTTATTTTTTTTACTAAAATAGCTTCAATTAAAAAGAAAAAAATATGTAGACTAAAATTATTCTTAAAGAAAGAAATATAAAAGGTTTTTTCATAATAAAAGTGCTAAAAAAATATGCTTTTTTCATTTTATTTGTCGATGTTACTTGCAATTAAAAAAAGTAATTTAAATGACTGAGGGGAAATAATAAAAAATATATAATTTGCCTACTAGCGTCACTTGTTAGAATATAAACAGTACGCAGTTAGAGTACTATAACATTGTTTTTTTAAGTGCAAAGATGTGTATAATGTATGTACGTATACAGTACTTGCAGTGTATCATAAAATATACCGCCAAGACGCGTGACATTTCTTGAATGAAATTATAGCTCGCTCGCGAGTAAAAGAGTCACATGATAACAGATGAGATATAACCAACCACACACCTCAAACTATATTTTATAAAATTCGCAGGAAAGAAAAAAAAAGTCAAAGAATTACGTCGTATAGCGTCTGTAAATCAGACAAGTAGGTGTTTTATATTATATTATATATTTTTCCTGCTTGCATGCCGAGTAAAACCTTCAAATTATTACAGTTCAATAAAATTACCGCACCTCTACCATCACGTATCACAAGGTCAATAAAAAAAGTTATTGGATGCAATCATATAATATAATAATATTACACGTATATAGAATTAATTAGAAGATAATAATAATAATAAATGCGTTAATTATGTATAAACAGTCACAATTTAGCGCAATTTATACGTGTTTCAATTACACTTTTTTTAAGTTCATGCACAATATATATTGTATAATTACGTCGTTAATTATGACATTTAATGTATTTAAATGTAATGAAAGTAATATATTTAAGAATATCCTATATATATATATATATATATATATATATATATATATATATATATATATAGATATATATAAATTGAATTGTAAATATAATAAATTTACGTATTTATATAGACATTTATATAATTTCTAACAAACAAAGGTGAAAAATATAGATTCGGTTTTTGACCTTTGCATATTGTAAACTTTAAAAGTTATACATAAACAAATTTTTGATCTTTATAAAAGTTTTAATTTGAATGTGCCATGGGATGTAATACTCTATACACATACGTAGCATAAGCCTTTTATTTTATACACGCAATATAAGAAAGAAAAAAAATGAAACTGAGCAAAATATAAGCACATAATTGCAAACATTGCCACAGAAAATCTGCATATTCATGCACTACTCGGAAGTGCATTGTATATGCAATAATGTAACTCGGTTCCCAAGATGCAAGTGCGAAATGCATAAATGCATAATTACTATATCGTATTTCCCGTCAATTCAGACGAAACAAACACCCGCAATATATATATGAATAATTTTAGTTCGTGTTTCTTAAGAGAAGTAATAAAAAATATATGTTTCACTATAAAAGTTCTCTCACACAAGCGTTTAAATTATTATTTTATTTAAAGTCTTTGTCACATCAAAATTTTAAAAAAGAAAAAAAAATGCTTTTTATAATATTTTGTACAGAATATTTTCTTCATTGTATAATGTTATAAATTTTATCGTTACTCGCAAAACTGAGCAGCACATGGGCTTTATTATTATATAGTAGCTTATGTAACTTTTATTATATACGCGACATTAGTTATATTCATATTTTCTCTGAAAATTTATAATAAAATCTCTTAAGATGATGAATTTTATATTATAAATATAAAAATACTATACTATAATGTCTTGTGGTGCAGCTAAAAAAAAAAAAAAAAAAACTATATGGCTAATTAAGCAACGGGCCATTAAGAATATTGAGCGTTTCTCTCACTCTGTCGCTTTACATACAAGTGACCTCAATGTTGCGAGATAAATACATCGTTTGTTTTCAATGCAAATTCACTTTGCTGGGTTTTTGCCAATACTTAATTGCCTTCTAAACTGTGTTCGATTATTGATATTTTCAACTGCGTCATTTCAATACTGTATGTGTTCTATAAAATTTGATAGGGGGAAAAAAATGAAAAAAATGAGCCAGAGAGAAAAGTTTAATATTATATAACCCTGCAATTTAACTTCTGTAGTACGCACTCAATGAATGTAACTCAATGTTGAATATAATATGTTACTATATATTTTTTGTATAGTAAAGGGTATCACGTGTGGGGTGATACGTGAAAATATCATAGTTTGATAAGAGTTATCAGTATTTGCTTAGCAAGATCCGCATATACCTTTGAGTGTCTGTGCGTTGCTTATTTTGCGACGTCTGCAAATATGCTCACTAATTTACTGTGTGTCAATGTGTACAATATTTGCACACGGAAAAATAAAATACATATACTGTAGTTTATGCTTGTACTGAGACTGAAGACTAAATAATACTATTATATATTTTATGTATACCTGTGTGTGTGTGTGTGTGTGTGTGTGTGTGTGTGTGTGTGTGTGTGTGTGTGTGTGTGTGTTTTATAGTATAACTGCGGTTATTTTGTGATACTATCACAAGGTTTACTGTGTAAGATGGTTGCTAATAATATAATATTAACAATAATAGTATAATAATTCATAACTTCATTAAGGCATTGTGAGGGCTTCGTAGCTTTATTTTACAATACCTTCGACATTATGTAAGAAGATTACATAAGGAAAATATTAATGCAACAAAACGTCATATTGCAGAAATATTCAACATGAGATATTTAATGATCTTGTAATGTTAATTTTGTTTATAAAATACTGAAATATAGACCAGAAAATAATTCATACGTTTTTGCAAAAATATCATTGAAATTGAGCTATGGTACAAAGGTACAAATAAATAATGATAACATATTGTACTATTCAAAAACTAGCATTAAATTTGCATTGAAACACGTGCTGAATTTAAATCGTAAAACATGTTATCACAAGCGTGTGTACACATGACAGTGATAAAATATTTTACCATTCAAAGGAAGAGCGTGTTTTTCTCATCATAAGAACGATAAGAATAACATTGCAAATTTGGCGCAAGAATTTTGAATGGTGAAATATATTATCACATTGTGTACTGTGTATACATTTCTTAAATTATTTTTTCCGTGTACCTTATCTTTATTTTTTTAATTTCTTTTTCCTGTATTACTCTCCTCAATATTTTATATACGTAAGCTGCTTCGCAATTTAATATAAACTTTTCTTTTTAATTACGTTGTATCAAATTAACGTCGTTAACGATAGAAATAATGACTCTCTATAGTATCTATTTTATTTATATTTTATCTTATTGATATATTTTTTACTATGGTATAGTATAGACAAAATAGACATATAGTATCAGTTATTAAAAGAAACCAATTCAGTTATTCAAACTGCGATTATTAGGATGCCTGGAGGTACATACCAGGTATTTGAAACACAAAATTTCATAACAAATTTTACGTAACATATGTTCATGAATTTTCAGTATAACATTTTATTTTATTTTCTGTTTTGTTTGTTCATTTCTCTCTCTCTCTCTCTCTCTCTCTCTCTCTCTCTCTCTCTCTCTCTCTCTCTCTCTCTCTCTCTCTCTCTCTCTCTCTCTCTCTCTCTCTCTCTCTCTCTCTCTCTCTCTCTTTTCAAATTTACCTATATAGCAAATTGTATTATTTATTTTTTCCCTCACAGTAATAACAATATTATGGTTTAAGTTAGAAAATTTCCACATATTACTCCCCTCTGTGTTTCCAGCACATTGCATGATTGAGTTCTGTTTGAATTGTTTTCCATCATCATCATCAACAAGTGAATGGTTTTTGAACACAACAATACAAATTGTACGAGTTTGCCACCTCAATTGTGCGAGTCACATTGCGGAGAACAGCCTGTCAACCACTCATCAAGTGGAAGAATGGAAACGCGTGTTTATTTACCTCGTGGTTACCATGGCGACATACGAGTTTTTAATTAAATATTTCATATGTGTCACATTTCACTAAAACTAGCTCTACACAAAAATTGTATGTACATCTGACATTTTAGTCATGTTTTTGTCAATTTTACATGGATTCAAATAAATTTATATAATAATAATATCTATAAAAAAAAAAAAAAAAAATAGCTGATGTGAAATAAAATTGAACTTATAGTTTGAAGTATTTGCAGAGCAAATTTTTTTTTCAGAAGTTCTATATTGAAACTATATAAATTTTCTTCAACTAGTCCAATCTTGTGTACAGCTCTGGCCAAATGTTCCCAAACGATTTGCATAGGCAACCCGCAATCACACTATGTTATATTTTTGGGAAAACGCAGCAGCAGCCGCTGCCCCGTTCGGGAACTTTTTTTCTATAGAGCTGCACCATATAGTATTTTTCTCATCATGGTAAATTATAGTAAGTAGTAAGCCTATGTAACTTGATTAGAGGTTTCAATTATTTTAGAGTGGTATGTATGTAACGATACGGGATCAAGTAAAGTAAAGTATCCCTCAAAATGTTCGTATTACGTCAAAGTGCAAGAGCTGTATCAATATATGTTTATATACGATTCAAGCTCGAGTTTGGAAATGTAACTGACAAAGTGATGGCTCTTTGATATTTGCAATCAGGCAAAGCTAATGATGAAAGTATTGATTGATGTCTCTCACTGATTGGCTAGTATTGGGCATATTCATTATATACGTTATAAAAGTCATTACTTCTTCATATTATATAACAAATTGTGAACTTCTGTATGAAAAGGATCTTTCTCGCAGCGTAATTTGTAATATTTTTCCTCATTCCCCCTATATCTTTTGACGAAAATACACTTGACTTTGCGCAGCAAGTAAATTAACGTGGTTGCGATGTGCAAGTTACTTTTGGTTACAGGTATTTTGCCATATTATGTTAACCAAAGATAATGTGTACGTTTTTCACGTCCTTACGATGCGTAATCAAGCATTTTGGTTTCCGCATTTCTCCAATACTGCATTTTATAAAATGATTATTATATTTTCGAATTATAAAAATATTTAGCATGCAAGATATATTAGACTACATAAATTATTAATAATAATTTTCTTCTCATCTTATATTGATTACAAATTGATAGATTTTAGTTGATAAATGTTATTGAAATGTCAAAATGTTTCCTATTTCTTTTAAATATCCATATAAAATAACAAGTGCTTGTAAAGTAGAATAATATTATAATTTTGCATGGGTTGGAAAATATTCAACGACTTTACATGATAGTATAGGAAGTTGGCCTCATGTTTGTTCTCTCTCGTGTTTTACTTGATTTACATATTATGTTAGCCTGGCGTAGCTGTTTTTGTTTTTCTCTGCTCTCAACAACAGCTTGGCCCGGTGATTTTTCCTAACAACATCTGCCCCGAAAACAAGCCAAAACTCACCACAATTTTACATCAATATTCTCGGAATAATGACGGAATTACAAGTGAGTTCTTTATAAACTAAATTCAGTTTTTTTTTTTTATTTTTATTTTTTTTTTTTTTTAGTAAATATGTATATTACATTATCACAGTGTAGCCAGTAATATCGCAAATAAAAGATAAAAATATTAAATATATAAATACAAACTGGTGAAAGACTATGAGAGATAAGGATTGAACTGAATCCTAAACGCTGCTAATAAACGTATATAGAAAAAAATTGAAAATTACAAAATTTAACTTTTCAAATGACTATAAAAATAATCTAACTACATTTGGTGTGATTTTGAAATGTTTTAATTAGCGTAATGTCTTCATGCGCAAAACTTTGTAAAAAATTTGCTCATCTGTGAAATTCCCTAAAGCCAGGTATATATAAGCTAAGTATGGGTTTTGTACATAAACTACTTTAGTTAAAGTGATCGATCACAAAAAGTTTTTTTTTTTTTTTTTTTTTTTTTTTGTCTTGGTAAAATTTATTTCTACGTAAGATTTATGGGGCGTATATATTTAAGGTTGGTGCTTGGAGACAAAACGTCTTCTTCCACGCACAAAACCCGCCATTCGTGAAGGAAGTAAAAGAGAGAAGATTACCGTGAGCTCGGCAAATATATACAAGACTATACTGTATATTACTCGTATATAGAGTTTGCTCAGCAAAAGACAAACTTGTGTGACGTCGAAATAATCAATCCCATCCTTGGTCAAATTAACTCAGTAACGAGAGTTCTTACAACTATAATAATTTACATTGTTTAAAAAAAAAAAAAAGAAGAAGAAGAAGAAGAACAAGAAGAAGAAGAAGTTTTACTGGTATAAAAGACGAAATCCTAAATATAGTTCTCTGTGTTTGTCTTCATTCTCTCTCTCTCTCTCTCTCTCTCTCTCTCTCTCTCTCTCTCTCTCTCTCTCTCTCTCTCTCTCTCACGATGTAAAATCTTGTGATGAATAAGCATGGGCAGTAACAGTTGAAATCATTACTCTATTTCTCTCAATGTTAAAAATAGTTTCTTACTGTGCAATGTAAATATATTTATATAACATTATATAATTTCATTTGTCAACTGTCCCGCACAAAGATGGCTATTATTTTAGTATTTAATTGAATTATCTATAATTTAGACGTGTTTGTTTAAGGCAATATTATTTTATAATGTGACGTTTTAATTTATTATTTGCTTTTTCTACTAACTTTTCTTGTTATTTAAATTTGGCATGAGTTTGGTGTTATTCTAGAGTATATATATACATATAAGGAAAATTAGCTCAATTATTTTCATATACATTGAAAGTCGGATAGGTAATTACGTGCTTAGGTAAACATTTAATGCATACACTCTCAAATTTAATAATTTTACTTTTTCATTTAATTTATTTAAACGATTGATAAAAAAAAAAAAAAAAAAAAAAAAAAAAAAAGTTTCAATGTTTTAAAATTATTCTTATTACTAAATTATAAAACGTAATTTTAATTTAAGATAACTATAATAAGCCTTAAGGGATTTAAATTTATTGAACTCTAATTTGTTTTTAACTTTTATTTTAAAGTAATTTTGATATCATACTCACTGTATTATATATATAATATATATATATATATATATATATATATATATATATATATATATATATATATATATATATATACATATATATATATATATATAAATTTTGTTATCTGCTTCTTTCTTTCATGAGGTTATTTTTGATAAGAATCCTATCGCATCCTTCTCGCGTAAACAAGAGGTGTTGACTTGAAGATGCAAACGAAAGCTGAGATTTATTTCTTGCGTGGTGGAGACACGTGGGTGAAATATTATGAGATAATGCGCGCGCAATGAAACATTTTAATCATCTTCTTTTTGCCAATAATTCACCTTGTAGAAAGCCACTTTTTTAATCGTGGACATTTTGTGTTGAGTTTAGTTTGGTAAATTGATTACAACTTGAATTGACTTAGCCATTGTTATAATTTCTTGTTATGTTTTTCTTAGACTTAAATATGTAACTAAAAAATAATTATATAATAATAATACTTTAAAAAAGTAGTTTTACCTTATTTTACATCAATTTGTTAAGATTTTACTATATTAGGATACTTGATTTCGTCGATAATTTTGCACTTGTATACACTGCAGCATTGTTTGTTTTGATAAGTGAGATTTTGAGATATTTATGTATGCATATGTTCTATAGGTGACAAAACAAACACACTGACAATCAACTTGCTCAATTTACATGTTGGTGATGTGTAGACATTGTCTGGGAGTGTGTGCGTGCGTGGTTGTCCAATTAATCAATTCTTGTCACACCTCTCTTTGTACCAACGATTCACAACTTCTTCTTAGCTTACCAACAAAAATATTACATCCTTTTGTGTTACTGAATTGCAAACAATCATAATTGGTTTATATAGTATTGTATATTATCAAGCATTGACTTTGTGTTCGTATTTGTGTTGGAACAAAGTACATTTCCTAGTATTTCCTTATAATAATAATCATAAAGAATCTATATGAGAATAGGAAATCTGTAAAAATATGAGAGGATTGCACGATATATACCTATATTTACGTTCTTGCATTAACTTTTAATTTATGATAAAAGTTAATTAATTATTTAAATACATAGTTTTGAATTAATATTATAATATTAATTATACAATTAGGAGTTATTATTATCACAATGTTAAAAAGATAATCTACGTAATCCATATTTCAGCTCATAATAATATTATTATAGCTTAAAATTATGCATTAATTCTCACCTATTTAATTTTATATATATAAAGAGACACAGATTGTGCTGCAGCTGATGCTTAAATTATATCCTTTACTATAATAATATGACATCATGAATTTTAAATACTAAATTAACACACTATCAATTGTAATTACTACCAGTAGGTGCAATATCTATATAATACTAACTCTCCCTAGTGCATAAAATGTGTGGTTATCGATATTACTCTCTGTGAGTGAGTGGGAGTGTGTGTGTGTGTTTGTGTGCAATAATGTGGTCAAACATTTGGTACACAGTTAAATGATGTCTCCATTAAATACATATTATATACATATATATATATATATATATATATATATATATATATATATATATATATATATATATATATATATATATATACACACAAACAAACACGTACACAAACACACATACATAGAGTCAAAATATTGTGTTAGCTATCCTAGAGCTAGCAAGCTTTTCTGTGACATTGTTGTAAGCATATTCAGGCTTTGTAACGTCAAGTGGACATAGGGGTAGTGTTCTGTAAGTGACAGTTTGTGGCAGCTACTGACTGACATAAGTGTAGAAGAAAAATATTTCAAAGTGATTTCAAAAAAAAAAAAGTTTTTTTTTTTTTTTTTTTTTTTTTTTTTTTGAAGTGTAAAATACCAATTTTACCCTCTATACTTAAATCTTTTATTCCGTGCACAGTACATCTTAACACTTTAAATTTGAAGAAAAATGAAAAAAAGACTCAAATATGTAAAACCACAATTTAAAGAAAGTAAAAATAAATAAATAGAAAAAAAAATAAATTAATGGTTAAAGTTTGCTCCTCGTGATTTTTTAAATTTTACGTCAATATTTTTCAATTTGTTATAGTACCAAATATATAAATATTGAGTTTTGTAGCAAGAACACAAAATAACACAACAAAAGTTTATTCGAGCATGGGTATTTTATGGACAGTTAAAATTAGAA
Source organism: Ecdyonurus torrentis (assembly GCA_949318235.1). Classification (NCBI taxonomy): domain Eukaryota; kingdom Metazoa; phylum Arthropoda; class Insecta; order Ephemeroptera; family Heptageniidae; genus Ecdyonurus; species Ecdyonurus torrentis. The sequence goes on along the minus strand of OX439128.1, from coordinate 26,746,874 downwards.
ATTTTATAACTTAAAATACCAATGCTAATAGTTTTAGTATACACATATTATTATTAAAATAAAAATTTATATACAAAGTTTTTTATTTAACGATTTTATTATGTTTAGTTTGCAAAGTTATAGCTTTTTTTGTTTTAATATAAATTTAAATGCTTGTAGAGAGAGAGAGAGAGAGAGAGAGAGAGAGATATAGAGAGAGAGAGAGAGAGAGAGACCATAGAGTGAGACTTTTTAATGTATATTTATTTAATTTTGCCGCATTACACTTGAAAAATATTATTACAGTGTAATTATAAAAAATATCAAAACTGTTTTTGTTTTTTTATCCTATACCTTTATTAACGTGAGAATTTTTTTTAATACAAAGTTTTAGAAACATCAGTTTTTATACAGAGAGTTATAAAAATAACAACCTAAAGCAAAGATTAAAAAAGCAAAAATAAAAAAATACTGCAACCCTGAAATTTTGAGGTACAGGAAGACTGAGGTTGTCTTGAGGATGACCAGCAACCATACATACGTTCCAATAGAGAGGGGGTTTAAGTCAACATTAAAAATTAGCAAAAAAAAAACAACAAACAAACAAACATAAAATTTGAATTGCTTAGCTGTTGAAATCAAGGTATCATTCTGCTAAGCAATGCTTCACTTTTCCAATGGTGTAGCGAAAATAAATTGTATTGATGTTTTGAGGATTTAATGCAACTGTTTTGAAAGATATCCCAGTAAACTCCCCTTCTACCCCAAAAATAGTTTTACCCCTTTTTCACTTGCACCATTGGAGAGGGGTTGGGGTACGATACCTCACATCCCCTAAGCCGACAGTTTGTTGGTTCATATTTGTAAGTGTATCCCTATGCTGATTTTTTATTTATTCCTCTGTCCTGCACAGCAGGGGGTGATTTTGGTATCCCCAATCATACCAAGTACAAACTAGGTCCTACTATCAACGTAATTTCAAATTTTCAGATTCCGCAGTCAAAACCCTAATTTTTAATGATTTTATTTTTTAAACCATTCAGGGACTTAATGCGATACCCTGTGGATATAAAGAATTTTCAACAACGTACTTGAATTTTCAATTTAAAGCTATTATTTTAAATAGAATGATTTTCAATTTATAATCTATGAACGTACAGTTAAAAATAAAAGTTTTAGAGAGTATTGAAATAAATAAAATACGACATATGAATTCAATATTTCGCTTGTTCCCCATAACTTATTGTAAAACAATACTCGTGTTGGGGCGTGTGCTACGAACATAAATCAAGCTTCATTGTTGTGTTTTATACAACAATAATATATATATATATATATATATATATATATATATATATATATATATATATATATATATATATATATATATAATATATATATATACGTATATATGAACTGTGTTGTACACCACGGTATAATACTTTAAAATATAATATGTAAAAAGAAAAATTATTCGGTTGAAAAACTTTTTATTTTATAATATTCATAAATTGTATATAAGTGACATAATATGCCTGTGATAATATAATAAGGCAATAATTTTGTAAGACAATTTATTTGAAATTAAATTTAATAAATTTGAAAAAGGAGAGAGCCAAGAGAGAGATGTATATATAAATCACAGTAGAACAATTTTATAAATTATACAGTTCAAATTTTATTATATAATTTAAAAGCTAAATATTTATTAAATAAAATAATTAAAAATTGTAATACGTATTATAGTTGTAATATTATGGTGTTTTGTATAAAAATTAAATACCATGCCTTACATTATTTATCTTTCTATTTAATCAAATGAAATTTAAAATATAATAATGTAAACACGAAAGCATATAATAATAAACAAACAAGCGATTTCATATTAAATTTTTTATTTTTATATATAGTGAGGAAGAGAGGGAGAGTTATGAATAATTTTCTCATACCCTTAGGGTAAATAATGGTATTGTATGTGTACAACAACTTAATTTTGAATAATTTAATCGCACGCTGCGTGTTTGATAGAATTTTAAAAATGTTGTTAAATATTTTTTTTTTCAGTGCATTGAACATTTTGATCATTTAAATAAAGTACGCTCTTTAGAACCAGAATAACATCAATTTTCTTCATAAGTCTTTTTACTTACACTCAAAAAAGTTGTGCATTATTTTAGTTACGAATCCTAACTTATTTATGATATACACTTTTAAGTTATTATGAGCAGCTAAAATAATGCATTTTAGCAAATTATTGAAAATAGCTTATTTAAGTGGTTTTAAGTTGTTTTTATTTAGCTACTTGAAGTTAAAATAGCTATCGTTAATAATTTGACAAAATGTAATATTTTAGAGCTACTCATAATAACTTAAAAGTGGTTATCTTAAATAAGTTATGATTCATAACTACAGTAATGCACCAATTTTTAGAGTGTAATGTTACAACTAATTATTACCTAATGATTTTCATATGAGATTGTGCATTTTGGGAAGCTAAAGTGCAACGTTTATTTTATGATCATGTGAATGGTAAACTATTCAATTCTGGTCAAAATGTACTTTGTAATTGTCTGGTTAAGTAATTTGCGTGTAGACATGTATGCTGTTGATCTTTAGTGTAGTGTGGGTGGTTTTCCTCATTTCGTTGCTGCATTGGTGGGTGGGTTGTGACACCAGCTGTTCATTGACACATAGAGAGACAGACACATAGAGAGAGAAAGAGAATGACGTCACGTACTCGACTAATGCTCAGTCCATTATCAAACCTACGCGTACTACATCTTCCTTCGGTCGGTGGTTGTTTTAATCAAGTTTCACACACTAATACAAAATTCAATTAAAATAAAAGTAAAAGTTTTATTTAATTATTAAAACATGTTACAAAAGTTGTTGGACTCCTGTGATTTATAGAAACCCGCAATGCATTTCAACCATAATGGTTGCATATTTCGTAGGATACTCTACGTGTTGAAAGGATAATAATATAGTATGACAGTATATTATCATTTTTAGGTGCATAATACAAATTATTTTTCTTGTAAATAATTTTTTATTGGAGTTACTTTCGGTACTTTTTTTTATGTATATTATTAATTATTTTCTTCTACATAATGATCCAACATAACATAATCATAATTTTATTTCAAGATACAACACAACTCATAGCTTAAAGTCTTGTATACACGGTGCAATATTTTCAATGTGCAATATATTTGATTGCATGCAGTGTTTGATTTAATTCCAGTAAATTTGGATGCAGTTAAATTTATTATTGCTCACTAGTTCAAATATTGCTCCACGTGCACAGGCCATATATACCAGCATTATTTAAAGGAGCTATGATATTTTACTGATAAAACATCGCAATTTGAACTAACATCGTTCACTTACAAAAGAATGGGAAAGCAAACATTTCAACTTGAGTAAAAAAAAAATGTGTGTTAAGTTTTGTGCGCTTTGATATGTCTCTCCACTTCTCCAAATTCTCACATATATACACATAGCAAGCTTCCTCACGCTGATTACAAATTCTTCTTCTTCTTCTTCTTTTTTTTTTTACCCAAAGCAAATAAATTTCTCTTGTGTGTTCGAATTCCATTTGAAAAACGAAATCAAAACTGAAGCTACTTAAGAGAGAGAGAGAATCAGAAAATCACAAAAACGTCAAACGTTGTAGATCTAAAGTTTGTTTGACTTTGGAAAAAAAAAAACTTTCGTAATATGTTAAAAAAATTTAAACGTTTTATTTCAATAATTTATTTATTTTACTTGCACATACATGTATTTTTTTTCTTCTTTGTAACAAGTTGATTCAATAAACTATAAATTGAGTCTTTTCTTTTATACTGTATACGTGCTATAGTTACATATTTTTTATACTTACAGCACTTGAATATTATCCCAAAATACTATTAAATTTATACTATTAATAATGTAATGTACAGTATATAGAAACAATAAGCATACAGCTAGAAACATACACTGAATTATAAATAGGCAAAAATCACTGTATTTGCTTTGTACGTGGCATTGAGTTTAGCATTTACAAAAAAAAAATATATATATATATATATATATATAATTATATAATATTATATTCTACAATTTTCTCGTAGTGATTTTTTTTTTTTTTTTTTTTTTTTACTTTTTTTACTTTTTTTACTTTTTTTACTTTTGTGTTCTCAAGTGTTAAACCACTGTATATGGATTTGCGGTTTGAATATGCACTTTCCTTCTTTTTTTTTTTCTTTTTTTATGTGTGTGTCCATAGCAATTAAGAGAAATCAACATTGACTTAGCGGCACTTACACACCTGTAGGACTGGCCGAAAGAACGTCATTTGCGGCTCAGGTCACGCAAATACTGTACGACAAAATAGCGTACGTGAAATTTGAAGATTTTTAACTTCAACATTATGTTATGAGAAATACATTCTGTTATGTTCAGCTGAACTATCATAAGGTTTTTACAATAAAAATTATCTTTTTTTTATATTAGTTGAATAATTTTAAACTTGGTGAGTAGTTGTGATAACTTGTGATTACCATAAGGTTGTAAAAATTTAACTATACAAAACTATAATATGCATATTGGATATGAAAATGTTATAATTTTTTATTTAATAATTCGTTAATAATTCATTTGATTTTCTTTTTAATTACAAATTTAACGAAATAATATTCGTGTTTAAATAAAATGGTGCCAATTTACAAATAGCTCTTATAGTTAGTATAAAAGTAATCAAATCTATAAAAATCTTTTTATAGTGCTTAATAAAATTCAATTGAAGTGATATAACCTAAAATATTCTGTATATTTTTTTCTGTAGTATAATATAAGAAAATTATTATTTTAATAAATGATACTTTCTTCTTATTTTGTAAATACATTACGTTACTTGTTTTTTCTTTTTCTCATGACCATCAGTTTATTCATACAGTTTAATTATTGTTACGTAATAAAATATTTATAAACTATTGTTAAGTAACACTACGTCGTCAAAATTGCTTGAATGACGCATCTTATACCTGATGCGACAGGATATGATAAAAAAAAGCCACATGAATAAATCAGGCATGAATCATACCGCACACAGGAAATCACGTTCCTCATTACATCAGTAATTAACATTGTTAATTAACTTTCGGCTTCATTGGTGGAAATCTGAAACAGAGAAAATGCAAAAATATTAATGATCTAGTTTTATTAACATATAAAAATGCAATATTGTAAAGTAGCTATTTTTAAATATTTTTTAAGAATTTTTAATACATATTTATAGATTTTTTATATATTGTATATTAGTCAATCAAGCAGAAACCAATGTCATTTTTCGTTAAAACCATAATTATTGATGTGTAAAAACTGCAAAGGCCGCACTTCAAATTGCAAGAAAAAAAAAGAAGTTAAAAGGTTTTTCTTTTCCTATATACTTTATTTTATAGAACTCGAAATGTTATACTTTAGTAATTAAAATGTTTATATAAAGTTAATATATGTTTAAAAAAAACTTGCATGTAGTAGAGCAATACATTTAAGTTGAACAGCTATAGTATATAGTAAGAGCGAGTGTCGAGGCTCGGTCTGCTCGTGATGAAGTATACTATGTACGCTGACACGGCCGCTTGCATGAAAATCAATTGAATGGTGAAATATTCTGAGAACATGATAGAGGAAATCACGGTAACCCTTATAAGTTGATTCCAAGCACCCGTGTTTGTTCCAAGAGTTATGGGGGTGCAGTTATATACATTTATTATGAAATAGGGTGTGAAAATTACATACGACGCTCATATTGCGAGTAAATATTTTGTTTCTTGGAATGTGTATAGTATTGTAATGTTATCACTTATCACTTTAACTCGAGCTTTGTCAGAATTTAATAAATTTAACCATTTCATTTATATTATCATCATTATATTTTTTTTTTATCGTTTTAATAATTTCTAAAAATGATTATATAAATAACTGCAAAGTCGAAACAACTTTAATTTGATTTTATTATTTTATTTTATTTTCATTGATTTATTGATTTTTTGATTTTTTTTTTTTTTTTTTTTTGAAAAACTGTACTATGTATTCAAAATAAGAGTTCCGACCCCCATTTTGAAAATGTCTCTGAATTGTTGTTTGACATACGACTATTGCAATATGCAAATGTATAATCTCTCGAGAAATAGGATTTTGAGGTAAAAATAACAAATTCACAAATAGTAAGTTCTTAGCCTGTACCACCTTTTACTGTAGGTTTGCTGGATATTTTATTTGTACTTGTAGCTTCAAGCAATACTTTGAGAACTACTCGTATCATATCCTTTTTATAAAATACACTTTCGTTTGTGGAGCAAAAAGCCTACCTAAGATATTTGCAGGCGTAAATGACATTTTACCTATGTATCCGACATTATATTTTAACATATATCCGGTCTCTAATCATCTCATTTTTTAAATGAAAGTAAAATTCAGTATAGAAAATTTAAAAAACACTATACTAACATTTTATTTACAAATTTCGTATTAATCGTTAAAAAATTACAGTTATAAGAAATACAGGTCATAAAAAAAAGCGCTCACTTTTTTTTTTCTTTTCTTCGTTTTGTGCTATATTTTATTAATACTGAAGACTTTAGTTGGTTTATATATCTTTATCTGTGGCGTTATCATTATCAAAGATTTGCTATTTAAAAAGTTAAACTTTGAAACTGATACAAATTACTAAATAGTTGAAGTGTTTTATTTTTTATATTTTGCGCTTTAAAAATGAAGTGATTTATTTTCCTCGTGCGTGTTTATTTTTGTCACCTACACACTCGACTTTTGTACGAACCCGTATACATATCATCATCAATAAATTAAATTTTAACTTTTTTTCTTCTCTCGTTTGACACACAGTTCTGTTAAAAATTTCCTGTTTTATATTTTACGTTTTAAAATTAATAATTTCTCACTTTTTATACCATATATTATTTTGCTACACCAAATATGGTACTGGCGTATATCACTTCTGTATAGTATGAGTAATACGTGATATATTACAATTTTAAACAAACTAATTTTTATATTGCTTACAGCTATATTATTATAATATATTTATATATATATAAAAATTAATTATTATTATTTTTTGTCATACGTACTGTATAGTTCAAAATTTATAGCAAAAACATAAAAGTGTAATTAAAATACGTGCACGCCGGGCAATGAGTAGTGTTAGTGTATATATAGTAAAGTAAGCCGATTACTTTCGTTTGTGTATATTTTAGCTTTGAAGTTATGCAAGTAAAAATATCTTACAAGAAGAAAATGAGAGAGAAAAAATAAAAGGTTTTATTTAAATCAATTTAATTTTTCTCTGGTGTCTTTGTTAATTCCTTATGTATACAATGAAAAAGATTTTCAAATTTTATTTTACATGGGTATGAATGTTGAGTATGCTTTTATATATCTTGTGCGTGTATAGTATATACATGTAGGGAAATCTGCTATATACAAGTCTTCAACTTTACTCATATATATATATATATATATATATATATATATATATATATATATATATATATATATATATATATATATACTAACTTGCTTTTAACTTTGAATATTTTAACGCTTTATATACATGGTAAGTTTTTTTTAATGTCAGTGCAAATTATATGTAAAGCTAAATTTTATATTTTAAATAAATTCATCTTATATAATATGTATATATGCACACAATTAAGTAATACAATCTTATAAAGAGAAAATGATAAAAGAAAATTATAAACTTTTTAATAAATATGTTACTTTTTTAATGATTAAATTTTCTATAAATATATGAAAATACTTAAGAAGTTTTGACCTGTTAACTTCAAAGCACTTACCGATTAATTTATGTAATATATTTAAAAATAAATATTGTAAGTTGACTAGTTATTCTCTACCTATATATATATTTACACATTTCAATTTGTATGTCGTGTTTTATATATGCTACTAATTTTGTTTATTACAGTGTGTGTATTATATGTGTGTGTATGTATATATATATATATATATATATATATATATATATATATATATATATATACACACACACACACACACATATATATATATATATATATCTGCACATAAAGCAATAATTGATAAGAAAAATATTGTATGTAATAAGATAAAGTTTCAATCTTACACTTGTATAAGCTTTCCGCTTTCCGAGAATTGATCGATCTTGAAGGCGTAAACTTAAGTAATAAATATTAAACTTTTTACAAAAAGAAAAAAAAATGAATAATGTAAACAAATAATATAACGTGTTTTTTTTTTAATACATACAGAAAACTTTGTCTGGATGCAATCCAAATATTTAAAATTGCCGTTGTATTTTTAAAAAATTAGCTTTTGTAAGACTTTATACAATGTGTTTTGAAGAAGTAAAAGTTTGACTTCGAATTATTTGATTATGTATGGCGCATGTTATTTTCTAAGTACTCACAGGTATTTGCATATTATCTCGCTGAACATTACTTAAGTAAAACACATTTAACAAAGTTTTTTTGTTCTTTTTTTCTTTGGTTGTTTAACTTCATTTTTTTTTTAACACATTTTACAAACATATTTGATTAATGTCAGTAATGTCGTTAGTTAAATAATAAACGATAAAAATTATAGGTCAATGATTTAGAATGAACCCTTGAATCAATTTATAACCTTATATACGTACGTTAAAGCATAAAAAAAGTAAAAAGCATAGATTAGTTGTTTTTTTCTTCTTTTTTTCTGGTACGGGAGCATACAACACGCCGGGGGGTTGGAAAATAAGATGTTGTATTGAGAAGAAGGCGATGAGTAGCGAAGTTTTTGACTTGAGCAAGGCAAGCAGGCAGGCAGCTAGTGGCTGTGTTGATCGATTTTCAATGATACCTGCTAGCAAAGTGTTTAGCACACGACACACGCTAGTTACTTCATCCATCTCCGCTATCTCACGTCACTCTCTTTTGTAGCCACAGGATCGAGCCACAGGACTGCATGGCACCTCTCTCTCTCTCTCTCTCTCTCTCTCTCTCTCTCTCTCTCTCTCTCTCTCTCTCTCTCTCTCTCTCTATCTCTCTCTCTCTCTCTCCCTTCCTTGTGCCCATAGTAAAATGCTTGTGCCTTTTTTTTTTCACCAGCTGATTCATTCAATTTTATTCTTTAGGGGAGAAAATTGCCATTTTCATCTCATTTTATAGTTTTTACCCCTTTTCTTTGGTTTCTATATTTAATAAATTTACCCCTAATATATAATTAATAACGTGCTGTGTTTTTAACTGAAGTAAATATATTATAGGAGTTGAGTTTGTTTACACTTTGTACAGATGTTATTATAATTTCTAATTGAAACGGATCACAAAGTTTCAGTTGTGAAACCTAAAATTTTCACTTTTTTCTAGTTCACATTTAATGTCAAAATGCCTGTGCTAAAATTCGCATTGAATAGGTATGGGAGGGGGGGGGGGGGGTAAAAGTAACAAGAACATTACAGTGTGTTTAGTAAAAATTACTGAAATAAAAGTTGAAATACATTGTAATGGGTAATGAACTTTTGTTATTTTAAATTTTATTAAGGTACCACACGCCACTAATGTTTGTGCAACGACGTTTATTTACTTGTTCTCCATAAACATAATGTGCTATATGGTCTTTATCGTCGTCAACTTAACGCTTCTTGGAATCCCGCACGTTAGTTTGTTTTTTTATTTGAAGCAAGCGAGATGAACAATAGCTCGGGGAGTGACAACACTTGAAATGAGGTCTGGCTGGACATTTCAAATTATTATACTTTTTGACCGCATAAATGTTAATGCAAAGAGCTTCTTTGCTCATAAAAATAAAAGTTCATATACAATCTATTTCTCAAGAGTTTTAAAGCTAATTATATTATATATTTCCCATGTGACCTAAGATCCCTAACCCTATATACTACTGTAAACAAAGTCAAGAAATGACACCCATAAGCTTTATACTCTTTGTATTATGTATATAAGAACTGCTCAGCACGCTCGTTGCATTAAATGAAATGAGTCTCAAAACTGAAAATAAAATAATATCGGAGCTGGTAATGTAAATCATTTTCTCGTTACATTTTATGAAGTTACACATTACTTTTTATTTCTAATATTTTTATATATATAAGAAAAGGAAAAGAGGGTTATATAAGAAAAGAGTGGCTCTTGAGAAGGCTTGCTGTGTGATTTTAAAGAAATTGCGTTCGTGGTATGTGTATGTGTGGAGGAAAGAAAAGGCAATATGCTGCTTGCTGCCCCCAGGCTGGCGTTTGTCTAGAGATCTTCACAGCTCTCTAGTGGCCAGTACTTGTAGTATATAATATATATATATATATATATATATATATATATATATATAGTAGTTGCTAAGGCATAAATGTTCAAAATTTGTCCCTTCGTATAGTTAGAAAAAAAAAAGTAAAAAGAAAGAAACGTGTCAATTGTATTTGTATTATTGATCTCATGAATGGCCTCTTTAAGAAACCTTACTAATAAAATTTAATTCTCATTGTTGTTCTCATGATGTTCCAGGTACGACTACGAGGTGTTGCTCCAGAACGCAACGTTCTGCTTGGTGCCTCGAGGTCGACGTCTCGGTTCCTTCCGCTTCTTGGAGGCTCTCCAGGCTGGCTGTGTTCCTGTACTGCTTGCTGATGGCTGGGCACTACCCTTCAGCTCCGTCATAGACTGGTCTCTGGCCACCGTGCGAGCAGATGAGAGACTGTTGCTCCAGGTAAGCAATCTAGCGAGTTAGCTCTTGTCATGATGTCAGTGCTCATCTTGACATAGATCTGCAGTTCAGGAACAATTTGTTGAAATGTCATGTTATATCCAATGAAAACAATCTTAATGAAACGTTTGTACCAAACATAAGCTTTGCTTTCAAAAATTATTAAATTCTTATGTCCGTTTCATTTTTTTATCCCCATGTAAACTATTTTTTAATAAATTCAAGCATTGTTGACGGTAACTTAAAACTGAACGTACAAGAACATTGTAGAACAATACTATATATCAAAACTGACATTTTATTTATTTATTTGAAAAGCTGGCCAAATTGTCGTGACGTCAACCCTCATCCCTGAGACATTGTACTGTTTGTCTAACCCCCATGTAAACAAAAAACTTACTCGGTGTTACGTCTTCTTGTGAGTTCCTGTGTCTCTCATGACAATCTCATACCTGCAGAGAGAATTTTGTTTTCTTGCATCAAAAAAATTAAATTTATACCCAACACACTGACGAGTGTAAATAAAACCATTTCTCGTACTTTTAAAGAACGAAAACAACAGTAATGAACAAAGTAACAGTAATATTACTTCAAAAATAAAAGGTTTTAATGCTCACTTAAAGAGCTTTTAATTTTAAAACAAGGCGCAGTTTTAATTTATAACTCCGCAATGTATAATGGGGACAAAGAATGGAAACGTTTTAGTTGCTATTTTAATTTCCTCTCGCTTATGTATACTTTATAAAATTTTGTTTTAAAAGTATATTTAAAAAAATATACATTTTTTTCTCTTTTCCTTTAGATTGGTTACGTCAAGTCTCTCTCTCTCTCTCTCACTCTCTCTCTCTCTCTCTCTCTCTCTCTCTCACTCTCTCTCTCTCTCTCTCTCTCTCTCTCTAATTCACTTCTTATTCCGCTCGATCGCGCAAGCATCATTTCATTTTTCTTTTTCTGTGTAAGCGATGTGTGGGTTTATTTACTTTAAAAAATAAACGTTTTTGGTTCATGCTCGTTATTTTGCTATAAATTTTCACAACAAAATCTATTTCACCTTAAACTTAATCGCCTTCTCTTCCTCAACTAAAGCTCACAAGCCTCTTATAGCCGCTATATTTTTGCAATCGATACCTCTTGCGTGTGTTAATGTCCGGCCAAATTGAATGAAAATCGATTTTCAATCACTGCTCAACGTGAATTAAAACATTCTTTAGTGTAGAGTGGGTTCTATATAGCCGCAGTAAATTACTTCTAATGTGTAATTAAACTTAAACTAAAATAAAAAATAAATAAAAAATAAATAAAAAAGGGCTTTGCTTTAATGTCAATTTAAAATCGCGTGTTAAATTATAATAACGTATTTTTTTATACACTTTGTTTTATCTATTTTCACCACCAGTGCAATTTCAGTTTTAAGTAATAACTTTTAGAAACTGCTTTTAATTTATTTTTTTTCATTCATTTTAATTTAAAACTTTTGTTACATACTGTATTTTGTAAAATATAATATTACTGAATTTCATAGCATTGAATTTTAATCAATTTTATTCATATACATAGTACTTTATTTTAATATTATTGCGCATTTAAACAAAATTAATAATATTTATATAATCCAACAAAATTTAAGTGTTAGCTGGACATAAAACTCGTCTGAATTTTTCAATAACTAAAGTAAATAATTATGTACTTTTTGTCTATTGGAGGGGGGGGGGGTAGATTACACAGAAAAAAATTATCAATTATCACAACTGAAAAGTAGCTGAACTGAGTAATTAAATATGAACCAATCGATGTTTTCATTTACCTCATCTAAAAAAAAATAGTTAAAAATACATGGATTGTCACACCTGCTTCAACAGGTCAGGTAAATGAAATATATTTCTTCCAACTTCCACGCAAGTACTCGCACAGCTATACACTACAGTTGGATTATACATATAATCAAAAGCTTGCATTGTTAAAAAAAAAAATGAAAACAAATTTTGCGACCTTTTGTTACTTGACAGCCACCCTCTCCACCTCCACACCCTACCTCCTACCTAGCCTATATCTATTGTCCTACCTGCCTGTCTATAACATTCTAACGCGAGTTAAGAATCAATCTACCTCCAGAGTATATAAGCTTCACTGTTTTTTTAAACTCATCACTTTGATTACCTGACTTAATTTGAATTATTACTACAAAACTAACATTGCTAATAAATTTTAATTAGAATTTCATAAAAATGTGATATTTTTAACGTAAAACAAATAATTTTGGTAATATTTATTTAAATTATTTCTTCTTACTTTTTACACGTAGAAGATGAAAGAAACCACTTTTTTTTTAGTTTTGGAGGGAAGATTACAAAACACTTAAAATGAAGAAAACTTTAAATTTATTATGTTAATTATTATTATTATATTTTAATACATAACGATAATATACACATTATACAATGTATTAAAATTTACTGTACAGTATAAAACATTTTTCCTTTGCACACTGATTGCACGATGACAAAATATAACACTTGTTTTAAGTTTATTGTTATGAAAAAATTATTATTTATAACACTTGTTTTAAGTTTATTGTTATGAAAAAATTATTATTTATTTAGTTACAAAATATTTATTTTATAAATTTAAAATTTTTGATACTTCGGATCATTACCAAAATACTTTCCTTTATTTGAAAATTAAATTGATGTGTGTTCTGTATACTTTATTCGTTTTGAAATATAAAGTATAACTTAAGTATAAATAAAAATATAAATTAATAAGACATTATGTGTAAAAAAATTATGATAAAAAGGATATATATTGTCTAATTGATTGGATTTTGTTTTGTATAATTGTGTGTTTAAAATAATAATAACAATTAAAATGATGGTGTTACATTAATATGTTATGATTGTATTTATATTTTTAATATTTTAATTGATTTTTATCATATAAATATAAGAATATATCCTTTAATTATATTATATAAATTAAGTAAAATAGTAAAAATATAAATAAAATTATAACTTATTTCAATTATGTATAATTATACATAATTGAAATATCGTAGGCTTATTTATTTTTATTTTTTAATTTAATTATAATATTAATAATTCTGTATAATCTGTATAATAGTATAATTATTATACAGTAATACGTTACTATATAGACACTATATATTTTATATTATGCTATAAAGTGTTATATTTAGCCATCATATTTAAGTCATCTTTCAGTGTGCAATAAAAAAAAAAGTATATATATTAATAGAGTAAATAATGCAAGTTAATTACATTGTGCATTTTATTTTGAATAATAAAAAATAATAAAGAAATCAAATTTCATAATGACAATGTCCGTACGCACACCTTACACCTGCTTTGCTTTTAAACCCTAGCTGCAGGTAAGCCACACGAGGCCCCCCGGCGGTTTTACATGTACCGTGATGGACAATACAATACTTCTCAACTGTTTTTGGGAGCTAATACAAGCGAAAAGGTGGCATTATCACATCTAAAAAAAAATATTTGTGATAAATATCTCCTTTTTATTTTTTCAATTGTAGAGACCGAATGTTCAGTTTTTACACCTATTTCTGAGCAACTGAAGTTTTTAAGTTACCGCACATGTTTTATTTTTTTCTGTGTAGAAAATAATAGCGTTTTAAATATAAAAACTTTTTATTATTATTATTTAAACGAGTCAAAAATACATTTTAATTTTAATGCTTTTATTTCCAATGAATTTAGTAAGACACCTATTAGTAGTTGCAGAATATTTTAAAAAGTTTTTTTTTTTTAACGTAAAGCAATGCCGTATACTTCACTTGATATAGTTTACTATATACGTGGCAGTGTTACCCTAACACTGCGGTACCTTTGCTGTGGTCAACTCACGCAAGTGCGTACGTAATCCAACCCCTACATCTTAAGCACTCCAGTATAATATCAACCCTCTCCCATCTGGTCATGCTGATCTCACCACTGATAGTCGCGCCATATGTTTAGAAACAGCCAATTATGATAAACGTATAAGAGTCATTCTAAAATTGATGTATCACATATATAACAAACTTTTGTACTTAGTTTTAAATTTGAAAAATATATATATTATATTAAATAACGCAAGCATAAAGAATTTTTATTATTTTTTATTCGTTTCACTTTTTTTTTTTTTTTTTTTTTTTTACGTGTTGGGGTTAGAGAGAGCTAGTTGTTATTAAACCTGGGGTATAAACGTAGTATAAAAATCAATTTTGTTGTACTGTAATGATGTAATGTTGTCTATAAAGGTAATTTGCACATGGACTAAAGTAAATACGTTATATATAATATTATGCTATAGCTCAATACAGCAACATTTATGCATAACACCATAATTTATGCTATGGCTTATAGTGATTATACTACTTAATAGTTAAGATGTTAAGCATAATTGCTCGTGTTAATAACAAATAAGCTACATTTGTGATCTCTAGAATAATAGTAATTACTCAATGGAGCATAAATTATGTTAATTATTTTGTTCGTGTGTATTTATATTTTTTAAAAGAATGGGTTAAAAATTATAAATAATAAAAGTAAGAATGAATATGAATGAGCTTTTATAATAACTTACTATATTTCATTGATAGATTTTTACATAAAATATTGTATGTATGTATTTTTTTTGTTCATACTTTATTATACAATATATATTTTTTTTAATATATTTAACAATATAAAAATATGAACGAGATAAACCTTTTGAATATATTTTCATTCATTAAATATAATAACAGAAGTTTGCAAACTACGTTGAAAACAATAGCCTTTGATTAAAATATTGAAAATTTGTCTTATGGTATTTTTCTTGCATAATACATTACATTATAATACATATAGTTGTTGTTTTTTCTATTATCCTATTATAATTGTGTGCAAGAGAAAAAAAAAACTAATGAAAATGTAAAATTTTAGACATTCCTGTTTGTGGTCAGAATTTCACGAATATTATTTAATTTACATTTTGATAGTACTAAAGAATGCACATACTGTACAGTATGTATACAGTACATAGGCGTTTATACCTTTTAGCATGTTATATACTTTGGTGTATAAATGTATCTCCACGTGATTTTTATGAAATCATGAACTAGCGTGCCACATCAAAGGATTTTCTTATGCGAATATGTTATGTGAATGTATATTTTCCAGCCATTTAAAATACTCTATAACATGTATTTGCGTCACCAGAAATCAAAAGTTCAAAGTTTAAATCATGCGCGATCATGTAACATTATGTTACTGTATATTGCCAGTCATGTGATAACCAATATTGTGTCAGTTAACTTTCGCAATATCATTTATATATATTTTTATTATTTATGATTTCTTAACAAGATGTAAATATAATCATCGTGATTTATTTGTTGAAGAAATATTAATAAGATTGTTTCAATTTTTTTATATTGCTTTTGTATGAAACCTCATTATCAGTTTCTATAAGTTATTATGAAATAATATCTTCTCTTACACATATAAAATTAGAAAATAAAAAAGTAAGCAAGTTAAAAAGTTCTGATATATAAGAGAATTTTGAAAGTTAATGGTATAATAAATATCAATGATATAAATTTGAAGACCCCTTGACCATCAGGTTATGGAGAAGAAGAAAAAAATGAAATTTCTATAAGGGCCCTACAGAAGTAAAATTACAAAAGATCGCGGTAATTTAGTATTTTTGCATGATATCACAAACAAAAAAATTTACACATTTCAATTTATTTTGTTGTAAAATATTAAAATGTGGGGAAGAAAAACTGACTATGCAAATTAGTCAAATTCCCATATTATCTCATTCTCAGCTTTAAAAGATTACGTATGACAGTATTGTAATCATTATGTTATTTAACATATATTTGAAACGTTTATGAATGCTTGTATAATTATCTGGGGGTTGTAATTAAATTTACGTAAGATATAATATAATTTAAAATGTGATTCAGCATCACGTAAATAGAAGCATAATAGTGACAGTGTGTCAAAGTGTTAAGAAGCGAGGTGTGACGATACTGGCGTCTGTGATGTCATCGTAGACGTCTCAAGTTTTCCTTCCTCCCCCCCCCCCCTCTCTCTCTCTCTCTCTCTCTCTCTCTCTCTCTCTCTCTCTCTCTCTCTCTCTCTCTCTCTTCTCTCTCTTTCAGAACTAGAAGGTACCATAATAGTATACTTCAGACTACTCTATTGTATTTTTTTTTTTTAATCAGTAGTTATTACAATAGAATTTCTTAGACCCTGGCCTTCTTAAAGGCATAGAAAACATGAAACAACAAGTTTTTTTTTAATGATGAAACACAAAATGACATCTACAAAACTGATGATAATTTTTAACAGAATTTAAATGTAGCCCCACAAGAGAGCGTGAAAAAACTGTAAAGTATACAATTTGCGTGAATATTTCTGTTTATGACATCTGAAACAGGCAAAAACTAGTATGAAAATGTTGTGCGGGTTGCATAAATCGGAATTTTCTGATCCCTGCTACGGCGTTACAGTTGGGTTTTGAGACCAATTAATGTTATTTATAAGTCCCATCAAGTGTTTTGTGATGTAAATTCTAATTTTTTCATGTTGTCTATGCCTTTAAGATAAACAGTAATGAGATTTAAATTTTAAAATCTTACTTTTCATCTTATCCCTCTCTCTCTCTCTCTCTCTCTCTCTCTCATATACTAAAGAATATCTCCTTCTCCTTACAAAATTTATACATGCATTAGTCATATTTTCTCTCTTAAATTTACTTAAGTAGAATATAAAAAGCGTCTTCGGTTAATGATTACTTGATTAGCTATAAATACTGTGGCACAAGAAACTCTTCTAACTGCATGATATTCGACTATAAATATTTTTATTTCAATTGTCTGGATACCGCAATAAAAAAATGATACTAAAAGATAATGAGTAATAAAATAAGCCATTTAGTAAGAAATGATTGCTACTTTCGCTTTGATGACTAAAATGTAAGACTATACACTTATGTTTTTGTCATAAAAAAAATGCAATCACAAGCCGTAAAAATCATAATGACTTTATATTATCAAGTTTCTTAATTAGCTTCTCATTCATATCTCCATTATTGTGTAAAAAAAGTTAATAATGTATTAAATCTTTCTGTGAATACCTTTACTACATTACTCCAAATAAATCACGGGAATATGGATAAAGTTGGAATGTATTATACTTTTTACTTTTTGAACCAATTTATTATTATTTCAGGTTGAAATTTGTATCGCTGAAATTCTTGACATATCTTTTCCAGAGTTTTTTTTTATCAGAGTTTTTTTTTTTTTTTTTTTTTATTTTTTTTTTTTTATTGTCAGCTCGCAAATTAATTACCTTTGCAATGTTTTCGTCAAATATTTTTGCATATAAATTGTTATAGTTTTATATTAAATACTTTCTTGTATATAAAAACTGCGATTGTCTTGTGCATTGAAGATAAAAAGATTTATATTAATTGTGCTGTGTTAACTTCTCTATAACGTAATTATTATTATTATAGAGATGATATAACCAGCGCGCCTGGAAAGTAGGCAACCGGGTTGTCAGATCTGTTGCCCGGGATGCATATACAGCAAGGAGGCATGCAAATTTTTATCAATTAAAGTCAAAAGCATCGTAAGATGAAATATGGTAAGTGCAGAGCGCACTTTGTAGCCGGATTATGAATGTACCGCACTGTTTAACATCGCCCTTAATTATAACTGACTTTCTGTGTATGTTAAACTGCTTTACTTAAGATCTGTGAAAAGAAAATAATTTACCCTATCTTTATTTTTTATATCATATATATTTACATAAATGTTTGTAACTTGTCTTGAAAAAAATAAATACATGTAGAAAATTTTAAAAGTTAAAACTTCAACCAGTCTACTTTTTTGATATTTTCAAGCAAGAAATATTATGCTCAAATTTAATACATGTAGTCATATAAAAAAAGAACATATTTTTCAAACAATTTTTTTAACGTTTATTTTATGAAAATAAAAAATATGACACTGTATGAAAGCGTGCCAATTTTTTTTTTTTTTTTTTTTTTTTTTTCTTTAGAATGCGGACTTTAAATTTTTGGTTTTACGCAGGAAAGTATGTCTTGGGTGAAACAATAGAGCGTAAAGATCGCGACCTCTCCCCTTCCCTCTCTCTTTCTCCTCTCTGACGTAATTCGGGCAGTATCCTCACATGAATACTCTTCTTATTTTTCTTCTTGCTTCTTCACTCTCATATTACATACACACAACAAAAACATAATATAAAATTTTCTCAGAAAAACGCGGGATTAAAATATTATATTTTATACAATGTTTCGTATTACTCTAGGGTAGAATTTCAGAAGAGAATTCATATAATATACTTGACGTACTTATACATAAGAATATGTATATATATAGTATATATGTACTGTACGTACTTGAATGTTTAGTTTTGTAATTTAATATCTTATTATATGATTATCATTTACAAGAAGAAGAAAATGTTTGTCTTTTTTTTTTTTCAACTATACTTAATGTTATTGTATATGATTTCAGGTTCCGGATATTGTTCGTTCTATCGACGTTGCGAAGGTTCTTGCGTTGCGACAGCAAACTCAGGTGCTTTGGGAGCGATACTTTTCGTCCATTGAAAAAATCGTACATACCACTTTAGAGGTAAGATTCTTAACGAGAAGAGTGGGAATTTAGCTTATCCAAAAATAGTAATTAAGAAATGAAGATCATTTGCTAAATGGAGACTCAAAATATACTGCCTTATTTATGCTTTTTTTTTTTTCTTTTTTTTTTTTCATTGCAGGGGTGTTAAAATTGATAAATTTTCCGCTTTATTTCAGAGATGACAATTGAAGGTTTCAAATAATATCTAATTTGATGTGAGTTAAAATAAAAATCGGTTGATATTGCACCTCTCTCTCTCTCTCTCTCTCTCTTTATTTATAGAAAAGGTTAAAATTGATCGAAACACAATAATAATATTAATTTACTGGCATTCAAAAACAGACGCTTCTATTTGCCAGTTAAGTTGTATCAATAATACGCTATCTCAAAAAGTACTGATTTATTTTTTTTTTAAACAGAGGACTTACTTTTAGCTTTTCTCATTATAGCTTGCAAATAGCCTCGGTGCGTAATATAAGCAAAAGTTATAAAGTGATGTTTTTTAAAAACATACCTATAATGCTTTCAGGAAAATAATGTATCATTAGTATTTTCGTTTTACTCGATATTCTTGAGGCAAGAAACTTGATATTTTCAGTTTGTAAGAAAATGTTTTCAGGCTCATACACAACATAATATATTAAAAAAAAAAAAAAAAAAAAAGTAAATTTATAAAATACTAAACAGTCTTAAAATGTTCAGAATCTATGCAATGGTAAGAATTTTTCTAAAAATTCAAATAATTGCTATTGAAAACATGAATTCACGTTTACTTACTTTATTAGAAATTATGTTCTCTAAAATGTATTGGCTTAGTACGTGGAGTGAGAAAGCAATCGTGCAAAAACATAAAATCAAGGGAGAGAGAGAGAGAGAGCTTCTTACTTTCTTCAATAGTCATGTACGTACTTTGAAAAGCTAAAAACTCGGCATTGCTTGCTCTCTCACTCCCGTCTATATGAAAGAGTTCTAAGTCAAACGCAAAGAGAGTTTAATTGACTTTTCTTTGAGAAAGACGACTTGTCATATTATCATTTTCTCTTTCATCTCCAGCTTTTCGTGACCTTTTTTTTTTTTTTTTTTTTTTTTTTTTTTTTTCCTTCTTGATGTTTATTTTATACAATATAATATTTTACGGTGTTTTTGCAAAGCAATCAATGCCATTTCACTAGGAAAAAATAGCTTGACATAAAAATGATTTATAATAATAAAAAGTGAAGAAAAAAAATGTCCGTACAAGATTAGTAAAAATATTTTCAAATTAGACAAATATATATTTTATATATATATATATATATATATATATATATATATATATATATATATATATATATATATATATATATATATATATATATATATATTTATATATATATATATATGTATGTATATGTATATGTATAATACTTTCGTACATTATTTAAATATATTAATCCTTAACATAATATAACATTAATATAATATTAACATTATATAACCGTATGTACAATGAAGTATAATAACAAAATCTACCGTTGTTTGTGCGGCTTAATTATTTTATTTTAATAATATAACCAGAAGTCTTATTGTACATACAAATTTTGCACGGCTAATGAAGTCTCTGACAAAACAATTAAGTTTGTTATACGAAGCAAGTAAAGAGGATTTTTTTTTCTTATATTTTTACTTTGTCTTGTAATTAAAGTAAAACAAAAGACCTTGTTTTAATCATTTAAATTTTTTTTCTTATTGTTTTTAATCAGAAACAGAGCTAGCTCTTATCATAACATCTCAAAGAAAACTCTTGACGAATAATTCTCTCTAAACAAGAATACAAAAACTGGCATGTTTATAATTATTATAAAACTGAAAGAATAGAAATAAGAAGAAAAAAAATATTAGCTTTTGTACTTTTTTTTTCTGTTTATTTGTTAATTAAAAGGTATATAATTCATTTACGATCTCTAAAAATGATTTTGTATAATAAACATTAAAAAAAAAAAGATGATGCAATATGTTCAAATTTTAAATATAAAGAAACAGTAGCTGATAAAAAAAAAAGAAATCGTTGTAAGTATCGTTGTTGTTATTATTATTATTAATTTATTCCGCAAAATTTCATTATTAAAAGTATCCTATGTATCATTACATTACTGTCCACCTGTGTATGGTAATGTATGGAGCTATAGAATATATATATATATATATATATATATATATATATATATATATATATATATATATATATATATAATACATAAACACACACTATAGATTTTTTTATTATTATTATTTTTTTTTTTTTGTAATAGAAGAATTTGATGTAATATACGTTTCATTTGATTTGTTTACGCCCTTTTAAAATTGCAATACATACTCTTTTTTGTGTGTGTATATATATATATATATAAACGTCATTGATTTCAATGTATTTTGAACATACGGCAAGTATAGTAACTATGAGTGAAAATTAAAACATTTACCTCGCGATGTATTTATATAATGCCGATATGAGTGGACATTAAATTGAAACTACGAGCAAGAGCTCGGCTTGGGCACTCAAGTATTAGAGTTGTTGAGAGATTTTGCAATGATTGCTGACTGTGTGTCTATCTATGCGAGCAAATTGATGATGTTACCCAGCCCTCGACGTACAAAACTAAACTAAAACTTCATACAAATGCCCAGCACACTCGAGTGGCAATTACGTTTTATTATTGACGTCAAATATAATACTAAAACTCAACCATGAGCTAAGCAATCTAACTTTTGACATTTTAATTGGCAATAATTATTATAATATTATATACCTTCTTCGTAGGTTCCAAACATACATAATATAGAAAATCGTTGAGAATAAATTATGCTTTCAGAAAGGTGTATATAGATGAATGTCTGCACTTACAAAAATTAAAAACTCAGTACAGTACACTGACGAGGGAATGCCGTGTGTGTGTTTTTTTTAATTTGGTAAATGTCGTTTTTGTACACGCGGTGTTTTTACTGCAGAGTTCACCGCCGGTGGACGTTTGATGTCATCCTCATACTTTTTTTTGTTTTTTTTTTTTTTTATTATTTTTTTTTTTTTACAGACATATACTCATGATGTGAAATATATCAGCGTATCCAAATGTTTCGCGTTATTTTAATAACATGTATATTACTCGTTTGTAAAATTGCTTTGGGCATTGATTTGAATAAATTTAACATTAATGGAGTAATATAAATTGAATATCAATGTTTTATTAAATAATTATTCTGAAATAATTTAAAAACATGCTGGGTCAACGTAACGAACTTTTAGGGGGTTTAGAACCGTTTAGGTGTAAGTGTGGGTTAGGCTGTAAGCAAACCTTAGCCTCGCCCTTTCAAGATTTTTTTTTTATTTTTTTTTTTTTAATACTGATAATTGAATTTGATCAGGAAAAAATATAAAATTTTGGTTGCACCCTGTTATTGTACTTAAATTTATGCATATGATCCTATATGAAAATGTGCAATTCGTATGAGATTTTAAAATTTGCAGGCCGATATATTTAAACTTCAAACCACAGTATTAAGTCAGTACCGTGTATATGTTTAAGCAAAATGCTCTTATTATTATACTCTTAAAGTGGTCTTCTACATTGTTTTAAAGACGAATTTTTTATTTATATTTTCTAGATAATCCGAGATCGTCTTCCTAGTGCAAATGCAGGGGTACGAGACGGACTCGTATGGAACTCAGCTCCCGGTGCTCTCGTTTCGCTGCCTCAGTTTGCAGACTCATGGACTCAGTATCCGTTCTTATTGAGTCCTCTGGGAGCTGAGGTGGGAGACAACTTCACTGCAGTTATTTACTCGCAGCCCACGTCGAGTGCTGCGCCTGCACCTAACTCTCCTCTTATGCGGCTGCTCAGAAGTCTCTCCAAGTCAAGACACGTCGCCAGGGTGAGCATTGTATTGTCATGTTATTTATTGCCTTTTTAACAAAACGTATAATACGATGTTTTAACCCTGAAAATCATATGTGAAGTGTAAAATAATAATGTGGGTTTCAAAAGTATCTCATTTCTGTTCTTTTTTATGAACAAAATTGTATACCCAATTCGCGGCAAATCTGATGTAACTATATAAAAAAAGATTAGCAAGCTTTGTTATAGCAATGCAATGAGGCGTAATATGCGATTTCTGGTTCTCAGGTGGTGGTGCTATGGTCGGCTGAGAGGCCGCCGCCTCCTCGTGCTCGATGGCCCTTGCTTCCTGTGCCCCTCACCGTGCTTCACAACACTGCGGGGATCTCTGCGAGGTTTAGGCCGCACCCGCTGATTCAAACTCCCGCCGTGCTCTCTCTTGATGACGACTGTCTCTTGTCTACTGATGAAGTGGACTTTGCCTTTAGTGTTTGGCGCTCTTTTCCAGAGCGAATTGTCGGCTACCCTGCAAGGTCACACTATTGGGATGATGCTAAGGTATGCAATTAATGGCATACAAAAAAAGTTATATTTAAGTTAGAGAATTATTGTTCTAATTTATTATTATTTTTTTTTTTTAAAGATGGTTTGAAATTTATCAGCAGAGCAAATTTTAATGTACCTTTTTGTGTTAATACAGGGTTCGTGGGGCTATACGTCCAAGTGGACCAACGACTATTCTTTGGTTCTAACTGGGGCTGCGTTCTACCACCGTTACTATCATCACCTGTACACACATGGTCTAGGCCCACTGCTGCACAAGACTGTGGAGCAGAGCCAGAACTGTGAAGACATTCTCATGAACTTCCTTATCAGTCATGTAACTCGTAGGCCTCCCATCAAAGTCACACAGCGCAAGCAATACAAGGAGCAACCACCAGGGGGTGCAAGGTCAGTTCACTGTACCAGACCTAATAGTCAATGTCAATATTAATAAATTTGTAATTAGAAACACAGAAACACATGTAAATGGAAAATAAATTCAAGAAATGTATAAATGTGAATTTTTCTTCCAGTAAAAGGCATGAAACATTACTTAGTTTTGGTGATCTTTAATAACAGTCATGCTAATATTTTGTTATAATAAATATGCATACTACTTGCATACATACATACATATCATGATGCTATAATCCCTTTCGGGGTAAGCCAACAACACAGATGTTTTATTTTGACCCAGTGATTAACCTCCACAACTTCCTATCCTGACATACTTCACTTGCTTCCTCCAGTCTCATACCTTGTTTCATACATTTCCTTTTGCATTTCATACTGCATACATTCTTATTTTTCAAACATCTTCCAACCACCTCAGACCATGATGTTTTAGGCCTGCCTCTATCTCTCCTTCCATCCACTCTACTACTTAAATTATGTTAATTATACTTTCATTATTTCTAAAGTATTTAAACACTTACTAATTACATTTTGTAACCTACAGGTCTCCATGGAATGATCCTGATCACTTCATACAGCGACAAACGTGTCTCAACACTTTCGCCGCTGTGTTTGGTTACATGCCTCTGTTACGCTCCAACATGAGGCTAGATCCTGTGCTATTCAAGGACCCTGTATCTAACCTACGTAAAAAATATCGCCAGATTGAGCTGGTGGGCAGCTAGTGACCGCTAGGCAGCTGATTAAATCCCTCCGCTAATCACCACTGGCCTGATCTTGTGTACATTGCTGGGTGTTGAATGAAATACCCAGCAAGGGAACACGACAATCAGATATTTTATTGTTTTGTAAAGCCAGGGTTGATAAGTAAAAAAAATATATTAGTAAAATATATATTAATAAGCTTACTAAATTGATAAGTACTTAACTGCTAATATGGATACACAGAATTATATAGTTTATTTTTAATTTATTATTTGCATGTAACAATTGTTAATAAACAAAGATTTCTGGTGTCTTAAATATTCAGTGCAACTGTATTTATCTTAATATATATTATTTTTAAGTTTTAAGTGGTTTATTTTTTAATGTATTATGGTAAAAAAAATATATAACTAAAAGGCAGCCAAATAGAATATATTTATAAGATTTAGAGTTATTAAGAAGTATGTATGAACCACTATATAATTTATATAGTCTATATAATTATTTTGTGCAGCAATTTATTTTAATTAAAAAGGATTCTATTTACATGGGACTCTCTTACTCTACTTATTATTTTAGTCAGACAGTTGTACTGAATGATTATGGTTCTAGGAAACTTGATTTGCCAAACAAAGTAAGAAGAAAAAAAAATAATAAATAAAATAAAAAGTTTGCTAGGTAAACCTCTGGTACTTTCTGCCATATATATTTGTATGAATGCTGCGACTGATCTAAGTTTCCCTCCACTGCAAAAGCTTAAGCCATATATTAATTAAGATGTAGCTCTAGCATTGGTTTTTTATATTTATATATTATAATTATATATCGAGTGTGCCCTCCTGCGACATATATAATATTTTGTTATTGTTTGACATTTGCCCTCCTCTTTCTAATATTTTGTCTTTTAAATGCAATTTCATTTGGTCAGTTTCTCTTTTATACAATCTTATATTTTTTTATCCCCCAAAAATATCTCTTATTTACAATATTTTTTACAGTTATATTCATTTCTTGCAAAAGATTTTAAATTCTTTTTTTATTTTGCATGGATATTTTGCAATAAAAATAAAATTATGCATTAATATTTTAAAATGTACCTCAGTTTGGTAATTAAATTAAAATACATACATACACCACATAGAATTAAAATTTAAAAAATCATTTATGTTTTAATGTTAAAGTAATCTTATTAATGTATGCTGACATTTTAAAGTTAATACTGCTTCATTTTGTACAATGGTGATTTTCTGGTCCCTTGCAATTATATGAAGTTTGTAAGCTGGAAGATTTAGAAAGGAAAAAATGTGAGTTTCTTGTGGTGTGTTTAATAAAACAATTTTTTTTTTCTTTTTTTTTTTTTTTTGCTAACTTGAGGTTATCCCTGCCATAATATTATAATATGAGATGAGCAAAGGCTTTATGTAAAATGTCAATGCCAAGTGATAAGCTCATCTATCTTAATTTGTTTGTTAGTTTGTTTGTTTGTTTCAATGTTCCTGCCCACCATTGTTTATTGGTGCCTCCTTTTATTATGAGAGGATTGGTTTTTAATATTATATGTAATTATATTAATATTTATTGTTGCTTGTAATTTTGACATTTGTTTTTAATATAATTGTGCCATTTATAAAAAATAATAATAATAATAATAATTTTCTTTCTCTCTGTCTTAAATGTTTAATGTAAATATTAAAATTAATATGTGGTCAATGGTCATATTGTAACATACTAATTTATTTGTATATTATTGGATGAAAAATATAATTTTGATATTTATTTTTGGTAAAATAAAATAATAATAAAGCTGTAATTGCATCTTTGCAATTGAGTTGTCATTCGAATCTATAATTATAATCCATTAATTATTCTTTTTTTTCTTTTTTTTTTTTAACAAGCAGCAATGATAATAATGTTCAAAGTTCAACAGTACATTCCCATAAGTTTGTGTTCAAAAAATTTGCATAAAAAAATATTCCTGTAACTTGCATGTACCAGAAATATGTATCAAAATCAATAATTTGAATGGCTTTTTATAACCCATGTATGGACCACATATTAATAATCAAAATGTCGAAATTGTGCGGACAACTCTAGTTTTTAGGGGAAAAATCTTTATGGATGTGCATTTCTATTTTTTACAGGGGTCATAATCATAATACCAATAATAACATTTTGCATGCATTCCTCTCTTTTTTTAATTTTATTGTTATTATTTTATTCTGCTACGTAACATATCAAAATTTAATATCAATTTTTCTTGGACTAAAAAGCAATACACTTTTAATTGATACTGGGTATATTAAACTCTAACTTTTTGCTTTAAAAGCATAATTTATATGATCCTTGAATATTCTAACAGTGTTAATTTTATTGGATTTAGTTTGAGGTTTTTTGAGTATTCTACTTGATAGTAATATTAATTATGGACCTTTCTTCAAAATTCTTCATAATAGAATAGTAAAAATGTTCATGATTGCATAATTATGTGATTGGTCATAACGTCATAACAAAAATTATAATACATATAATTGATGAATTTTTATAACATTCTTTTTATCAAAAAAAAAAAAAAAATCATTATAAACTTTGGGAAATTAGCCACTGTGGGATTTCAACAGTATTGTAGTTGATCGGTCGTTTTTCGGTCCAATCACGATCAGATCACGATCATTTGATCGGATCAACCCCTTTTAAAAAAAGCAAACATGATCTGATTTCGATCACATTTAGAGCTGTGATCCAACGTTTTTTTTTTTTCGATCCGATCGTCACGTTCTAAAGTTCAAAATTTTAAACCTTTTTTCTTTTCTTTTCTTTTTTCTAAAAATAAACAATAAGAAAAAATAGAAATACCTGTCTTTGAGGCACAGAATAGAGGCCTTTGGTCTTTTTAAATAACTTTCTAGGAAAGAAATTATTTTAATAACTATGATATTTTTTGTTATATATATATATATAGGCCTATTCTATATTAAAAAAAAATTATGTTAAAAATAACTTCTTTTTTTTTTTTTTTTTTTTTTTTTTTACTTATGCACAATAAAAAGTTTTTTAAATAAGTGTTTTTTTTTTTTTTTTGCAATCATGTAAATACATTTAAAAGCAGCAATATAAAATCAACTGAAAATGAACGGAAATTTCGATCAAATGATCGTCAATCTGATCGGATCTTGTAGTGTTTTAATGATATTGATCATGATTGGATCGAAAAAAAGGTGATCAACTACAACACTGGATTTCACTAAAAAAAAATTGTGAAGAAAGAAAAATCTGAAAAAAAAATGGGGTTGAAAAAAAAAATTTTAAATTAGATGCTCGATTTTGAATTATGATTTTTTTGAAGTTTTTAGTCCCATAAGAACCTATGTTAATTTCAATAATTTTTTCCTTTATCTGATGGTCACTGGTTCTTAAAATTTTATCATAGGAAGCTGTTACTATTAACTTTTAAATGACATCATAAAGTTTGGAAGTTTTCTTTTTAGATTTTGAGTTACAAATCATCTACATAATACAACCCTTAACAATTGCTTTATGTTTTCCCATTATATAAGTTATTGCATACATACAATTTTTAATAAGGTAGATTTCCAATCATACTTTTTTAAGGTCCATTGTTGTAAAACAAAAATAGTATAATCAATGTTTATTTTCTGAATTAGAGACAATTTATATAATAGCTGGATTTTAAAAAACTTTCTTCAATCAGTACTTAAACTGAGCTTACCAAAGTTGTGCTGGTTCCTTTTTATGTCGTACCTCAAACTGTATAAATCTGACAGTTAACTTAGCCAATTACAAAAATCTGAATTAATATATTCAAAATATTAGCACTGCATATAATTAACCATGACTTTTTTAAAGCTACAAAATTTAGTTCATTTGTTAATTTATATTTTTATCAATAATTTATATTAACACTGATATTCAAGGTCTCACATATCAAATTATTTTAATAAAAAAATAATAAAGTTAACACATTTATTAGGGTAAAATATGAATTGTTAATAAGATTGCCCTATATATAGAAGTGTGGTCTTTGTACTTGTTTTGGCCTACATATCACGGGACAGTAATAATAATAATAAAAACTCCATGGAAATGCACTGCTATACGTGAGTTAGGTGGTGAGAGTATTGGGTTTCCTCGTCAAGAATGATTCGAGTAATTGAAAAATTATATGGGAGTGAATGATAATTTTAAATGTTGAAAATGTACGTATGTTTGTAAGTGTGTGTCTGTGGTGACGAGGTTTTGTACAGTTTTGTACCAAGAACTATTATTATATAATAAATAACTTGACACTAATAATTTGCTTTATTTATTTTTTTAAAAAAATCTTGTTTTCTGAAGAGATCGCACCCAATTGATTACTGCACGGATTCTAAATTGAGGTGAATTAATGTGGAAAAAGATTTTTTTTCATATTAACATGATCATTTTTATGCAGTTCTGATAAATGACACATATAGGGAAGAGAAAGAGAATTATAGAAACTTATTATGTGCTACTTCTAATTAATTTACATATATAATTTTTATAGCGTACGTATAAGTAAAACTATAAGTAAAGTTGTTATTTTGCAGTTTTTTTTTTTTTTTTTTTTTTTTTTTTTTTTTTTTTTTGGCTAGGCTTTGCTAAAAAGATATGACGTATATAGAAGTAACATATAAGGTAGCAGCGTAGGTGGAGAAGTCTTCACTTCAAATATTTGCATAGAATTAAGAATTTCTAATGTAAATACCATCAAACTTGAGTGTGCATAGACTGCAGACAGCGTTAGTTTTTTTTTTTTTTTTTTTTTTTTCTTTGATCTTAAAGCTATCAATTATGAATGATATTTCAATCTTAAATTCATATTGTATCAATTTTTTTCCAATGTTTTACTATTGGAATTTGTCATCGTAATTATGCAATGTGGAATTTTATTCTAGAGTTTCTTGCACCTCTATTTTCATTCCTCTCGTGCTTCAAACTTTAAACAGAACAAAATTTTACCGCACTAAACATACTTTTTTGTTTTTCTAAGTTCACAAATTTGTCAACCCTGGCGCCCCAGTCAATATCGAAAATGGTGGTGATATTGTGATGACTATGAAAGCTTTTATAATGAATAAACTAAAATTACTGCTGCCAATATGAAACAAGAGCTGAATTAGTGATACCATAAACTGTAAAAAATATTAAAAATGTCGAGTAAAAGGTAAGAACATATTATAGTGAGTTGTTACGGAATTTTTACAAAGGTTCCGCAATGTCCCTGTGTGGGTTGACGTGCCGATCTCTCATATTTTAACGAATTCTGTCGCCTACACATTACCAATACGTATTATTTTCATACCCTGTAATTTACAATAATCCCTTAATATGATATTTGACTCTAGGAAGATGCTGCAGTATTATTCTCATTGTTGATTGCGATACAATATCGAGCGGGATGCGGGCTTTTTGACGTAGGCACGTGAGTGAACCCCCTCTGCGTTACTGACAACAATGATGATAACAGGTCGCGATTGTTGTGCTATCTCAAAGCTACTTGGCTTTATTGTTTCGACTTCCTTCTGTTGTCTTTATCCCAGGGTTTTTCTATGTTTATGTAATCGAAAACAATTTGTACTGTACACGCTTTGCAGTTGAAAATGCTTTGTGCATTTTGCATAATCATGATCATACAAAAAATATATGTATTTAGTAATGCATTATTCATGATTATTTATCATAATTGATTAAACAGATTTTAAATAAACTAAAAGTTTCTTCACGTGTGCATAGAACATTTTGTCTGCCATTTAAATCAAATCTCTTGAAACTTATCTCGCTTACTTACTTTGCCTCCGTAGCTTTTGTATAAATGTTAATGATATGCGTTCATACATAGTATACCCCTTACATAATTATTACTGATCTATAATACCACCTAATGCATGGTAACAATGTAATGCATCCCTTTACACACATTACAAATTGTTATCCATTTCATTGTCTCAGGCATCATGTATGACTTTACGGTACTGCACTGTAAATCAACACTAACGGAATTCTATTTTATTTCTTTTAATCTTGTACATATGTGTAAAATGCCATACTTTTTATACATATCGTTGGGTTAGAGCACAAACCGTGTAGTACGTATCTACAAAAGCAACAAAGTTCAAAACATTACAAAAAGATAAGAATTTCAACTTTGCTGCTTTTGTAGATACAGTAAACAGTTTTTGCTCTAACCCGATGATATATTCTCATGATCATTCAGGTAATTAAAAATACCAATAGTATTATTATTATCATCATCATCATCATAATACTAGGAACTCTACCTTTTTTATAAATCAAATTAAAATTTTGTCTAATGTAGCATCACTACTAACATGACTAGTGAAGGGTACATGCGGGTATGCAGTGTTGGGAACCAGGAAAGTACCTAACACATGTCTTATGTATACCACCATGCTAACAGTATAAAGCCAGAGCTACAAAATTACAGCTCTGCCCACTAGTTTGAGTACGATTTGTATAGACAACCCGTAATCACACTATGCTATCTTCATGAGAAAATGCTGCAGCCGCTGCTGCCCCGTTCTAGAAATAGTGGCCAGAGCTGTACATAGACATTTTACATACAATGTATGTATAGCATGTAGGTACGTTTGGTTATTCTACATACTGTAATTCAAAGCCAAGGAGACATTTAATTTTTTGCATCAATGATTATTTTCCTCTTCTGTTGGAATACAGTATTACTCTAGTACTGTACACTAAAAATTTCTAAATATTCTAGCCCCATAAATTTTTTATCATTTGTTGAGAGGTCACGGTTGCCATTTAAATGCATGTTATTTTAGTGAGGGTTTCAACAATATAGAAATAGTACTTGGTATAACACCCTTATACGTGTTGTCTTTAATTTAATACGTAACGTATAAAAAGCACTTTCATCACTTTCTAATGTAAATGTAATAAAAAGCAGAGAAAATGATAAAGAAAAAAAGTTACTTCATTATAGTGTAGTGAACAGTTTTGCTTCCACATTTTTCTATTTAGCACAGCTATCATTGTTATTTCAGTGGGCCATTATCTGATATGCAAATGACTTCACAATAGAAAATGGTCTTCAAGTTTAATAAAGTTCTGTTGTCTAGATAAGGAATTTTATCATCTTCTTTTTTTTTTTTTTTTTTCTTTTTTTTTTACTTCTATTGTAACGTTGTTTGTATACGTATGTCAGTTTTTTTAAATTTAATTTGAATTTTGGTAATTCATAATATTACTACATAGATAAATAAGAATATTAAAAAATCAGTAAATAATTTCTTTAAAATAGAATAAATATAAATATATTTTTCTTATCCATTAGATTAGACCATTCACAAATATCCTTTGAAAATGTTATGTTATGAAGGTTTCCTTACAGAAATATAAAAGTGTCATTGGGTACCGTTGTCAAGTTGGGATGACTAACATTGTATGATTCTAAACCACAGTACATGGTATATGTATTATGTATATTAGAATAAAACAACCATAAAGCGATCGTAAAATAAATAGTGAGTAAAAAATAAAGTTACAAAGTCATCATAGGTCAAAAGTCACATGGTAGTCTAATATTAAAATTGCGTTAAGTTGATAATCTCAGATAAGAAAGAATAAATAAAAAGAAAAATATTTCGCGCATGGTTATTAAAGGTTATTAATTTTTTACAAGTTGAAAAGAGAGAATTTCATCGTTTTTCGTTTTGCAAATTACCTACCTTTGTATAGTAATCTAATATATGATCATGTCATATAATACATAAAAATTGTTTGAAATGTTAAACTTAAATTACGTATTTGGAAAAGAAAAGAAAAACTTGGCATATAATACTGGATAAGGTGTTAAATGTGTATTTTGTGCATGGCTAGTGCGGTGACAGTCTTCAATTTTATTTTTGTCATTCTCAAAAAAAAAAAAAACAACAACAAAATATAGCAAAATACGGTTAAAAACTGTTGTTAAATTGCGCTATCTGTACTATGCTGAAATATTATGCATGGTTTGGAAAAGCCTGTATTGTATAGTATTAATTTCATCGCCACTAATATTATAATTGTTACAACCTTTAGATAAATACAGGATAATTTAATTCATAATTGCTCGCAGTATTCGATAATCATGTTATTTCTGTATCGTGTATAGCTAAAATATTGAACCACATTCGTTTCCTCTGACTGTATGTATTTTTGCTTGAAAAAAAAAAAGTGTATAAATTCGTTGTGCTGAAGAAGAAAATGTAATAGCAAGAGGTCTCCCCAGTTTGTGACTTGGCTAGAGTGTGCATGACAAATGACGTCACAGCGCTAGTAGATAACAGCGCGAATGTTATTTGCATGCCCCACAGCACAGATTTCCGATATCAAATCAAAGTTTAAAATGCTCGCTCTTTCTATAGCCCTAATAACGTTCGTGAGAAATATAATAAAATGTGTGCTGTTTGTAACAGTCATCAATATTGTATCAATCTGCGGCTTGGGATATAATCTGTTTTAGTTTTAAATTTAGATGAAATGTCGTATTTCATTTTCATTTAATCTCTCTCATCTCTGTCTCTCTCTCTCTCTCTCTCGCCCCTCTTCATTTATTAACAAGCCTCTATTTCTCTTCATGCATATATATATATATATATATATATATATATATATATATATATATATATATATATATATATATATATATATATACCATACGTATATGATTTATTCCGTACGTTATAATTCATAATGAATCATTAACAAGTACTGCAGTATACCTATTAATAATTACGCTTTTGCTAGACATATTTATGAAATTGTATATTATATGTTTACGATGTGTATTTGCTATAAATTTGCGGTTAGAAGCAATAAAACTTACTACTCAATATTTAAAACTTGATAGTTTTATTGCATATGTCTATAAGACGTGCAAAACATAATATACTATACCAAATTCTTTAAAAAAATATAGTACTAGACTTGATTTAAAAACAAAAAATTAAGCAATCTCATGCAGTGTACGCAATAAAATAATGTTATTGTAGGATCTAATATTAAACCAAAGTCTCTGTAAGCTACCAATAAAGGCGACTCTGGTTAAACTCACAATCAAAATAACACAAAAATTTAAATGGCAATTAACTCAATAATTTCCATCCATGACATATTAGTAAAAGAAAAAAAAGTGATTGATGGCCGAATGTTGGTGTGCCGGCATTCAACGATAATTACATATTTTTTCTTCGTTTTTTTTTTTTTTTTTTTTTTTTTTTTTCTAGCCGAATAATGGCTTGTCAGCATTAAAATGTTGCCAGAATAACAGCATTAAGCAATGCTATTTTGACCAAATGCCAGATGCCGTATTTGCTGGGATGTTTTGTTTTTGTTCCACTCTGGTATGGTACCATACCTATGGACTATGGAGAGTTAGCCATCGATTAGAGTTTCGAGTAAGTTTGTTCTTCATTTCTTAATCCTGCGCCTTGAAGTGTTTGTGTGTGTGTGTGTGTCAGAAATGGACAATTACAATTATAGAGTAAAGGCGCTCGCTCATATGGATCATTTTCCATATAGAGTGTATTGACACACAAAACATAGTTATCAGTATCCGCGGTTGTCGTGTCGGTGATAGCAAGCGCCCGCGACATTTCCTTACTCGTTATACACATCAAAGATGGTGCTCATTAAGACGTACTTATTTATTTTGTCTCGTGTTTTTGTTTTGAGTAAATTTCAATCTGCATGCAAAGTTAAAAATGATCGAATTATCTAAATCGTATTGAAAGTGCGGTAATGTAAATTTTCACGTGGAAGTGTAGCTTTAAATCAAACATATATAAATAGGTAGGCTGCGGTTAAGTTTTAAAACAAACATGGCTGATTGACTGTTAGAAGTTCTGAATAAACAATAACCATATATTGTCATTATTGAACATGCTTGGGTGTGGTGTATAATATTCATTATTTATCATTGCTAGCAATGTAAAGCTGAAGTACGCAATTGTAAACTCGTGCACTGTAGTGACCTAACTATAAAATGGAAAGTCTCGTGTTTCGACGTGGTGGGGTGATGGGTGAGCCTGATGTGTCGTGTAACACGTGTAAGGAGAGACGAGAGCGTAAACTGAAGGCTTATGCCATTGAAGATGCGGGGTAATTGTACCAAGTTTTCGCATTTTGCTTCCTGAAGGATTCCTTATTCAATCTGAAAATGAGGTACTGCGGGGATCTGACGAAATAAGTTCTGATGCACAGTTTTAATGTAGGGATAATTCAAATATGTTAAAAAAAATGTGTATTGTCTCCATCTTAAATTTTGAATTATGAATTTTTGAAATATTACATCCATGAGGTCCAATGCTAATTGCATTTTTTTTTCTACTTTACCTAATTGCCACAGGTCCTGAAATTGTTGCCATAGTTGTACAATTGACATTCAAATGACATACAAAGAGTAGTTGGTCCACTTTTGAGATATAAGCCTTCTAGTGACAATCCCTTAATGTGCTTCAAAATTAAGTTTGAAATATGTAGTTAAATATTTTGAAATTATGTATTTTTGTCATTACATTTTTATTTTGTATGAAAAAGATTAAAAAACAAAACATTATTCTCTGCCGTTTTATAAAAAGGATTATTCATATGCATATTATTATTATTCATTATAGGACTATCTATGCAAATGCATAATTTTTATCTGTTTTAATAATTTTTATTTGATGGAATGATGAATACTAATAGCTGAATAAAATCTACCGTACTGTACATGTATAATTTATAAGCAACACGAGTATTTTTATTATTATTTAAGTGTAGCAAATTTTTATTAATTTTACCCGCAAAAACTTGATACTGGAATCCTATACTGCGTGCCTGATAGTACTATATATTTTACATGATGCTATTTTCATGGCTATAGTTAAAAAGAGTGATTGTTTATTGTTTCAGTGAACTGAAGAAGCTATCGGAGGAGAGCTTGACGCGGCAGCCCGAGGAGGTGTTTGATATTCTCTGCAAGCTTGGAGAAGGGTGAGTTACATTCTTCTATGTTTATTTTATCATTTGACAACCGTGCCTTCTCATAATGGTCGCGACAACCGTGAATTTTAAATCTGTAAAAACGTATAGCTCGTCTAATATCATAAAGAAGATTGTTTTAACCAGATGCAACCTTATTCTTTGAATTCTGTATTACAGATCAATAATAATAATGATAATAAAATAGCATGTCATTAGTGTATATATGAAAGTTAATAATTTTTAATATTTTACCTCACATCCTTTTTTTTTTTTTTTTTTTTTTTTTTTTTTTTTTTTTTTTAATAAGAATTCAACATTATATTTATAGGATGCTTCTGGTGATATTCTGCGACTTATTTCCATAGTTCTGGCTGTTTTTACGACCACTAGTTTTAGTAGCTTTTATGAAACGTTAAATAAAAATTACGTAATTATGAAAGACAATAAAGTACATTTTTATTAATTTTTACTAATATTTAAGTTGTTAAATTATTGTTGTAATGAGGATAATTATAAATTTATTTTACTTATCGCTTTTTGCTTTTTTGCTTTCTCGTCAATATGAATTATACAAATTTGAAATGTAAAATTGCAGTAACCACTAAAATCATCAAGATGTTGGAATATTTTTGTTTATACTATGAACTTTCCCCACGTGTCCAGGTCTTATGGCTCGGTGTTCAAAGCGGTACACAAAGAGAGCGGACAGGTGCTGGCCATCAAGCAGGTGCCAGTGGACACCGACTTGCAGGAGATTATCAAAGAAATCTCCATCATGCAGCAATGCGACTCCCCCTATGTCGTCAAGTACTACGGTAGCTACTTCAAAAACACAGACCTCTGGGTGAGTACTCCTTCAAAAATATATATACAGTATATATTATTATAATGTAGTGGCTTCAGTATTTGTTACAAAATATTAAAGTAATTGAATTGAATCGTAAAAATCGTAACCATGAAAAATAATTACACTAATTAATTCATTCGAGCACTGTGGTCTAGTGGATGCGTGTCTGACTCGTCCGCGAGGGGTTACAGGTTCGATTCCCGGAAGAGGCAAAGTTTATCAGTAAGCTTTGTCCACCGGAAATACACAGTGCATTCGGGAGGTGGAAGGGATATCTCATAGTATTCCTCTGCCGACTTCCTGACCAAAGTTTCCATGGTTTCCTCGGTATGTAAAGGCGAATGCCGGGAAGAATTTGCCAGGCCATGGCCGACCCGCCATGGAAGAACCCGCGAATCTTATGATAGGGTTTCGGAAGTCTCGGGAGTGTAAATTTAGTATAAATGCAATGTAAATATGTAAATAACTAGCATAAATTGTACCTCGCCTAGAGGTTTGATAGAGAAAAAAAAACTAATTTATTTCCAATCTCCTAAAATCAAAAGCAGCTATACAAGAAAATATTATATTATTATTTTGGTTTATCAGTAAGAGTGGACCAAGCATTTGTAAAGCTAAAACCTAGCACTAAAAAAAAAAAAATTAAAAAATTAGAAAAAAAAAGAAAAGAAAACGAAGTCTTGAGTGAAGACTATTGGCCTTTATGTAAATAAAACATTGAATAACTAATGCGCATATAATTTTTGCCATGTGTGAAGCTTCAATGCACTTTTTCCATCTCATTTAGTTTTTTTTTTTTTTTTTTTTTTTTTTTTTTTTTTTTTAATGATAGTTGTATTAATTATATTGAATTTTAATTAAGGAACATTTATAAATGATTTATTAGTGATAAAGATATACAAAAAGGAGGAAGATAATGTGCAACTG
Organism: Ecdyonurus torrentis; assembly: GCA_949318235.1. Taxonomy (NCBI): domain Eukaryota; kingdom Metazoa; phylum Arthropoda; class Insecta; order Ephemeroptera; family Heptageniidae; genus Ecdyonurus; species Ecdyonurus torrentis. The sequence continues at coordinate 26,709,130 of OX439128.1, read as the reverse complement.
CCATGTTTTTCCAGAATTCTAAGAATTTTAAAACGAACTCAAGTAAATATTAATTAAATGATGAACAAATGAAAAAGAAAATGATTACTTTATTTTGCTGTGATAGCTTGACCAGTATATGTTTTTAAAAAATCTGTATACTATCAAAACAAATGTTTTCCTTATGTAATTAAGTGAGGCTTGATTGGTATTGCAGATTGTGATGGAATACTGTGGCGCTGGCTCAGTCTCGGATATCATGAGACTGCGCAAGAAAACCTTGTCCGAGGAAGAGATAGCGACCATCCTGAGTGACACGCTTAAGGGGCTGGAGTACCTGCATCTGCGACGCAAAATACACCGCGATATCAAGGCAGGCAACATTTTGCTCAACTCAGAGGGCCATGCCAAGCTCGCAGACTTTGGAGTTGCCGGACAACTCACGGTGAGTCCAATCTCTTTGTGCATCTTGAGGTTAGTACTAATTATTGGGTTCTGTAGGACACAATGGCTAAGAGAAACACAGTGATAGGCACACCTTTCTGGATGGCGCCTGAAGTCATACAGGAAATTGGTTATGATTGCGTGGCAGATATCTGGAGCTTGGGTAAGACTATAGTACAACTTTCAAAATCTATGTCTGTTTTATAAATGACAAAACTTGTTACATACAGAATTTAATGTTTTTATGATTTGTTTTGTTTGGTTTTCAATGGCATTAATGTCTTAATGCAGTAATAAGTGGATTCATATTATTATTTTTCATGGCCTTGAATTTTATTATTGGGTACTATATCTTGAACAAAAATGCTTAATACACGATTGTTGTTTCCAGGTATAACTGCTCTAGAAATGGCTGAAGGAAAACCCCCCTATGGTGACATCCACCCAATGCGCGCAATATTTATGATCCCTACAAAGCCACCCCCGTCATTCCGTGAGCCTGATCGCTGGTCTGCGGAGTTCATTGACTTTGTATCTCGGTGCCTGGTGAAGAACCCTGAGGAGCGTGCAGTGGCGTCAGAGCTGCTACACCATGAGTTCATAAATGCGCCCAAGCAGCCCAACATTCTAACACAACTCATCTCTGAAGCTCATGAAATCAGAGAGAACCAGACAGGTGCAAGGAGCGCGGCCAACAGACAACACGCTGATGACTCGGTGAGTGGTATTTATTGTAAATCATATATTTCAATTTTGCACTAAAATATTTTAGATACTACATCATGTAAAATAGTATAGTTCTTGGCTGTAAAATATGTGAAGTATCTAATAGGATATATCTTCTCAAAGCTAAAATGTTGTACACTGAAATGTAATGTACAGTAACTAATTATTAAAATTATTTGTAAATAATGAATAATTTATAAAATAAATTAGAAGTTGATATAGTGGTAAAAACAAACAAAAACAATTGTGAATCATATTGGGATGGCAAAAATTAAAACTGTTGTTAATTTAACAGGACGAGGAGGATGGTGTGCAAAACAGTGGTACGATGGTACAGTACACACCAGATAGCGGTACTCTGGTGCCTGAGATGTTAAAGGCTGTACAAGGAGGGGATGAGGTGGACGAAGGCACATTAGTACCACCATCTCGGCGCAAGGGTGGCAACCAGGCAGGCACTGGCACCATGCTCGAACTGGACTCCAACCTTGGTACCATGGTTATAAACAGCGACGATGATGAAGAGTCCACCATGAAGAGTAAGTGGTCTATGAAAAGATTCATGCAATATATGCCTCACTTTCCCTAACTACTACACTCCCGCTTTTTATTATTATTATTTTTTTTTTTTTTTTTTTTTTTTTTAGACTTAACATCCCCCTTTCTCCTACATGGTATAAGATCAAGCAAAGTGGTTGTTTTTTCTTGATCGCATGCTCATTTAGCTTGATACAAAAAAATAAAATAATTAATTTTGAATGTCTAGCACATTGTACAGGTATTAACTTTTTTTGTGTTTACAGGACACGACACAGGACCTGGGGAGTCAGGAAAGAAGTACAGACCTTTATTCCTGGACCATTTTGACAAGAAAGAAGCAGAAAACCTCAAAGTAAGTCAATCATGGCAGTGCCATTTTTTTTTTTTTTTTTTTTTTTTTTTTTTTTAAGGCCAAGATTAACAATTTTGCCAGTTTTACCAAACTTATTAAATCTGCTTACAATGAATACTCAGTACTAACCTAACTTGTTTGACAGGGCAATGGTGCGCTACCCGGCTCTCCTAATGCACGGCCTGCATCGCCTCCTGCGCCTCTAGTGGCTTCACTGACAACGACAGAGGAGAGACAGCGCTTCCAGTCTCAGCTGCGGCGACAGTTGGACAAGATCTCGGGCGCCATACCACATGTCAGCCCTGTACCCGTCGCCCAACAACCACTGCCTGCAATACCAGTCCAGCAGAGGCCTAACGACAAACTACACAGAGTCTTCCCAGATGGAGACTTCGAGTTTGTGAGTCTTCACATATTAATGCAGTTGTAGCAAGAAATTTGTACTTAAAATATATATCAATGATTTAAAAAAAAATAAAAATTAAACTTGTAAATTAAGAAAATAGTAGATCATAGCTTGTTCAATTGAAAATTAATAAAACAACGATTTTCTGATTAAAAAACTTAATTGGGACTTGGGATCAAATATTCTAGAGTAGACAAAAACAAGATCTTTATAATTTATTATTATTATTATTATGTATAGTATTTTCATTTATTTAAAAATTTTTTTCTGATGAAATTGTGTCTGAATTACTATATTATGAGTCATTAAATAGTGCTTAAATTTGTGTAGCAATATTTATTGTAGACAGTATTAGTCTAATTGTGTTACAGGTAGATGTAGGCAAATTTGTTGCTTAATTTTTTATTACGTATTGTTTTTTCCAGCTCAAGTTCCTGAGCTACGATGATCTCCAACAGCGGATGACAAGTCTTGATGCTGAAATGGAGAGAGAGATTGATGAACTACGAAGACGTTATCAGACCAAACGTCAGCCAATCCTTGATGCCATGGACCAGAAGAAGAAACGTCAACAGAACTTCTGAATCTCACGTGACCTCGCAATTTCCAGGTGCTTCTGTCGTGATCACTGGTGCTGTGACCTTGAACTTGCTACGTCAGTACGCCAGGCATCTCTAATGTACATAGTAATATATGTAACCTACCTATATAAATTGTCCACGTACAAGAAACTAACCAACTTAGTTTCAAAATATCAAACGTGACAAAAATTAATGCCTGCCGTACTGGTTTATTTTTCAATTTACAACCTTAAAAAAATGGATAAAGCTGCAAAATTGTTATTGCACCCAAAGTAAAATTCAAATTATAATTAATATGAACCCCATTAATAATAAGGCTAATACTCATTTTAGTGATGAAATTTTGCAGTTATATTCCATTTAAATGTGTACCGTATTTGAGTTGAGTTTAAAATCTTGTTTTATTAGTGATCACGTCCAGGTTACCTGGAATCCTCCCCTTTCCCCACCCCCTATGTCTCCCCCTCTCACCCTCCTCCCTATTTCAATCAAGTGTACGCAGGTAGTGTACGGAGTGAGCTATTTTTTTGTGCAAGGATGGAATATTTTTATATTTTCCCTAAGTAATACGTAGTCACAATAGCTAACAAGCAAACAAAGTCCCCACTTGGACAAAGTACCACAGTGCTCAATCAATAAGAACTGTTGTTGTAAGTTTTATGTGAGGTTTACTAAAATATTCAAAAGAGGCCTTTGCATTCAAGTATTTGTATACAAATAAAATATATAAAATATACATAATATATAATACTATTTTCTGCCATAATGACCTTTTTACGAAAGGTCACTAAAATATATCGTATTTTAACAAGATAAAAAGATATTTATAGCTTCAATTTTTAGATAGACTTGTTGCTTTTTCCATGCATTTATATATGAAACAAAATGTGTATATTTTTTTTCCCCACTGTATAAACCTTACATAATTCAACAAACAGTTTATACTTTCAGTATTGACTCTCATGGACTAAAAACATGAGCAAAAGTATTTCAAAACTTGACAATAACCAAAATATATTAAGATAAACAGACCTAGCGTATCAACTGTTGCATTTTATTATTATTATTATTGATTTGTGTGTTGCAATACTTGTATGTTTTACCAAATCTCATGATGAAATGTTGACTTTTTCCCCCCCCTCTTTTGTAAAAAAATAAAGAATCATGTTTTTATTATTACAAATTATAACATTACTGTAGAAAATATTTTGCAAAAGCTGGGTCAAAAGTGTGGTACTTTGACTGAGAAAATTTATTCACTAATTTGTGCCAATACGATACTAACCTCTATAGGACTTGATTGTTTGTTTTTATTATGAAAAATAAAAAAAATAGCACAATAATATTTAAAAAAAAAAAAAATAGTAACAATAATAATATTATTATTATAAACTGATGTATGAGTGGCATAATAAGAATGTAGTCTATTTTTATCTATCTTTCTCTTTTTAAACTTATTATAATTATTAGTTATTATATTAATATTATGACTTTTTATGGCATAATAATATTTCACGAAAGTGTCATTTAAAGTTGTGATGTAATGTGTGGAAAGTTGTAATTACAAGGTTATTTTCTTTGTATTGTAATCAGTTAAATATGCATCTTAAAGTTTTAATTGAAGTGTTTTAAATTTTTTTTTTTTTTTTAAACTTAATCAAGCCTTTTAATAGTTTCAACATTTTTGACTAAAAGAAAAATAGCAAATGCTTAATTTATATATATAATAAAAAAAATAATAAACTTCAAATAGGGGGATTTGTATGTATAAAATATACCTATTTCCTCATTATATATCACCCTTGTTGCATACAAAGGACGTACTTGAATTTGGATCCTTTTTCTCAAAGAGCATACTAGCTTTGGTCAGATTTGATGCTGTGTGCATATCTGCCATAAGCTTAACATGTAAAATCAAGTGCAATTACGCCCCTTGTGGTACTGGACAAAATTGCAAGTACGCCTTTTGTAAGATGACCTTGAAATTCAAGTATGCCCTTTGGACGCAACAAGGGTGATACATAAAAAATGCAAGGAATAAATGACCATGTAACTACAACTTAAGTGTATATAATTGAGTGAATGAAAGCTTCAGACAACAACCCCTGAAATATCTGGTCTGAGAAAGAATGCAGGGTGAATATTTGAAGTGGACAGTATTTAAATGTGGTAACTTAATTGTAAAGTAAGACCTAACGCAAATGTTAAAAATAATGAATTAAAAAAAAAAAAAAGTGACCTGAATTTTGTTGAAGTAGTCAATTATCTCTCAGAGTTCCATTACTTATAATTAATTTACTACATTTTAATATTGTTACACAATTGTTAATTATTAATTATAAATACTATGTAGATAATTTTGGTGCATTAACAAATGCTTTTTTTAATAATAAATTAACTGTTTAATATATTTAAAAACATAATGATTTAAAATAAAATAAAAAGTAAAAAACTTTTTTTTTTCTTTTTGTAATATTAATTCCAAATATAATAATTTGTATTTCTCAAATGTTGTTGCAAGTTAATTGATTGTTGTTAATTGATTGGAGCCTCTGATGATCAAACCAAAGTATATTATAGACTTCAGGATCACCTTCTATGTTTGCATATCTTATAACAAATGTATTTTATTTTTTATCATTATTGAATTAAGGCTCATCTTAACGTCATTAAAATATTGCTCCGAAAATTATTTACTAAATCAATAAAAAAAATTGTCAAAAGAATTAAATTATTGTTTTTACATAAAAACAAGATACATTTTTAAAAGGATGAGGTTTATAAGAATGTTCATTATTTTTTTGATGCTGTGTAAAAATGATGTGTAACAAAATACTAGAGTAATGAACTTAACACGAACGTAATGTTGGTATCAGTACACAACTTTCTTTCGATTTTTTTTTTTTTTTTTTAAATTATAGTTATGAAATTTGCTAATATATATTTTCTTACGGCAATAATTATTTTATATATATATATTACTTACCAAACCACAGGATAATTAACTTGATTTTATGTTATTTGGAATCAGGCAAGAAAAAATATATACATTAGACAGTTTTTTAACCCAAAGTATATTTTAAAATTTTAACAATTTACAATGGTGTGAGATATGCAAACAATGAGAGGGAATGCAAAAACACTTTGAAAACCTCTATGCCTTACAATAAATAAATAATAATAATGACTAGTGTTTTTTGATAATATAAAAATGTTTAAAACAATCAGCTGCCCTTCCTACTAGAAGAGAGAGAAAGAGAGAGGAATAAGATTTAGTGCTCACAAAACTCACAGCAATAACAAAACACTTTGTATCTTGTCTAAGAAATATTAAACTCTAGTTGAGCATTACTTCATGTCTTTTATTTACTATTATACAATCTACCTCTCCATATAAATATATACAGTATATATTATAAAAAATCAGGAAAGCAATTAAATGAAATTTGTGCATAGATGCATTATACAGTATAGGTATGTATTATATATATACTATATATACTATATATATATATATATATATATATATATATATATATATATATATATATATATAAACACACACACACACACAAGTTAAAATATATTTAACAATACGATCAATAATTTAACAGACTTTTTCCCATTCCTTAATTATTGTTATTACATTATTTGTGTTATATTCCCACATTTGTAATAATTGTTAAAGGCGTGTTGAACAAAAAAAAAGTTGTGTAATATCCTAATAAACCTGAAAATCAACGTTGATTTGTCCAGAGTCATTGATTTTTAATTTATTTTCCATTCACAAAATAGCATGAGCGGTCAATGACGTCACAGCTCGCCTGGTCCACGCGCGCGTAAAACAAGCGAGCTGTGACGTCAATGACCGCTCGCGCCATTTTGTGAATGAAAAATAAATTAGAAATCAATGACTCCGGCCAAATCAAATTTAGGTTTATTAGGATAATACACAACTTTTTTGTTACAGGTGTTCTACGCCTATAATGAACGCACTTTCATGTTTATCAAAGTATTATATAATCCTGAAAGAAAAAATGAAACATGCATGAAAATGTCAATTTACATTAAATTAAAATACTTTGTTCAGTTTAAGTTTCAAAGTTTTGTTATTGGCAGTAGGAATGTATAGTAGGTAGAGACGACGCCTGCAGAAATGTGAGAGTATGCAACCTGGAGTACCACAATACCCAACTGGTTGCATACCTCGGAGGCGCGTTACCAAAATTTGCAAACAATACGACAAAAAAAAATTGTATGCTAGTATAGCAAAAAAGCATTTAGATAATTATAATTTAATTGTTTTTAATTAAAATTATATAATTTAATGATTGTATTGAAAATTGTTCTTTTTAATTTATACAAAAAATGAAAAAAAATAAAAAAAAAAAAAAAAAAAAAAAAAAAAGTTAAAAACAAAGTTTATAAAAACATAACTAAAATAAGTATACACTTTTTAACATGCTGATAATTTAATCAAAAAACAAAGGCGCCAGTTTTACGTAATAACTTTAGTATCAAATTTCTATAGTAGATGGCGGTAAAGTTAAAGAAAAATTATTCAATTCTCCCCTCCTTTTAGTAACTTTTTTGTCCATTCGTTTTCTCGTCGTACTTTTTTTTTATATATATGTTTTAGAAATGTAGAGATAAAAAAGTTGTGAGTTTAGTTGATTTGAGTTGTCTCAAGTGATAAGTGCTGATGTATGAGTGCTGTGGAGACACTGGTTCAGTTTTATTCAAGTTGGTACGAGACGCGCCGATCCTCATACAACTACTATTAGTGTTTGCTGTCGTGCTAGGGCTGCTGATGTTCATGACCGTGCCCCTTAACCAAGGGCGACTCGACAAATAGATCTCGCCGACCGTCTTGGTCGTCGCCGCGCCCCCTTACTAACTTACATACTTCCAAAATATCAATCTATACGCAGCAGCGGTAAGTGATAACACCGCGTTTTATAAATTACTATACAACACGGCTTTTCTATTAACAAAATATGTTGTTGCTTTTTTAGTAAAAGCTGATATTAAATGTGTTAATTGATCTTATTATGGTTATTTATTATTTTTTTATTATTTTTATCTATGATTTTATTTATTAATAACGAAGAGAAAAAGCCTTAAAAAAAGAAAGTTAATAATAATTGCATATGGAACTTTTATTTATATTAAATTTCAGGTAGTATATTTTAATGGGAAAAAAATTGGGGGTACTATAAAAAGTATAATACTATGATCATTTTAAAAATTACTTAAGATTAAATTATTAAAAAAAATCTAATTTTATTTCCTCGCGGAAGTAAACAAAACAAATCTAAAAGATTATTTTTAATGGTGAAAATGTCAATAATAATAATATTAAAAATATATATTATATTATAATGCTATTATTAAATTGTGGCACCTATGTAGGTGTTTATATATATTGTTTCGGCCCCAAATCCTGGTTTGTTATGCGGGTACCAAATTTATGTTCATGTTAATTAGGTTTCGCGTGTAGTCGTGTGTGTGGCTGATTGAAAGTTTAAATGAGAGAGAGAGAGAGGGGCTATCGTTTATCATTTGTTTATTTTTATCCTCCTACTATCTGCTAAAATTTTATATTATTGCTTTTAATATATAAAAATTACCTTCTATTTTACATTTATTTATAGTTGCATGACTTATGTTTTTATGTAGCTAAATAAATATTTTGTAGGTAAGTGGTTTATATGATTAAAAAATATATATTTTATAATACGATTAAGATTTTAAAATTTATCTCAATCATGATAAAAACATTAAATAATAACAAATCTGCAAGTTTTAAAAATGTCATAATAAAATATTAATTAGTCTACTTTTTATTGTAATAAAAGCCGTTTATTGTTTAAATTTAGATAAATTTAATTCAATAATATATTAATTATTTTATTAGCATTGAAGATTATTATATTATTTAAATAAATTTTTTTAAATATTTTTTTCATTTTTAATATTAATTATTTCCTAATTAAATTTTTAAAAAATGCTTACATTTATAAAAAATATAAGTATGGGTTTGTTAAATATTATTGCTTACACGATGGTTTAACGATGCAAAATTAAAAATTAGACACAATTTTCAAGTTCAAGAAGAAAAAAAATTGATCCCAGAGCTTTGAACTCATAAAAAAAAAATAAACAAACTTTTTTCTTCTTCTTCTACTACTTTTTTTTTTTTTTTTTTTTTTTTTAGATAGTATTACGAGCGTCCTGAATAAAACACTGAAATAGTAATAAAATGAAAGAAATGAAAAGCATGCCACGAGGTTGGTGTGAGAAGAAAAACGTTTCTCTCGGTGTGTGTTGAGCGTGTTTTGCAAGAAGTGGTGTTTAAAATTCATAAAATTGTCATATCATGTATGTTGCATTGGGCAAGCAAAGCAAGCGGACAGGCAGGCAGCCGGGTTGGCTGGCTGACTAGATGGCTGGCTGGCTGGATCGCGAGAAAGGCCAACACACAGGAGAAAGTTGATGGCCTTATTAGGAACCCGTTCATAAGCAAGCAAAGTATACTTTATATACAAGCAAAACCTATACCACCTGCGCATATTGAGTGCGCAATGCCGCCAAAACACATTACTTATTCTTTTTTTAATTTTTATTATTAATTTGCAAATATTTAGATTTAATTACTCAGCTAATTTTAAATAAAAAGTTCAAATTGAAGCACACACAAAAATTTCCCGCTAACCTAAATTAAATTTAAGACATAATGCTTTTTTTTTCTTATTTTTTTTTATCAGCAGGAACTAAAAATTAGGATACGTTTTAAGAAAATTATCAAGAATTGAGATACAAACTTTTTTTACTTTAATAAAATGAACTACTTCTAGTTCTTGAAAATTAAAGAATGCGAGAACTTCTTTTTCTCGTTTATTTTCCTCTATTTCCCTCTGTTTGCAATCATAGTTCTCTCAGTCCTAAAGGGACACGTATTTTAAATTTAGATCATTGATGGTCTAGGGACATTTTTTTAAGTACTTGATAACATTCTTTGCGATACAAACAACTAATATATATGTAAATGAAGTAAGGGATGTTTGGGACAAAATAATGGATTAGGATCTCCGATAAAAAAAATTGTATGAGGAATTCAAAGAATCACTCACTCACGCATTGCTATGTAGTCGTACTTGAAGTTGAAAGAGGTTATTGCCCTCTCTATATGACTGACTCGAACATACGTACGTCTCTCTGTGTGTATTGGCAAAGGCTAACTGGTGGTACCGGAAATTGCTATCAGAGAAAAGAGGGAAGCCTCAGTTTAGCTCTCGGAGACAAACAATAATATTCACAATAATATCTTTAATTAATCAGGGACACTACAACAGCTGTATATATGGACACGCTATAATATGTTATACATAATATATTATAATCTATGATAATAATCTAATATTAAATAACGTTCATTTTTTTAAATATTTTTCAGCTGCAGATTAAATGGTAAATGTTGATTTTTTTTTCTTTTGGTCTTTTTAATTAATTTATTCGTAGTTAATTAAAAATAAATAAATAAAGTTACTTTATTTATATATTTGTGCTAAAATTTAAATGTCAATTCTATCTAAACCATGTTTTAAACTTTTTTCAAATATACATTTCAATTTCTACGAGATATCTCATTGACTTATTAAATCACAAAAATAAAATACTTTCACAATATAAAACAATAAAAGAAAGAAACATAAATAACACATATTTTTACTAATAATAAAAAAAATAATTTGTTGCTTTTTGACGTCACATGACGTCACAGTGGAAACGACCAAATTTACACAGGCATGATGCGGCAGTTGAGGTGTGTGGGCATCAAAGTATGTAAATCAAATGCAAAGGTAGAAAGAAGCTACTTGTTTGGCTTGGGTTTTACCAACAGATCTCTTTATATCGTATCCCATCAAAATATATTTAAAAAAATGTAACCATTTCTTTGATAACTTTTACCGTACGGGTAGCTCATTTCTTTCCGAGATATGTATTAAAAAAATACTACAGTATACTGTGTAACATATAGGAAGCTTCCTGATATATATACGTACGCTATTATTAAATAAGTTGACAATCAGATAAGCAATTCTAAATTTATAAATTGTTACAATTGGAAAAAATGTATGACAAGTTAGTGACCTTTTTATAGTTTTGATTTCGTGGAATAGGAATAATTCATAACAGAAGGAAACTGATACCTGAAAGGGGAGAAAAGACAACAACAAATTTTTCCTCAATTTTTTTTTCTCCCCCTGACAATTCTAGGAAGTTAATGAATTGAGGGTCGGTTATTGACCTCTAATTATGTAACTATATACATCTAACACACAAAGTTGCCTTTCAAAAAAAAAAAAAAAAAAATGCGACCTATACGCTTTTTATAATGCATAATATCTATCTCACCTAAGTTTTTAGTAACAAAGGTGGGGGAAGGGGGAAGTAAATCAATAATTTCGTGAAGTTCTTTTTTTGTAACTATAATAGAAATAAATCAATGATTAAGCTTAAAATAAACACGCAAAAATATCGTTATTCTTTTCTTTTAATTATTCATTTATAACTGACAAAAAAACTGATGTATTTTAAATTTATATCTTTTTTTTTTTTTTTTTTTTTTTTTTAGTTAAAGATAAAGTATTATTTTTTTCTTGCTATACTATAAAAATAAATGTATATTTTTTGTTAACGTAATTTAGTATGATTTGTCATAAAGAATGAAACAGCAAATTCATAAATATAGAGAAAAAAAATAATAATAACAAACAATTTAATTTAATATGTAAAATACCATGATCGTCATTTGTTAACACTTGAGGCAATGTCATCAAGATGGTATTGTAATACAAAAGCCCACGCAAGTGTAATCACACATTTCTCTGCTGTAAATATAAGTAAAGGATGTTGTATTACTGTTTTGTATTGTTATAACAAATCATTTATACCTTTTTACGTCATTTACTCTGGGAAGGTCAGGTGCTAAAAATTATAATTATATATTAAAAGTTTCATTTTTGGTTGAAGAGAGGTGATTGACTTTTTCTTTGGAAATATTGATTTTTAATTATATATTCTGATTATATTTCAATGAATAAATTTTTTTGGAATACACTGATTGGGTGTAGTGCGAGTTAATTTACAGTATATACAAATTTTTTATAAGAATTTTGCAAACTTTTTTTTTTTATCAAATTCATTCGTGTATTGTACGAGTTACTTCTCTTTCATCATCATTTTGTTGTTATTTTCTTTAAATTCTATTCAAAATCACTGTATTATATACATTCAATCTCTAGAAATATATTTTGTAAAATCTCAATATTAATTCAACCAAAAATATTGAATAGGGATAATAAAATTTATTTAAAAAAACGCAAATATTATTATAGAAGAGAAACCCATTCGCATATGTGTGTGTGTATATATATATATATATATATATATATATATATATATATATATATATATATATATATATATATATATATATATATATATATATATATATATATATATATATATATATATATATATATACAGTATACACATCAAAATACCGCTTTATTGTAAATTTTCTGGTATATATTTAAAAATATGTATTTGTAAAATTCTAATGGTTATATAAAATATAATGAATAAAGCAAAGAATAAAACGTGAGAAAAAAATTAACATAAAATTATTTTCTTGTGGATAAAATAAAATATACAATTTATGGTGCATTTATGTCACATAAAAAATGATATTGGAATTGTTATGTAAAATAAATCACTTGTACGCTGTGTAATATAATTAATATTGAATATAGCACTAATTATGTTGTTTTGTTTTGAATAGAATATAATTAGGTGCATTAATTTTAGTTCGTGCAGAAAATAGTTTATATTCTTTATACAAGTAGCTTTTTGAGTAAAAATGTGCAGATTCACTCCAGAATGATGATTGAAATGATTAAGGTTACTGACCCTAAGTCTACAACAAAGCACGCGTGATATTATTGCATGTACCATGAGAGATCATTATTTGGTAAAACGTCGCGCCATCTTCACGTCCCCAATTCGCAGATTGACGAGTGAGCGCCGAGCAAAAGCAAAGGGTCAGCTCTTCAAACAGAGGTCGAGAAAACATCATCATATTATATTGCGCAACATCTTTTTCTTATAGCTTGATCAGATCCAACCCAACTATCAAACAACAGAGTAATTTAATGCAGTCATCCAAAATATTTCATCCCACTCACACACACTTACACACACCCTATCCTAAATGCAACCAACAATAGATAATAATTTGACTCTTGATGAATAATAATATTAGGAAATACCATTGTTAAATTTTATTTTTTATTTTTTTATTAGTTCAAGTACCTTTAAATCACGAATTCTTTCATAATATTTTATAATAAATGCTTAATTCAATTACATGTTACAAAAATGGTGTATTTAATTAATTTGAGTATGATTAATGAAAAAACTGTTATAACAATTACATAGCATCAAATTAGGATTTGAAGTCCAAATTTAATACAAGTCGTTTTTTTTTTTTTTTTTTTTTTATACTCTTAACTTAACTAACTGTGGTTTGCATAAAAAAGTTAATCATGAATTTTAGTTTATGACACTCCTGTTTTCCTTTATGAATTAGAAGCTTAATATTAAAACAGGTATAATAAGGTGTGATAAGATGCGATATCTGTGGTCTCCCGGACGCACGGAAGTCAGTAGTGGATAAATTGTGTCATGTCTGGGGTCAAAAAAACGCGAGCAAAAAAAAAAAAAAAAAAAAAAAAAATCAAGCTCAAGTAGTCAGTCAGTCAGTGGTGGGCAAGCAAGCAAGCAGGCAAGCAGAGAAAGTTGGTGTATATATAGAGGTCAGCAAGCAAAGGCAGTAATATATATACACTATCAATGCGTACTCTTGTCGGGGAGCACACATGTGTGTAAGTACGAGTCTCCATCAGCCACAATTCTGTGGTCACTTCATGAACACTAGGCTTTGATTTTATAAATTTTTATAATATGTATAGTTTGAAATATAACATCAATAATGAAAGAAATTCATATATACGTCATCATTTATATTTTATAAAAATTGTCATGAATTAATAACGTAATGTAGTGTAAGATAGGAAGAACTCAGTGTTAAAAATTTAACTACAGAAAATCTAACATACTATTTATTTTGACGAGTTTTAGCAATTTGTATGTGATACAACTTAAAATTATACGTCAGTTACGGAAAAATGTACAGAGAAGTGTTTTGTGATATAAAAGATAACTATTAAGTTAATTTGTTCTCTTGTGCAGCCGCTAAAAGCAAAACCTTTCATCTCTTATGTACGAGAAAACCTTAATATGTTTATAAATATATATTGTGTGACTATAGGAAAAAATTAAATCAAGTTTTAATGTTTTATTTCTTTCAAGAATTATAAATAAACAAATTTTTAATGAAACGTAAAAAATTAAAAGAATTAAATGAATAGATAGTAAATTTGCACTTATGTATTAAAAAAATGTTTTGACGTGTAAATGTTAAATTAAAACATTTTAACGCTAGATCACGATTTTAAAAGAAAATGTTTTCTTGGAATTTTGTTTATCTTATAGAAATATTTTATTTTCCCCTTCATGAATTTTGCTCCAACGTGGAGGAATTTCGCACAAGATGATAAATTAACGTGAAGCATAGAAAGTTACTGCTCGTCAATGTCCTCTTTGTTATTTGATTGATTACTATGTAATTTATTCACACTTTAGAGAATGGCAGGAGAGAGAACAAAATCAATAAAATGATAGAATTTCTTAAAAGTATTATCGTTTTATAAATATATTATATAAAAAGATGGAATACTTTTAAATTTTAGGTATATACCGATAAATATAATATAACATCCGTGAATTACATAGACAAATTTGCAATATATATATATATATATATATATATATATATATATATATATATATATATATATATATATATATATATATATATATATATATAATACTCTAATATATTTGTATCATTTACATATAGTATGAATAAAAAAGCACATGATACAATATAAAAAATTGTTGTTTTCAAAAAGCTAAAATATAAACCATATTTTTATTAACATTTCTTACGTTTAGGATAAAATAATTATTGACCATAAGAAATTTTAATGTTACTGCTATATAGGTAGAGCACGATGGGAGAAAAAATAATGAGAAACAAGAAATTTTTATTTATTTATGCAAATAAAACATGACTTTCTTAAAATAATATATTATAATGGTTGATTATATTATAACAAGAATAAAGTAAATATTAAACAAAAATATCAATATCCTGATCAATATAAAATTAAATAATTTTAGATTAAAACTATGTATGTGTGTGTGAGGATGTTTGCATTTCTTGTGTTCTCCTCCCTCACGTAGATAAGTTATCATGATCGGCATTGACAGAGAGAGAGAGACAGAGAGAGAGAGAGAGAGAGAGAGGTCAGTGAACTTGGCCTAGTGACGTCATAGATAAGTGTGCGGCAGTAACAATTATTATTATTATTACATCAAGCGTTTGTAAGGTTACCGTCCTGTCTTAAATACACGTAAAAATATGCACATCACTACAAGTACATTGTCATTGCTTCCTTCGTGCATCATCATATTTAAATTTCTCATGGAATTTTTATTTCATTTTTATATTAGTTTTTTTATTATTATTATTATTTTAAAAAAATTAAATTCCAGACGTAATAAACATTAAATATATTATGTATTTATTATGATATCTGTATTATATATTAATATTATATATATAATGTGTGTGTTGTATTGTTAATGCAAGAAAAAAATTATTTCAAAACGCCTTTTTTATCTGCTAATTTTTAATAATACTTGACGATAATGCATCATCAAATTAAAATATTTTAATTTTGGAACTATTTATATTGTATGTGAATTATTTATGTCATACCGTATTATTATTATTTTATAATTAAGTAGCAATTAGAACGTTTCTTTTCTACATTTTATTGTATTAACGAATATTTTGTTTTTCTTTAATATAAATAACTAATTAAATAGAAATTATAGAGTATTTAATTACTTGGAAATAAAAATAATGTTAAAAAATAATAATAATAATCGCCCGCGTGTTCGGTGAAGATAGGCAAATTGTGCGTCCGGTATGTCACGCGTGTTGCATACTTCAAAAAGCTGCAGGGGCCACGCGCAATGATGGCGGTCAAGAACTCGTTTTCAAGTTCAGTGTTTGCTCTACTTATTATAGTTAGCCTATGGTTTTATATTGGAGACCAGCATCTCTCTGTCTCTCTCTGTCTGTCTGTCTCTCTCTCTCTCACTCTCTCACTCACTCACTCTCTCACTCTCTCTCTCTCTCTCTCTCTCTCTCTCTCTCTCTCTCTCTCTCTCTCTCTCTCTCTCTCTCTCTCTCTCTCTCTCTCTCTCTCTCTCTCTCTCTCTCTCTGTTACTATATTATGTACAAGAAAATATAAGAGAAAAGAGACAAAAGTAATCAGCTGATGACAGTGAGCCAAAGTGCCCGAGTGTGTTATTTAATTATTATTAGAGAAATGCGTGCTCACTCGCTCACTCACATTGGCATGCGCCGGCGCCGCACCGGGGCGCCTCGTGGGGGTGGATTTATGTTGACGTCTCGTTGCGACCGGGCTAAAAAAGTGGTGGGTGGGTGGCAAAAGTTACAAACATTATCCACATTGTGGCAGCACCATACAAACTGTAAAGTGAGTTTTTTAGAGTTATAGTAGACGCCAGCCGTTTTGTGGTGTTTTTGGTTTGGCGGGGCGCACGGTCGATGCTTAAAAGACGACAAGGTCAGGGTCAAGGGCACCAGTAAAATATCATCAAGTGACGTCATGAAACAAAACATTGCAGTACTCATCTCAACTTAATTAGTAAGTTTCTATACTTTAAATCTATCTTTAGTAACTGACACCCACATATAACACTACATTTTTTTAGTATATTTATTTAAAAATAACTATGCGCTAGACGCCATATTGAAGTACATAAAAAGGGTTAGACATTTAAAAATATTTCAAAAACAAAAATGTATTGGGAATGCTTGTTGGACAAATTGTGAGTGTAGACGACGCAGTTATTTTTGTCCTCCAGTCATTTTTAGAGGTCATCGGTGCATCCCCGCTCGTACGTCTGCAAGTTAAGATAACACAGAAGCCGGTAAGCTATTTGCCGTACGTGCTCCATCTTTTTATCCCTCCTTGTGTACACTGATAACAACTATCACAAAATGCATTTACCTTATGCAACTTAAACATGCACTTTATAACCATTTATGATGCAAAAGGTATAAAGAAATAATTAAAAATCAAGATTACTAACGTTTAGTTTTACGTTTAAACAAAAATAAAATGAGGAATATATTTTGAGGTATGTTAAATTTAGTATAATATAAATATATATCAAGGCCGCTTATTTCTGTATACATTAAAGGGGTTAGAATGATATTTATAATCAATAATACTCACACACACACATTATGACGAGAGTTGTCCCCATAGGGAGGGTAGTTTTGCACGCAACTGGGTGTGTTTGTGTGTGTTTGCAGTGAGTGTATATAAGCCGCGTTGACTCGTAAGATGAAAGAGCAGCTATTTTTCATTTGCTCGCCACACTTCACGCGCGCCTCGCATTTTTTTTTTCTTTACACTGAGAAATAAAAAATAATAATAATTTAACAATAAAAAAACAAATATAAATAATATAAACTTTGGAGCCTGCCTCATTATGTATTAACACATCAAATTTATCAAATTAATATCATGTAGCAAACAAACTTAAGGATCGTAATACTAATTTTACCTCTCTCTCTCTCTCTCTCTCTCTCTCTCTCTCTCTCTCTCTGACTCATTAAAAAAATATGATTAAATAATATGTATTTATTTCATTTTTCAAAATTACTGTAATATCTAATACCAGATGAATTTTTAATTTTGTTCTTTATGTTTTATAAAAACAATTATCAAATTATTTAAAAATTAAACCAGTAGTCTAATTTATTTAGTATTTTAGACGAATGAAATTTACTATTACAATAGACTTGAACGTTATCTCTCCGTGTAAAAAGTTGGTTGTGGTCCAAGAGTTGCGCATATTATATACTTCTGATATTGTCGGCTCACTTGCAGTACTTATCTGTGTGCAGTATAATGTAAAAAAAGAAGGAAAAAAAAAGAAAAAAGAAAAAGAAAGAGATTAAATGCCGCCATCTTGCGTGATGTTGGCCTAGGTCCGGGCTAATGTAGCACGTGCCCGAGCTCCGCATATTACACTCTCTGTATCTTATTGCAGGCAGATTAGCAAAGCAAGTTAGCGTATCATGTATTATCTCTAAATATAAAATGACACTGAAATTTTGTAACATTGAAATGATATTAAAATAAAAAAGAAATAATATATAAGATCAAGGCTGGATCATTTTTCAAATATTATTTCTTTTAAAGTTGTTTTTTTTAATTACAGTATAAATTAGAGAACATGGCATAATAATATATAGAGTATATTATGGAAATCGCAGGTGTGATGTAATTCATTTATTGATGGATGATTAACTAAGATTCGGACATAATTAAAATCTCTAATCTCTAAATAATTATATCAAGAACAGAACAGAACAGAACAGTAGAACAGAACAGTAGAACAGAAAAGAAAAGAAAAGAAAAGAAAAGAAAAGAAAAGAAAAGAAAAGAAAAGAAAAGAAAAGAAAAGAAAAGAAAAGAAAAGAAAAGAAAAGAAAAGAAAAGAAAAGAAAAGAAAATATGTGCCTGTAATGCATTATAAAATATACTGTAAAATTCAAACTACGCTGCGTTATTCTGAATTGACGATGCTATATACAGCAATTCCACACAACTTAAATTTCTCTCTCTCTCATTCTCATTCTCATTCTGCAAGCTAAAAGAAAATCATTTTCAAGAGAGGGTATGTACTTTAAACTGTACTTAAAACATTAATTATAAATTTTAATTGAATTTCTATTTCAACGTACTCACAAAAAAATATGTACACCAGAATAAAGGAAGAAAAAAAAAACTTTATGCCTTTGACTTTTGACATACATATTAAATATATATAAAAAATATATATTCCTGCAATAAAATTGTGTTAATATAACGTAATCAATAAAAATATTCTTATATATAAGAATATTTTTATTCTTATATATAAGAATATTTTTATTGATTACGTTTGAAATCTTGTCATACTGAAGATAAGTAATTATTATGAGACAAAAATGCTATAAAAAAAAAATGTTATATGTGCAAACAAGTTACCCACATCGCGCGAGTAATGTAGGACATGCAAGTGAATGATATGTGTGCTGCAGTGATAATATGATGCAAGTTACTTGTGTATGTATACTGTACTCCAGGCCAATATTGTGTAACAAAAACAACAACAATATTTTATTAATAATTACCACCACTAAAGCCTATATATAGGGGTCAATGTCCTTACTTATGGGGTTATGCGCGGTAAAATTATCTTATACATATACACACATAGGGTATATTATTGGGCATGCGCATATATGGGCAAAAAGTCATCAACCTTAACAAAATTTACTTTATTCCAACAGTAATATATTGAATATACCATTTCTACTTTATATAAGATTTATTTTATTTTGAAAAAAAAAAAAAATCATATTTATTGGTTTATAAGTATGAAAAATAATACACAACATTTTTCATGGCGATTACTGTTATTATAGTGTCAGTAGAAATGGTTACTGTTTTAGAAAAGAGTTTGTATAAAGATTTCTTCTTAATTATGTTTTTACATAAGCATTTACAAAAAATGTGAGTCAACAGCTCATATCTATATTTCTCTGTCTACAAACATGAATAAACATTTTATGATAAGAAACATATCAAAAAAATATAAAATTAATTAAATAAATTATATTCATTGCATTACTTTATAATAATCTATTATAAGTTCCTATATACAGTATATCACATGCAAGTAGTATTATTTATGACACTTAAATTATGGAATTTCATATTAATATTACACAGCTTTAGAATACAGAGCAGTGCATGTATGTATGTATATTGAGGCAGAGAGAATAAAGGTCTGTGTTAGCATTTGAACTTGTAGTCATGACCCCAACAATATTCACAATCAACTTGGTATGCGGAGGCAGAGCAAGCAAACAGGCAGAACAAGCAAGTGAGGACAACTTCCTCACCCTATAGCTTGCACAACACCTCACATCACATTGGTACATTCACTCTATATTATGCACTCTGGTATGCAAAATTGTACTCTGTAATATAATAAGCTGGTTTATATTAGAGAACCTTAACAGAGAAGCGACAACCTCATGTTTTAAGTATACTTGCAACACATTTGTTTTGAACGTCAAGTACCCAAACTCAAATGACAGTCAAAATACTCTTATAGTCAATGAGAAAGCTCAAATTTTGTGTGTAGCCAATCATTTAGTTTAAAAGTTTGGGTACTTTAAGTGGGTCTTTCAAAACAGATGTATTGCGGGACTGCCTAAAACATAAGGTTGTCGCTTCTCTGTTAAGTTTCTCTAGTTTATAATAAATTGTTTAACAATTAATATAACAACTCAAATTTGTATAGTACTGACCACAAAATACATGGGTTAATTTTTCATAGGGTATTATTTATTTTAGGCTAATTTTTGAGTAACTCTAATACTATAGTATATGTGTTACATCATTGCTTTAAAATTTCATTATAGCTTCTTATAAAAAAAAAATAGCTGACCTGAAAAGGTTTGATTAAATTATTATTCACCTATTTGCAATAAAGAAACATTGCAAATTTATTTATATTCCTTGTGACATTTTTATTAATCGATTTTAATTCTACGTGAGGATAATAGGACTAATGTTATCTCTCCCTTCCCCCCCCCCCCTCTCTCTCTCTCTTTCTCTCCCTTCCTATTGGAACTAAAATAAACCCCCATTTTAAAGAAACATCGTGTAAAAAAAATCAACTAAGTTATAAATTACACCCTGTTTATCCGTGATTAAACCTAAAACTAGAAGGTGTTTATTTTTATCTTTAAGTTTATTGTACAAACTGTCAGAAGTGAAGATATCTTCATTGATGTTTGCATCGTAAGTTTGTTGTGCAGGACATTGCCCTCGCTCAATCCTGTGGGTTGCAGCAGCAGCAGCAGCCATGTAAATCAATGTATGTAATGTGCAAGGTGCATGTGGTCATTGCACCAAGCTCACAGAAAAAAATCAATTCACTGAAATATATATATATATATATATATATATATATATATATATATATATATATATATATATATATATATATATATATATATATATATATATATATATATATATATATATATATATATATATATATATATATATATATATATATAAAATACAATATAATGACGTCACATTTCTGTGACGCAGATCCTTAAAGTGAACAACATTTAGAATTGTAGATTTAACTTCATCAAATGCAACGACTGTTTTTATTACGCATTTACCTGTCCTGATTTGTATACCTCTTAAAATGCTGCATCAAATCTGATGAGCCAGAAGGCGTGTTATATATATATTTATAACTCAAGTCAGTATGAGGGTGTTTTTGTATTAAATTGCTGTTTTAAATTTACAAAACCTTTTTTTTGTTTTGTTTTTTTTTCTTTTTCTTTTGTTGCAATATTTAACTTTTGCACTAGTATTTATGAATGAAAAATGTATTATTTATGACCAAATTTTTGAATGACTAACAAAAAAGGCAATAATGTTTAAGATTGAATTTTCTTATCCAAAAATCTATTAGGGTTACATTTTTTATAGTAATCTGAATAATGAATCTCTCTCTCACAGAATTCCCTCTGAGCAGAATTTATCAATATTAAATTGTAAATGGGATAGTTTCAACAAAAGCGTATTACTGACTTTACTTTAGGAGTTTTTTTTAGAAAATGTAATTACTTATTTTACTTTTAATGTGCAACAATTTGCATATTAATTTTCTCATAAGGATCATTATAATATAGAATGAAAGTGTTTGAATTTTTCATTTCATCGTGTGAAAAAATAATATAAGTTAGAAAAATATTTCTCTGCAATGAAGAACTTTTAAGTAAAATTAAACATGTAAAATAATGAGGAAGCAAACTCAACGATCACGCAAGAAATTTCTCAGAAAATTTGACATCAAAGTATGTTTTATTTTTGTTGTAGTTCAATACTGAAAGCAATAAAATTATGTTAGTATTATAATATTATATGAACTTGTATATACTGTAAAATTTTGACTAAAAGTTTAAATTTAAATGATCATAAAAATGAAAACATTATATTATAGTCTTTTGATTAAAACTCAAAGTACATTTATTATTACTGTATTTTTTTATTTTAGTACCAGTTGACTTTTATAATACGTTTATATTCTAAATCTGAAACATTTATTATTATTATTATTATTATTAAGTTATGTTTATATTTCAAGTTATATTTTGTACCCAACTTGCTTTCAAGGTTAAATTTTTTGAATATATTAATTACGTTGCTGATTTACTTCAAAATGGCCTTCACTAATTCATCATTTCTTAAAATTAAACTGTAGCAAAGCAAAGTAAGTCTATATATCTCATAATATCAATTACATTTTTTGGTAATAAATTATTGTGATTTGTTTTCACTGCATCCGGCTGCTTATAATTTAATTTTATTGTTATAAATTTTTTTTCATTTTATTTTATTTTTAAGTCATGGAAAATAAATTACTATTTTAGACGTACATATTTATATTAATATATCAAAGAAAAATATAAAACTGGACACGGATCGTAAATATAAATTTATTAAAATAAAAACAAATTTTATTTTATATTAAATCATAGAGTTTTTATCTGTTTTTGATTTTATTATACACATTTCTTCCTTTCTTTCTTTCTTTCTTTCATTTTTTTTTTTTTTTTTTTTTTTTGTCACGCGCCTGCGAGCAAGCATCCCCGTCTAACTTTGATGTGTCACTGGTTGCCTAGCGACCACGAGACCTGTTGAATAGCAAACTACGCACTAACTTTGTTGTTTTCAAGTGTTTTCTTTGGTCTTTTTGAGAAACATTGTATTTTTAATATTCACAAACTTTTTTCAAGCAAACGTCAACTTTTCGTAAGTTTTTTTGGAAAAAAACAACAACAACTTAAATACAACTATACATATATACATAATATGTCTCACTTTTATGAAATTAAAAAAAGAAGGGAAAAAAACATTTCATCTATATTTTAATATATTTGCAATTTATTATAAGTTTATAGTATTGCAACTTCAAGAAGTAAAGAAATATAGAAAAGACCTATAACCAATTTTTATACTAGAGCCTAGTTGCAAATAGGCCTAGTTTAGACTTTATTTATTGTAGTGTGTGTCATAGGTCTATTAATGTCAATAATTATTAACTAAATGCCATTTTATCTAGAAATTATTATTATTAATATTACAAATCCTATATTGTTGATCATTATTTATAAAAAAAAAAATGATATATCGCAATAATAATGTATAATATAAACAATTTTATTTTGCTATATAATACAGCTATATGATAACATAAGCTGGATCATTTGATATTCAAATGTTATGGTTCTGTGTCTATTGTAAGTATCTTTAGAGAGGCATAGAAGTTCAGTCTAGACACTACAACAAGTAAATAAAATTTCTATAGAGATTTCGTTCCAGACTGCTTTATTTATTTCATTCATTTTAACTTTTTGTGAATTCATCATGTCTGTTTCTCGACTTTAGTAACATAGTCGTGGGAAGATTTTAGTATTAACATCTGGATTATTATCAAATATACAATTACAATCCATCGAACAAGCAAATAATAATAATATTATTATTGTAGAAAAGTTAATAAGTTAAAGATCTTTTTTTTTTTTTTTAAGTCAATTTAATTTATTCGTTTAGTTTTCTCACATGATACATTCTCTACTTTGTATATAAGTTAAAGTTGTGTAAGTATATAAGTAGTAAATTGGTACCCTGAACCTTTTGCTAAGCTCTGGCTGGCGCTTTGCCCACGCGAGTTACACCTACTGGCGCCTCTCAGGAATTTAGAAAGTGACTATACAATCCGCGCACACATACACACAAATAGTATTAAAAAGTAATCATTTATTCATCACTTAGTTTTTTTATATTATTATTTTTTATCAATTTCGAGTATAAAAAATTATGCCTTTTTATTGATTTTATATTTGGATAATTATGTTTTGTTAAAAATCATCATGAAGACTTTTTTTGGAACATCTGACAAGAATCGCGGAGTCATTTAGAATTTAAGAGAAAAAAAATGTAATTTCTAATACTATAGAATAATAAGAAGAAGAAATGCACATGCTTTTTATTTTTTATGTGTATTTTACTTTGTATGTATAATACATGCATATGTATATAAACTATATATTATACATATAATATTGTATAACTATATTTATAACTATTTTTGATATTATACTATGATGAATTTTTTTCTTTGGTACTTTTTATTTTATTAACAATACTTTACTTACACAGAGTACTTTTTTTATTTATTTTTTCCAGACAACAAAAATCGATAGTTTTGTCTCGAGAAAACAATGTTAATGTGCCTTGCAAATACAACCTACGATTCAAAATTATGTATATAAATTTGTTTTATTGTTACATTCTTTCTTATTGTGGTTTATTTATGCATAAATTATTATTTTAGAAAATTTTAAGCTAATTTAAAAAATATATATTATTTTAATTTTATAGTCAAATAATTAAAAAAAAAAAAACAATTACAATATAATTCTTTATAATGTATTTTCTTTGTAAAGATAAAAATATTTATATTTGAGTTAAAAAAAACAAAAAAAAAAAACAATTGCGTAATGCACAGCTGTGTTAAAATTGAAACACTTAAATATAATACTTTAAAAATTACTAAAACACCACAAGTATATTTAGTAATTAAAACATTTTTACTTTAAACTTTTTTTTTTCTTTTTTTACTGGAGAGATGATTTATGTTTGTCTCTCTCTCTCTCTCTCTCTCTCTCTCTCTCTTACTCCTATTATGTAATTAAAATATTTTGTATAGTAAAGTGCGATATTTCTAATTACTAAAGTGGCGTGATTTACCTGAAATTCTAAGAATCTTTAAGGCGCGGGTGCATTCTCTGTTGCTCTGCATTACTTTACACTTGCATCAAAGGACAAAAAAAAAAAAAAAAAAAAAAAAAATGGAAATGCCGATGCCCGCAAGCTCTTAACCTTGGAGGTTTGCTGCATACCGCTCCAAAATTTTTGACCATAAACTGCCATTTCATCGCAGAACAGCGCCTTTAATAACTTTTAATTTGCTTATCTTGTTTTTCAATATACGCACAATTATTTTGTAATATAAAATATAATATATCGTGTATTTTTGAAGCCTCTCTTTATTCCAAGTTAAGAGATATAGTATTTTGCTTTATTAAAAATTAATATCTTTTATATTTGCATATAAAGTATTTTCCTTGCTGAGACAATAAATACCAACAAATTGTTTTTAAAACTCGCAACCGAAGCATATAAGATTGACTTATTCTTCGGGCATATATTTAAAAAAAAAATTAAAGTTAAATATTTAATTGAAATTATTTAGTAAGTACTATTACTTTTATTAATATTAAATCTTGTAACTAAAGAATATTACAATACAGTGTACGTGGTTATTTTTATTTCCATCTATTTATATACATAACTTATAGCTTTGTTTAATTTAAATGTAATATGATTTAAAATAATCATTGACTAATTGAAAGTATAGTTGAAATTTACAACTTCTTAAGTACTTTATCCATTGCAAACCTCTAAAAAATAATGCTTATTTTCTAGTAATTTATTACTTAAATTTTGTAAAAAAAAAAAAACTATCAACTTTTATATTATTATATAATTTTAAAAAATCAAGACTAAATAACACAAAGCAATAACTTTGTATAAACTTAATTTAATTGTATTGTTAGTTTATGATGTGTGATTTAAAAGTCTCCACATTATTATTTATTGTGATACACAACAAGAGAGTTATTTGATTTAAAAGGCGGTGAGAATGTCAGTCAAGGTTACTTCAAGGTCGTGATAAATATATACCTTTTGTGTCTGCAAAATTTTAAAGTGATTTTATTGAGATCAATTTGCTACACAGATCCAGCACATCATTTTTTTTTTTTTTTTTTTGGCGGAGAAATAAATTACAATTTTGTATAATATTTTTAAACACAATTTAATTACGTTTTATGTACATTTCTAGACTTCCTGTCATTTTTTTTTTTTAATTATTTTAAGAGTTACATGATGCTGTTATAAAACTTAATTAAATAATAATATATGATATAGAATTATGGCAATTATACTTTTATTACCTTATATTTATTTCTATAAAGTTTTTTTTTTCTTTGCAGGAAATAATAATACTATATATTTAAAAGATGGTTATTATTATTATGTAATGATTTAAGAGATTAAAGTAAATGACAATTGTAATAAAAAAAGACATTGTTTTGTTATTAGCTATACACTTAAGTTAAACATTTTTGCGTGCAAGACAATTTATTTTTGAGTGACAGCCGCGAGTAATATTGTCACGGTTATTATCAATGTTGTTGTTTATGACAAGTCATGGCAAAGTAGACGCAGTTCAAGCTCTTAATTTTGAATGCTAGATTAATTTTTAGAGAGAAAAAAAGTTTTTTCTCTCTCTCTTTCTTCCAAACATAAATCCATAATATTTGATCTGATTGATATGAAAAATAAAATATATATTTATTGTTCAAAGTTTCACTGTTTGAAAATCTATATAATAGTCTTAGACTTGCTGACAGTTTTTTTCACTTCAAGGATAAAATTTTTGGTTAAATTTTAAGACCTTGATTCTCTTTTATATAATAGAAAAAAAAATTTATAAAATTTATATATTAATATTTAATATATTTTAACAATAACAAAAAAAATATTCCAATTTAGTATAATATAGGTTTTAGACTTCATATTTTTATACATTATAATTTATTGGCAATAACAAAAAATATCATGAACTTGAAGAGTTTTTTTTAATCCTTATATTTAGCCACATGTAAGTGTTGAATGAAAATTTGAATACAGTATTTTTGTTATACATAGACAACGTATCTATGAAAATTGACAATTAAGTCACTTTAGTCCTAAATATGTTTGCTTATTTTTGTAAGTTTCAGTTTTGAAATTCCAATTCCTTGATTAGACTTTATGAGTCCATGATAAAGACTCATTATAATGTTTACATAATGGATTCAGAATTAAAAATTCAAATTCAAATTTTTTTTTTTTTTTTTTTACTATCAAATACAAAATATTTGTATACATCAGCAGGTTTTTGTCTAACGAATGAGGCAATGATAAATAATAGTGAAAAATTTCCACTTAAACTAATTCTCAATAATTGAATGCTATAGGTATATAAGATATATCTTTCATTAACAAAAACTTCTCTTTTTTTTATATTGATTCATTACATGTCACAGAGTGTATTATTTATCTAAGTATAGGGTGTGTGCGCATGACGTTATTCCGAGTGCTTTTCGATGCTCTTCTTGAGCAATGAATAACATTGCTCAGCATAGGACAAAAGTAGTTTTTGACTATTTTCTTTGGAAAATATTAGCTATTTTTTGATCATTATTATTTTCTTGCATACTTGAGGTACTAATTCAACCTGTTAACAACACCAATGCTCTCAAAAATATTGTTAAGTATTTTTAAACTGGAAAAATGAGTCATTTTCCTATACTGGCCTATGTTATTTATAGCACTCACTTATGGCGTTGACTTAAACATGAATGAAATCACCCTATAAGATCTCAATAGCACATTTGCATCGAAAATAGCTTTGATAAAATTAAAATTAAACAAAAATTAAACATATTTTAGCTGATATAAAAGAAAATACATAGACGTGGACTCACTCTAGGTCCCGGACATTGGCACACATCAATAAAATATATTAAAAGGTACGAGTCCTGGACTTATTGCCCGTCAATGTACGGATATTTCCCCCAAGGTTACTGTCCGCACGTGTTTCTATGACCTTGAGCACAGGTGCAACTCATTGCAAATTAGATGTCACGTGACGTTGCAAATTAGGTGCTATAAATATATAGATTAATCACGTGATTCCCCAACAAAATAAATGTATGAGAATATAAAAACATTTCCCTGGGGAAATAGGTTTCTGGTACTTCACTTGCACTGCATCATTTATTTCTTGAACAAATGTTTTTATAAACATTAACTTTTCTTAAACTATAATAATATCATCTCGTTCTTTTATTTTATTTGAGATTTTTTCTCTCTCAATTCATGAACAACTTTTAAAAGAATTGCAAGACGCAAGACAATAATATTAGTAATCTAAATATTTATAATTATTTGAAAAGTAAACCAAACTGCATTCTGAAAGTATTCAAGATTCACTTAAAAATATTGCATGGCTCTATGGAAATGATTTTTATACATTAATTGAAATTTAAATATACAAATACACCGTACTTAAAATTTTCAAAAGGCAAAAGCTTAGAATAGAGATTTTTATAATTCAACCAGTAACTAATTATAAGTAATAATAGTTTTTCATGAGCTCGAAATTAGAATTTTGAAACTCAAAATTTATATAGCATATGTGAGGTTTTATGAAGAGAAAAAAAAGAGAGAAAAATAAACAAAAAGAAGCAAAACGTTGTCGTTATATTTAGTATAATATTACTTTTTATTTTCATTTTATGATTTGAATGATTATTTTTAAAGTAATTAATACAATGTGTTATATTTTGTTACAGGTAATTTTGACCAAAGAGAAAGCTTGATTGCAACTGCAGAATATATACTGTCAAATAACATAAAAAATTGTAAGTACAGCTCTTTTACTATAAACTTTATACAGGGAATAAAGAATTCCAAAAAATGGTAAAATAATATCAACAGCTTAAAAATAAACGATGCTGCTTTTTATCGATCATTGAATAACAAGTAAAAAAAAATACATTAGTTTCTCTCTCTCTCTCTCTCTCTCTCTCTCTCTCTCTCTCTCTCTCTCTCTCTCTCTCTCTCTTTCAAAAAATAATATTTAAAATAAATTATTTTACCTAATTTGAAATTATAATTAAAATTTAAAAACTGAAAACATTTTTTTATAATTTTTCATTACTATTACCAAAGGTAACTCAATTATATAACAATATAAAAATTGGTAATGTTTAGCTTTTGCGAGGCAAAATGAATTAAAACGAAATAAAAGTAGATATATGGTAAGCTAGCCAAAGTGTACGTAATTATGTCTAAAAATAGCAATCCCAAAATATAAATTTGCTGACTCAACTAACATCATATTTAATTGTATAAGTTAATTTTTTTATGTTTATTTTCATGAAACCAGAGAAGCTTTAGGATACAATATTTCATCAAACATTTTATATATTTTTTGATATCTCTTATCTTTACATAAACAAACTCTCTGCATACATTTTTAAACTCACACATAAAAATAATAATTCGACGCAATTTATTCAGATTGCAACATTTGACCCTGAAAATTTATTTATCATCATTGCGTGATACATTATTTTAAATCACTTTATTTTACACTTTTTTTTAATGTACAATATCAGACTTCAATTATTTTTTATTTTCTATATTAAATTATGCACTATATTATACAGTGTAGTATTATACTGTATATACATACAATATACAATAATATATATTATGCAATATAAAATTGAATTGCAATCCAGGAAAATTAAATATCAATATGATGTCATTTATTTAAGAGATAAAATAATAAAATATTATTGTGATTATTTTTATTGGAAATTTCAAGATTTAAGACTTGTTACGTATTTATACCTCAATTTTAACAATAAACTATACATAAATGGAATTAATGCTGTCCAACATAGTCAACATTAGACAGATAACTGTATCAAAATATGATTTCAGTGTAAATTTTATTTTGTCAATTTCCTCTGATAAAAAAATATATAAGTTTTATAGATAAAGAAAAATACATAATATATTAATGACAATTTTTTTTATTAAATTTATATAACAATAAGATTCCAAATTTAGAATTTTCGTAACATACACGTAAATAATAATAAAACGTAATTTATGCTGCATTTAGGTCATTATAGCATGAATGTTGCTAAATTAGAACTGCATAAATAATTAAGCTGCACAAGATAATATTATTGCAATGAAAGATAGTTATATTATTAGAGACAGGATTTTTTGGTGGAAATTACACGCCTGCAAGTTTCATAGTTAGGCTTTTTGCTTCACAATCTACTGTGTGTTTATAACAAATTGATACTTCACTGCTAGAAGTTTAGATATAATATTTATGTAAACTCACAGTAGGTTGGGATGCAGGTAAATAACTTACTATTTGTGCAGGCGCATCCACCATTTTCACCTAAAAATTCGGTCTCTAGTTATTATATAGTATATCATAAATGTTGCTGAAAATGTGATAGCATAATTATTACATATTTATTTTTGTCAATGTAACTAACTCAAAAGCATAATATTATCCTTCCTTATTACAAACTTAGTGGTCTTTTTTTTATCTCCTTGCATTCCAAAGTGTTGCAGTCCAAAATATCAGATCAAGTTGATGAAAGCCTTTTTGATTCTCATTATAAGTTATTAAGATGCGATAATTATATTAAATTACATCTTATGTAATGCAAAGAAGTAATAATGTAAGTGAATCTTCACTGTGATAGACATCTAAAGTGTCATACAGAATAGTGAGAACTATGTATAAGAAATGCAATCTTTTGTTGAAAACTTTACTAAAGTAAGCATATTAAATTAATATTATCAAGTTTTAAGAAACACTCGTCCAAAAATTGCGCAATAATTGCCAGATAATTCATATCATCAAGAATGTAAAGTTGTGTGTAATTTCTTCTTGTGTACTTTAGAGCTTTTCTCTACTCTGATTTTTATTTATATTTTATAGGTATATATTTCATAAATATAAAAAAAGTTAATAATATTTTTATATTTATTTCTTACTTTGTGTATTTTTATATATTATAGATAAAAAAAAAAATCTTTGTAAGCAATAGATTCACACCGCAGTACGGTATTTTTTATTTTTTATGATAGAATCAGAATGGGACAATAATTTTTAAGGTTGTGTCAGAATGGTGGAACGAAGTGTCGAGATAAGTAGTCGTTTGTCTGGCCGCGCAGACGTCGCTCAGACGGTGTGACGTCACGCTGCACTCGCTCACTCGATCGCTATAAATGCAGTCTAGCCAGGTTGTACATCCTATATTTCTATATTATATTTTTAAATATATAAGAATTTAGGCAACCTTGTTGACTCAAGCTTTGCATACTTAAATATTTATGAATGCATCTCATATAAAGAGGACCTAAACAAATTAAACTACATTTTCAAATGTTAAAAAAATTTGATCTCTGAATGTGATATAGTTTTGTAATTTGAAACGATTTTTAGATTAAAAATTGTTTAATGGCAGATTTAATGGAGATTTCAATTGCTTTATATTAATATACAGTATTTTTATAAGGCAATATAGAGTCGATTTTTTTATCTGTGTCTGTATGCGCACTAATATTTACACGCTTGCCTGCGGCTTTGTGAAAAAAAAATGTTATATACAGTATAAAAATATTACCAAGCTTTGATAACTATAGACCAACACTTATAAAAAGAACAAATTTATATTACATTAAGTTGTAATACAATATTTTGTTGCAATTTCAATAAAAATATGTACTGTTTTTAAAAGCAACTGTATGATCAAAATAATTTTATATTAATTATGACTTCAAATCTATATATTTGATACTCGCAAGTAATACCGTCTAATGATATGACTGTGGTGACTTTGGCCAAAAATTCAAAAATTATTTACTCCTAAACCGAAGCTTATGTGTAGAAACGTGAAATACGCACTAAAAGATAGTACTAAAATCATGCTTTACTTTAGATTTTGTTTCTATGATATTTAGTTATAGCAAAGACGTATGCTCTTTGGTTATAGGGAGTAAATAATTTATTGAAAATTTAGCTTAAAGGAATAGACCAGAGAAAAACATATAAGCATTTATATCACAAAACACTTGATGGGATTTACATAAATAACATTAGTTTGTCTCAAAACCCAACTGTAGCTCCACTGCTACAGTGATCAGATAATTCGATTTATGCAACCCGCACAACATGTTCATACTAATTTTTGCATGTTTCTGACATCATAAACATGAATTTTCACGCAAATTGCATATACTTTACAGTTTTTTCACGCTCTCTCGTGGGGCTACATTACTATTCTGGTAAAAATTGTCATCGGTTTTGAAGATCCCATTTCGTGTTAAGCACATGTTGTTTATGTGGCCTATGGCTTTAAGTCACCCCAGTGGGCGAAAGTCACCCTACTTAAATTGACGGTAATATTTAAAATATTAAAACTCGTGGTTACCAAATTATAAGTCCGTAGATACATTTGCAGTACTACAGTATTATGCTGATTTTTTTTCTTCTTCTATTTGTCATAATATAAGTGAATCTTAAGGTGACAGATGAAGCGTAGAAAGGTTTGAGTGTGATTGATAGCTATGGTTGTGTGGTGCATGCGTACGTCTCCATGTTTAATGCATGGATGTTAATGTGACCTGTTTGCAAGAGCTTCAGGTCGTTCAGAGGGCACAACTTCATTTACATCATCACAATATATATATATATATATATAAAGAGAAAGAGAAGAGACTGCAATCGTTTTGTTTTTTTTCTCACATTATACCGTACAAAATACAAATATTGTCAACAGATTTTGAGTCTTAACGTAGAGGGTGACCGACTTGGACCAGAAATTGTTAAAAGAGGAAGTTCTATATTTTCACAATAATTCTTTGTAATACTTTATTTCCAGCAAAACAAACACTATAATTTTCAAATGAAATCAATTAAATTTATTTTTATTTTATTATTATTATTATTTTTTTTTTTTTTGTGCTAAAAAAAGTTTTAATAATATTTTAATTTAAAAAAAATTCTAATTTGACTAAAATTTAATTGCTTCTAAATTTTCAACATTTGCATTTAATCTTTAAAGTGTAATAACTTAAATATTTGATCGTGTTTTCACATGTTTGACGTATAGCTAAACTTTTACCATTTCTTCTTTACTATGTGTTATAATATTATAATTCGCGACCGTCTAGTTGGCGAGATATCAATCGGTCACCTACTTACTTGAAACAATACATAATGTAACCTAAGATAAATATTGCAACGTATATTTAAAATTAAATCAATTTTTTTTTTAATAAATAAAAAATATCTTTACATTTTTTTAAATTTAAAAGTGTCAAATGTTCTCTTAAATATTTGCAACGGCCCCTGGACTTTTTTTTACAAATAATTTACGATATAATTACAAATAATTTACCTAATTTTAGTTGTGATATTTGTCATACTAATATCATAATAATGATAAATTATTAATTGTTATCACTTTCACATTTAGTGTAGGATGAATATATTTAATTAAATAATCGTCTTTATTAAATAACAAGTTTTTTTTTTTTTTTTTTTTTTTTTTTTTTTTTTTTTTTTTTGAAGGATTAAGTTTAGACTTGACAACACTTCTGGCCCAATCGTACACCTTATAACTCCAGCAAGAATAAAATTAAAGTTATATAGTTTTACCAATATATGGTTATTGTTATTACCTACATATATTTTATTATGTATTATTATTTTAAATTACTTACGTTCAATAAAATTCTCTTATTTCTTAAACAAAGTATCAGTTTTATTTCAAAGCGAGTAAAACAAGGCATTATTTTATTTTATTTAATGTTTTCAATTGTATAATAAATATAACATTATACAGAAATGAGACTGTTTCTTTCATTCTAGAGAGCATCACCCCTATGCTCTCACTTACTCAGTGGTCAGCTGATCTTCTTACCCTTGAGATGACCTTTCCGCCGCACCCATGAGCCACCGCCTATACCTGTCATTTAGTGTAACACCAAAGCAGACCTCAAAAAATAATTCTTACAGTCGTTTCATTTTTTTTTTTTTTTTTACTGTATAGCAACAGAAACGAAACCCACAATTTTATGGTTCAAAAATCTTGCTCTATATTATAATAGCCTTACATATATCTTTATATTTTATACCCTCACTTACTTGTTTTGTACCTTTTTGTCGAAGCACGTATGATATTCGATTGCTTTGGAGCAAATCAAATTATTTTTGATCGAAAAATGATGTCCTTGAATTTTTTTTTGGTGTGTCTTGAAATTCATTGAAAACGGATACAAAACAGTCTCAGGGTCGGTGCTTTTTTTTTTTTTTTTTTTTTTTTTTTTTTTTGCAACTACAGGGCGGGTAATCGACATCTTATATAATGTAATGCTAAGTATTTATTTTTTATCTAATAACATCATGCACCGTCAAAAAAAACATAATATTTTTTTATAGTTTATATACAGATACAGTATAATTTAAAACAATATACATATCACTAAAAATAATTGTAATGGCTCTTTTTGACTTAAAAATAAAACTAAATTTTACAAGTTTTATTTTTATAACTAATGTAATATTTTTGAGGATATTTTTTTACGACTAGAGCTATTTTTATTATTATTTCTAACTTTTTCCCTTGAATGATTTTAAATTATCTTCCTCATATATATATATATATATATATATATATATATATATATATACACATATAATAATATATATAATTTACAAGCATTCTGTAGCTAAAATAGATTACAATATTATTTATAATATTTCAAACGCATTATTTTAGTTAATTGGCACAATTGATAATGAAGTTCATGACTGATATGTAGTATGTTACAAAATTTATAATATTTCTCATAGGCATCTTCTTTAGAGAAAGGTATTATCTTACATAACAGTATTATTAATTATATGCAAGTTGCAAAAATTTGCATATACACCGACTTTTGTATTAGAAAGCTTATTTTGAACCGACTTGAACTATCTTTCACACATGAGATAAAATCTCCGCAGAATATTTAAATATATTAAGCAATAATATAACCAATGATTTATCTTACATCAACAGAGAAATTTGAAATACTGTAAAATAAAATATGATCTGATTGTTGCAAATAGTTCAGTAATAATTGGACAAATCTCTTTTATTACTATTATTGTAATTTGGAAGGAATAATTTTGATAACTTTATGTACCCCAATGGTTACTGAAATATACCTAATTTTTATTAAACATTTATATTTATATGTTTTTCCAATTTTAATATTAGGACTATGTTTTTTAGGAATAAGATGAGAGAATGTGAAGTTGGGTGCGAACAGCAAAACCTTGAGAGAGAGAGAGAGAGAGAGAGAGAGAGAGAGAATCTTGTGTTTTTTACTCGTGCACCGCAGGCGATTCCTCCCGTGACAATAGCCACTACATTCCAATTCAAAATTCCAAACAATCCCAGGAAAACCCTGATTCATCCCAGTATATAATATATGGAAATTCACACCGAAAATTAAAGTGCATCAAATTTTAATGCAAAAAAAAAAAAAAAAAAAAAAAAAAAGAGGAAGAGGAAGAGGAAGGAAGGAAGGAAGTTACTTGCATTTCTGACAGAAACCTTAACACCATATTGATTAATAATTAGTTTTTATGTTCAATTTATTATTGATTTTCACTGGGAAAACTTTTTCAAATTTTTATTTTTCAAGCATTTCATAAAAATTTGTTATATCATATTTACTATACTTAAGTTCTTGATTATATTTTAAGTTGAAACAAAGTTAATTATTGATTTCACCAAGATGTTGTAAATATAATCAATTTTTTATTTCTATTTTGAGCCAAATAGAGATTTGCATGTAATTGGCTTGCAATATAGCTTGAGGCTTATGATTTGCATGGACTTGATTTACATTTCATTTTTGCTATCGTAAATTTGTAGGCGTGTCCAGATAGTCCGGAACCTTAAAGGAAAAAAACCCTCGAACCGTGCATTTCATTCTAGAGTTATGAAACTTGGTACACTTGCAGATGACACCCAGCCTATGATTTCCCGGGGCTGAGCCATCCGAAATACCCAACCCTTGCACCCCTGGAGACCCCTGAAATATGCTTTATTTTTTTGTGCCTCAACTAATGCTTGCATCAAAAAAAGCTTCAAGCAAAAGTTGTAAGGCTTACTTTTTTCTATGCCCATGAATTTTTTCAAAATCCCATGTTGCCACATTTAGCTACAATGTTGCCAAATATAGGTCACCATGCGTAAAATAACCCTATTTCAGGGGTTTTCGTTTAAAATATGCTGTTTATACTTGATACTTTGTTGCAGGATGCATTTTAACGAACCTTAATGTTATATTGTAACAATTAAAGGATTAAATTTAATTAATTGAATAGAAATAAAAAATAAAAATAATTTTAACTGTTTTAATAGTGCATTTGGTTATATACGTTAAAACCGTGTAAATAGGCTTTCAGAGATTGCTGTGCTGTAAATGTGCACGTCACACTAGAATAGTTTAACTGTTCAAACATAGAAGCTAACATGTTAAGGAACAAAACTGGGGGCTGAGCCATCCTTAGGGGTCAACCCTGTGACCCTGAAAAAATCGCAAAGTAGGTACATTTGACGAAAAAGTTAGATTATTTTAGCCGTTTCATTGATTTTTACTAAATTAGGCGTGAGAAAAGGGCACAAAGGGTTGACCCTTGATAAGGGTTCAACATCTTAAAACCTTTAAAAGTGTCCAATTATCAAAATTTCGGGGTTGAGACCCTTCAGGGGTTGACCCTTAAAGACCCTGGTGACCTAAAAATGGACTGTTTATTGATAATATGAGATATGAAAATACTTAAAATTACTTAATATGAAGTCAGAAAAATAAACCTTGAAAGGGTCTTTGCTCTCATAAATTGTGCCCATCACACCAAGGCTGCTGAGACACCTTCGTAGGGGTGCACCCTTTAATTTTCGATTAAGTAATTTTAAGTATTTTCATATCTCATATTATCAATAAACAGTCCATTTTTAGGTCACCAGGGTCTTTAAGGGTCAACCCCTGAAGGGTCTCAACCCCGAAATTTTGATAATTGAATACTTTTAAAACTTTTAAGATGTTGAACCCTCATCAAGGGTCAACCCTTTGTACCCTTTTCTCACGCCTAATTCAGTAAAAATCAATGAAATGGCTAAAATAATCTAACTTTTTCGTCAAATGTACCTACTTTGCGATTTTTTCAGGGTCACAGGGTTAACCCCTAAGGATGGCTCAGCCCCCAGTTTTGTTCCTTAACATGTTAGCTTCTATGTTTGAACAGTTAAAATATTATAATGTGACGTGCACGTTTACAGCACAGCAGTCTGTGAAAGCCTATTTACACGGTTTTAACGTATATAACCAAATGCACTATTAAAACAGTTAAAATTATTTTTATTTTTTATTTCTATTCAATTAATTAAATTTAATCCTTTAATTGTTACAATATAACATTAAGGTTCGTTAAAATGCATCCTGCAACAAAGTATCAAGCATAAACAGCATATTTTAAACGAAAACCCCTGAAATAGGGTTATTTTACGCATGGTGACCTATATTTGGCAACATTGTAGCTAAATGTGGCAACATGGGATTTTGAAAAAATTCATGGGCATAGAAAAAAGTAAGCCTTACAACTTTTGCTTGAAGCTTTTTTTGATGCGAGCATTAGTTGAGGCACAAAAAAATAAAGCATATTTCAGGGGTCTCCAGGGGTGCAAGGGTTGGGTATTTCGGATGGCTCAGCCCCGGGAAATCATAGGCTGGGTGTCATCTGCAAGTGTACCAAGTTTCATAACTCTAGAATGAAATGCACTATTGAATCCTTTAAATCCCGTACTAAGAAATGACGTCACTAGATAACCTTCAAATATGCTTTGTTTTGTTTAGATCTTGCAGTCTGGGACGTATAATTTTATCATTACTTTAAGTTAATATCCACAATAAACGACCTTTTTTTATATATATAAATATGTATGTAGCTTAAGTCATATTTATACACTGCATACTTATTTATATTTTTACTTGAATAACTATAGAACTTTAGTACCTACAAAGTTATACTGTTGAAAATTAGATTTTAATAATATGTTATCAATGCGTTATAGAGAGAGGTAGGGGGAGAGAGAGAGAAAAAAAAAAGAATGAGGATAGGCATCTTTCATATGTTTTGAATTTAAATTAGGTAAGAGTAACACGCAACAAAAAGTACAAGGGATCTATTAGATGAAATAAAAAAAGGTAAATATGATATACACAAATATGTATATAGAAGCTAGAGAAGGCATCGCGGAGAGAGCGAGAGAGAAGACGTAATTGAACACCTTGTATATATCCAAAAAAAAAAACATTAAACTCCTACCTATATGAAATACGCCTAAAGTCTTATAGTATATTATATTATGATGAAAATTGTTTTGATCGCGCAGTAGGAGAGACGTTGAATCACAGGTGTGCCTACGTACGTATGTTATTTATAAAAAAAATATACAAAAAAGAACATAAAAAAAATTTGGTCAGTAAGTCACGTTTACTTTTCATCTCTCGCATAAATAATTTACTATAATTTTTTTTAACTACGCCGTTTATACAAAAAAAAACAAAATCTATATTTCAATGGTAATTTTTTTTAGCGCTTTTTTTATTCTATTAATATTATTTTTACGTCGTGATTTGTAATTAAAATTCATAACTACATCCACAGACAGGGAAAGCTTAACTTGAAGATTCTTGTCAGTTTTACGTAATTATTCATTTAACATCAGTATAGGGTGAAGGGTGAATATATGATTTGGGTCAAAATGCAATGCAAAAAAAAAAAAAAAAAACATGCACCTTCCTTTATCGGAGGAAAAAAATAAAATAAAATAATTTTAAGCCTCGCGACTATTATAACAATTTTAATGCAGGTCATAAATTTGTTATTATTATTAATGCAAGGAGTAAAATTACATTGAAATGGGATATTACCACGTCAAACGATAATACAGCTTGGCATGATATAGCATATAGAAATTATTGTACAAGTACAGACATTGTCATTAGAGTAAAAGATTAGTATCGAAATAATACGTAACATTAATGTTATATTTAAAAACAATTGTAGAATAGAAACGATGATATATAACATCGATAAATTTATATGATAAAATATAATGTTGTATTAAATCGATTATATTATAATATCGATTTATTAAATGGTCAGTATAATATGAAATTGTTCAGTCCTGTAGTTGGGCTCTCGAGGCAAACATCTATTCAAGACTTTTGCGGTATAGAGTAAAACTTCACTGCTTGCAGGTTAGTTTTCAACACAGAAAAAAAAATTCAAACATATTCATTGTTTATTTATATAATGCAAATAAATTAATATATTTATATATATCTTTCAGTGTAACTGAATTTTCAATTAAAAGTGCTCTTTTAACGTCTCGTTATTTAATATGTAAATTAATTGAGCTCTATATAAAACGGTGTACATAACATCAGGATTATTTTAGTATCAAAAAAACTTACTCTCGCTAGTGATTAATTTTTTTTAATTATACAGCTAGTTTTAATTTATAAAATGGAAGTAATATTTTATATTTAAATTTTAAGTATATAAAATTAATATCAGTAATAAAAAAATTAGGCAATGTAATATTTTATTGTTAATGAAAAATAGACCAATTTCATTCTAATGTTGTTTTAATATAATAAATTGTGACATTTTTTAATTTTGATTTTCTCTCTCTCTCTCTCTCTCTCTCTCTCTCTCTCTCTCACACACACACACACCTCTTTTCGTATGTACAAAATTTGGACAGTGGCTAGGTTTTCAACGTTACTAATTGTTTCTTGCCTAAATAAACATAGAAATAAGCAAAGTAAGTTAATATTTATATATATAAATGTACTAAATTAAGGCCAATAATAAAAATTACCATTACACTAATTATTGGAATTGGCATTTTTTTTTTCATATGTATCATTTAATTTTAAATTTTTATTCCTAAGGATTTTTTACACTGCAATATACACGTGATTGTGATTATAATATTTTATAATATTAATTATTAGGTGTGCTTTTTTCATTATTTATTATATTATTATCTATAACTTTTTGCGCAAAAGAATAATAATCATAACTTAGCACGAGAGTCTTATAAAATATAATATCAGAAGCAAGTATGTTTATATATTATTTTGTCATAATTATTACATTATGTATATAAAACTAATATATGTTTCTTTTTAATATAGAAGAACAGAACTGATAACAAACATTTTTTTATTGTTTCGCTATTTAATAAGAAATGATTGTTTATACGATTGACACAATCAATTGAAAACTAACCCATAATTGTGCAATTGATTGCACATATTCAATTTATTAATGTTTTTATTATAATAAATATTTTCTTATATTGATTTCCACATTTAGTTAATATTTAAATACTAATATTAGCCAAATAGTTAATATTTTAGAGAGAGAGAGAGAGAGAGAGAGAGAGAGAGAGAGAGAGAGAGAGAGAGAGAGAGAGAGCTTCCCTAACAAACGATAATATAGCACCCCTTGGTCCTAATTAAGTGCATGCAGCTGAATTGAATCTCGGTACTTTGGTGACGCAAGTCAAGCAGTGTCGCCGCCGCAGGAGAAAGTTAGAGGATGACAAAGTGGTGAACTGATGCAAATTATACATGCAGGCTCGAGTATCAGTGACCTCTTTTTATTATTATTATTATTCCTGTAGCGACACTTTTATGCAGCAGCCACCACTATTATTTTATGTATAAATAATAATAAATATACATAATCAACTTTATTTTGTGTGTGGGACGATTTCTAGTACTTACAAAAAAAAAAAAAAAAAAAAGGTATGAAAAGTTTAATAATAATTCTGAACTTAAGATTTTATTAATGATATTTACATAATGTGCAGTATATAACTCAAATTATTTAAATTTATCAAAATTCATTTCATCATACACAAAATAAAAAATAAATTAAATTTACATTTCTGTTATTCATAAAATAAAACAAGTAAGCAATTAAAAATAATAATAATAATAGCTTGAAAACGGTTTTTTAACCAGTACTGATTTTTTTATATACAAAAGAAAAATGGTATCACATTTATATATTATATCATGCGATGAAATGCGATTTTTTTCTTCGAATTATTAAACGTTAATTTTTTTTTAATAAGCTATTGATGTGCCAAATATATGATCTCTTCTTTGATTAAATATATGATTTTTTAAATTTTTATTTATTAAAGAAATTTCTGGCTCTACGTTATTTTTTTAAAACTAAAGAGATAACTTACTGTTATAGGTATATTATCAATAGTTATCTGTACAAAAGTTTTTAAAAAAATTAATTTATATTTCCTGTCTTCTTAATGTCATTTTAAATTTTAATATCATAACATTTTTTTTAAGTATAACTATTTTTATATTCAAAAATAATATATTATCATCCACGTGCAGTCAAAATTAAGTGGGCCGGAGCATCCATCAAATGTCAATATTTTATGTCCTGAATGTCAAATTTGAATATAATTGAAATTTTAAATGATTTGCGTCAATTTGTGAACAACAACAAGGTCACCAGTTCAATCAAATTCAATAAATCAAGTAAACATGAATTTGAACATCGTAAATGTGACCTAAAATATATATATATTTTTTTTATAATATAAAATATTATACAATTTAATTACAATTTCTTTGCGTCACATCCACAAAAGTATCACTTATTTATCAGAATAAATATATTAGATATAAATTTTAGTATTATGTATAGTATTTTGATACATCTCTTGTTGAATAATAATTTAAATTTTGATCTTCAGCGTTCATCTGTCGAAACATTTAATAAAATATTCTGGCTATTCTCCAAATTTTGAAAAGTTTGAGATTTAATATTTGATATATTTATTTCTATTTCTAATTCGTTTACATTAATCTATAGACCGCTTGCACTCATATTTAAGAGCCGCCATTTTGTTGGTCAGGAATACATAGGCCAGCATAGGAAAAACATCATTTTTATATTTTTTTAATAGCAAAAGAAGCTTCAAACCTCAATCAAAGCCTTATTTCTAGCTCCTAATAAGCTCGAAGGATATGAGAAAAATTTGTTGAGTTGAAATAAACTATTTTTTATGTGAAAAATTAGGAAAAACGAAGTTTCCCCTATGCTGGACAATGCATTAGGCACCACAAACATGGCGACAAAGCGCAAGGATGTGCAAGGGGTCTATAACACCAGCTTTGAATGATATAATATATCAACAATTTCCTTATGTTATTCGAAAAAAAAAATCTAGAAATTGTAAGTAAATTAAGTAATAATAAAACGAATTATATATTTTGACCCTTGAATCTTGTGTAGTTATATGATTACGACGACTAGAAGCTTGAAAGGGGGAAGGGGGAGGAGGAAAGGATGTAATTTGTGAGTTAGCTCCCGCGGTGATATAATTCGTTGTAATCAACTTGCGGAGTACTTACTTACTTACTTACTATGGCGTGCAACAATCACCTTGACACCAAAGTGTTAGTTCATTGTCTGGAATTTATAGCTGCACCAAGTTTGCACACGTGTACCTACTAAGCATGCATCTTGCACTCTTTGTATTATACAGAAATATAAATGAAGAACCTATTGTTTCCAATCTTATATAAAAAAAACTGCATCCCTACGTTTTATTATTATCATGTAAAATGTATAATAGAATAAAAAATATATTATTAATATATATTAATTTTAAGAAATATTTTGTAGTAGAATTCAGAATGTTTTATATTCTTTGTCTAACTTTTCAATATTCATTTGCTTCTCAGAAGACGTAATATGATATAAAAGAGTTATTTTTTTCTCTCAACAGAAATTTAACATTTTTTCATAATTCACAACTGCTTTTCATCCAATTACTAATACAATTTTTATCACCATTATTGATGAAAGATTTACATTCATTTGTTTTATATTAATATGAATTAATTCTTTGTAATTATTTAATTCGTTTAAATTTTCTGTACTTATTTTGCATTTTCAGTACATATAACATATAGGTTTTAAATTCATTTTAAAGTAT
Organism: Ecdyonurus torrentis; assembly: GCA_949318235.1. Classification (NCBI taxonomy): domain Eukaryota; kingdom Metazoa; phylum Arthropoda; class Insecta; order Ephemeroptera; family Heptageniidae; genus Ecdyonurus; species Ecdyonurus torrentis. The sequence goes on along the minus strand of OX439128.1, from coordinate 26,665,828 downwards.
ATTTTTATGTATATTTTCCTAGAGTACAAAACAAATTATTAAATATTATGCTTAAAAATGAATTAATTCAGAATTGTTCCAATTTAAAAAGTAAGTATATAGTATAATTAACCTCGTTTAATTATTCAATCACTTAGTATTATTAAATCAAGACCATTAATTAATTGAATTTCATTTAATACATGCTGTTTTAAAAAGCAGTTCGAACTTCCAATTTTTTTAAAATTAAATCAGTTTAATAAAAATACACGTGTCAACGGAGGTTGATTGTTGCACCAACACAGTAAAGAGGAAGTGCATCACTGCTTCACCAGTGAGCGAATCAACATAATATTGATATGGATTTGAAATTTTTTTAAAGGAATTATTCATATACGTAGATATATAATATTGAAGTTACATTAGATTATATTATGTTTTTCTTTTTTTAATAATATTCTCTTTGCATTATATAAGAACGCGTGCGTGCGTGATCAAATCTATTTTATATCCCTAATAAGCATCTAAAATTCTAATATATTATAAAGAGTCTTCTTCTTCTTCTTCTTTTTTTTTTTTTTTTTTTTTTTTTTTCTTCTTCTTTTTTTTTGTGCATTCTTCCGCAGCTCTTTAATATATTATTTCTTGCATGTATTATATTTTCATTAAATAATTTGAATATAACTAATTTTTAAATTCAATAACACTAAATATATAAATAATATAAATGTATAGTTTTTAAATGGAATTAAATAAAACAAATATTTCACTGAGCAGACAATTATTATAACCGCAATAAACTGGTAATTACCTAATTACTATATGGTATTAAGAAGATATAAAAATAAATAACAAAAGTAAATGTAATATTTCAAAACAAAAAAAAAAGTATACAATAAAGATATATATATAAAAAAAAAGGTGTAGCTGACTTTCAATCATGGTATTATAATAACAAGCTTTGTTACATTCATATAGAAAACTGTCACATTTATTGTGCATGTGTACGTATATATATCAACGTAGAATTTATTGTCCTAGTTAGACAATGCAGTGGCTTTAAATCATTGATTAAATTCACATTTATTTAAATCAAAGTGTACTCAATAACGTACTGTACATAATACATTATGTTATATTATATGGTGCATTTTATTGCATGTTATACTTGCATACTTTGTTGCAAGTTATGCGTTTAAATAATAAAAGCTATATAAAGTATATAAGAAAAAAACATAATTGCACTTGAAGATATTTTTATCAACCACAAGAATCTTTTAAATTTGTAACACAATTAACATTTATTTTACTTTCATTAAGTAATATTATAAAAGTGTTTATTTTATGATCTTTTGTATTTTATATGCATGAAATATTTTCAATAAATTCATTCTAATTATATAGCAATTTGATGTAGTAAATCTGTTTGATTTATCAATTATATATCCATATGGACTTTTTAAAATATGCTTATAGTTTTTTTTAACCTTAAATTTAAATAAAAAGTCTCTGTTCCTTTTCTTATTTGATGTATGAATATCAAAACCTAATTAACTTTTTTTTTCGTTTCTCTTCGTTTTCTTCCACATTATTGATACTTTCAACTGTATAATCAAATCCATGATATTTTACACTTGCATGCACGTTTGAGTGACACTTTTTTTTTTAACTTGAGTGTACACTGATGTTTGGAGTGTCGGCCAAGGCCACAACTCTGCAGGTGCATCGCGCGCATGGTGGTGACGCAGAACACGTGAAATTGTCACAATGCGGATGTGACGTGCTTATAATTATCACACCCGTGTAACTAACTGACTTGATTGATTGTTACAGGAGAGGGAGACGAGAGACAGAGAAATTAGGCGGCTCTACACCAGAGCTGCATGTCCCTGAACCTGCCGAGGTAACAAGCATTACAATCATGAATTTGTCTATAATGTAGTTAATATAAACAAAATTATGATATTATTTCTACTTCCACTTACGTTACTTATGAAAAATATCTACATAAATATTCCTATTTTATTGTTTATATTTCCTATTTTATTATTCAAAATAACTATATGTATTAATTTATGTCTCCTACAATGGTATCTAAAGTAAATAACTAATTTGAAACTTTGTGACTATATAGGCATGGGCAAGTGGCGCGGCAGTAGCAGCAACTATGTTCGCGCACCTATGGAAGAGCTGGCGAACAGCATGAGCCCTGGCGGCGACACCGCCAAGGTGTTGAAAGGGGATGAAGACTGGACACAACGGCTCACGCCTGGTCACGGCGATGCGGCCGAGTATCGTAGACATTATGACGAGGATAACGGAGAAACTCCCGTGTGCAATGGCAACGGCAGAGCAAGCTCCGCGGCGGACGAAATACATGACTCTGCGACCGTGGCTCTCTCAGGAGCTATGCATGCGGGGAGGATGTTCGCCTCTACTCTCGGCGGCGAGGACGAGAATGACGAAGTAAATATAATACTTTTCATCTGAATTTTATTTTAAAGTAGAAGAATATGAAAAATATGCATTCTTTGAATTGTAATACCATATGAACAGGGTCGGACTGGCAATCAAGGGGCCTCGTCCGCAAAAGGGGTGTAACACCCTCTTTAGGGGCCACAAAAGGGGCGTAACACCCTAGTTACGCCCCTTTTTGGGGCTTACGGGCTTCCAAACCGGGGGGGGGGGCACGTCCACAATTGCGGACTTGCTCTTATGGCCAGTCCGAGCCTGCATATGAAAATGTATAAAAAAAAATAGGGTAGTAAAATTGTATTCCCATATATCTTCAGGGTGACGAGACGGAGGCGCACGAGAACAATGGGAGTGTAGCCGTGCTGAGCTCCCGAGTTCCTAGCTGTGACCTTGAGGAGGACGATATGAGTGATGGTGAGGAGAGTCTGCAGTGCGGCCTCGGTCCTTGCACACCTCGCTGGATGCAGGTGTTCGCCTCCAAGCAAGCCTTCCTCGTGGTCTTCTGCATTACATGGGTGCTCCAGGGCATGTACTACACATACTTTGTTAGCGTCATAACCACCATCGAGAAACTTTTCCAGGTGAGCAACAGTTTGGCCACTTTATTTCTAATTTTGTACAAAATAAAGTAAATTTTCACACATTTATTAAGATGTGTTGAAATTTGTTGTGATTTTTTTTTCTAATATTTAATTGTATATCGTTGTAAGTAAAAATGTTTTTGTTCAACAGATTCAATCTAAGACAACTGGAATCATTATGAGTGCAACTGAGATAGGTCAGATCGGCAGCTCTCTACTACTCACATATTACGGAGGCCAAGGACACAGACCGAAGTGGATTGCCTGGGGGATGGTTTTGTTCGCCGTGTCTTCATTCACGTGTTCGTTACCGCACTTTATCTACGGCGACCAACTACTTCAAAACAACGGTCTTCTCATCTCGGCAATACCCCCACCACCTGACTCCGTGTTTGTACAACACCTCCCCGCTAATATAACCCTAGTGGATGGATATGCACCCTTGTTTGCAAAATTACCGCCTAATCTATGCTCAGCCACGGTAAGGATAGCCATGTAAACCTTTTCTTTTTTCATTTTCATATCTTGTAATTCATATCAAATTTTAAATAAATATATAGTAAAAAAAAAAAAAATAGTAAAACTGTCTCATGGAAGTTTTAAATTTATAAATTATTTTTAGAATTTGAGTTTTTATGAGAAAATATATATTTATATTGAAAGCATGCGTGTCTCTCTCAACCTAATCAATATTTTAGTACTTTTAAATTTATATTCATGGATACAAATTTACTCAATACTTATTTAATATAATATGTTTATATATATAGGATAAGCCATGGAACGAATCTTCTCGTCACATGGATCCTGCGGATTGCGGAGACGAGGGCAGAAACAACCAAAGACTGCATGGCAAGATCACCACTGTGGTGCTGGCCATTTTCTTCGTCAGCTTGCTAGGGGTGGGCATGGGACAGACAGCTGTCTACACATTGGGCATCCCTTACATTGATGATAATGTCGCATCGAGAGAGTCGCCGCTTTACTTTGGTAAAAATTTTAGTTTCTCTAATCTCATAGATAATTAATATACACGGAAAGAATAATTTACGTAATTTATGCTGCAATGTCATTATAGCATAAATAATGCTAAATTAGAACAAATTACATAATTATGATGCACAATATAATATTTATGCATATATTGATATATATTTATAATTATTTATTTATATTGTTTAATATTTTAACGTAGTTATTATACAGTAAAACATAAATTATGTTGTATTAAACAAATTGTACTGAAAATGAACTAACATAATTATTACGTAGCTATTTTTGTCCGTGTATTATTAAAATATTTCGTTTGACACGTATACTACCTAAAAAATTAATGACATTTTACCAACTTGCTGCTATTATATAAAATGAACGTGATCTTCTCATTATTATTTATTTTTAATCTATCCATTCTACATATATGTGCGTCTATAAGCCTTGTACGTTCAATGATATTTTTATTCAAATGAAATTTTGAGGTAATATTATTCAAATCAAAGTTATTGATTATGGTAAAGTCTAAACATCAGGAAAATTTATACAGATATTGTATGAAAAGAAAGATAATATTAGTCATGTTTTAAATGACAGGTTTTCAAATTTAATTAGCAAAAAATAACATTCTACCTTCATTTCAAATAACAAAATTAAATCCATTGAAGCATTTAATTTTAATAAAGATTCTATACAATATTGATTTTAAGTTCTACATATAAATGTTTTCAATGTGATATGCTAATTATAATGTTAAATTTTAAAAAGAGGCGTACGATATGTAAACTCATTTTTGTTGGCTTCATTTTGGAACAAACATTTATCATAACTTGAACTCTGTCCTTTATATGGAATTAAATTTGATAAATAATTAATGAAAATATACTCTTTTAAAATTAAAAATACTATTATAAAAACTGCAAACAATTTTTTTTTATTAATCCGAAAATATTTTTAAAACTTTCGAATAAAACAAAAAATAATTACTTTTTGTTTCAGCTATAACAATTGGCGTTCGCATCTTGGGTCCTGCACTTGGTTTCATCCTTGGATCTGTATGTACTCTGTTATACGCTGATTTAAGTATCGACCCACAAATCGAACCCACCGACCCTCGCTGGGTGGGTGCATGGTGGTTAGGCCTGGTGCTAGTAGCGGCCTTGCTAATGCTTGCCTCCTTCGCAATGTTTATGTTTCCCAAACGACTACGTGCTAAACCTAGGTCCCCTGCACCCACTCATGGTCTCCCTACAACACCAAGCACATCTGAACCCAGACCTCCACGCAGGGAGAAGAAAAATCCCAGTCTAAGAGGTAATTTTAATCTCTACATTTATCAGTTAAATACAAATTTCTGATTTATTTTATTGTAAATATCTTCAATGTAATTTTTTTTTCTTTTTTATCAAAACAGATTTCCCTAAAGCTGTTAAACGACTTCTGAAGAACGATATCTTAATGTTCCGAACTGCCAGCAGCGTATTGCATATTTTACCAATTGCTGGTCTCTACACTTTCCTACCTAAATATCTAGAGTCACAGTTCCGTCTCGCTGCGCACACTGCTAACATGATTTCAGGTATGACTTATTAAATCGCAAATTTTATCAAATTAGTTATTCAGAGAGACTAAAGTCAAAGTTACTTTTTTATATATAATTATATTAGTTGTAAGATAATAACCGTTGATTTTTTTTTCACCAGGTGTGGGCGGCATCCTCGTGATGGGCTTGGGTATCATCATCAGTGGTGTATTTATACTCAGAGTTAAGCCTAATGCTCGATGGGTAGCCGCATGGATCGCATTCACTGCAATCGTCTATGCTTTTGGTAAGAATTTAGCAAAAAAAAAAAAAAAAAAAAAAAAATCTTAAGTTTCGTTCACATTATAATAAAAGATTAACAGAATAGTTTAAATTAAAATAAATGATGTTATCGAGCTTATTATAAAATAATATATATTTTAAGAAATTCCTAATTTCAATATACTGTATCTTCTCTTCCAGGTATGGGAGTGTTAATGTTGATCGGTTGTCCCATGGACGACTTTGCAGGTCTCACAGTAGGCAATAGGTATGTTTAGTATAATATATTTTATGTTATTTATTAGAAATCGCCCGGTATATATGAGAGATTGACTAATAATAAGTTTTTATTACACAGCAGGCTACCGACCTTCGAGCCCGTGTGCAACGTGTCATGTGAATGTGATCGTCAGACATTCAGTCCAATCTGTGGTAGAGACGGCAAGACCTACTTCTCAGCGTGCCATGCTGGTTGCTCCAACCTCACCACTGCTGATGGCAAGATTGAGGTAAGGAAGCAGAACTTTTAAGTTTGCTATGTATATTTTGGGATTCAAATCTGATCACATTCAAATCTCATGTGCAAAAATCCGAAGAACTTGAAAAAGTCAATTAAGTTCATTTTATATTTTTATTAAAGCTTTTTTAGACTTTCATTTCCGATGTATCAGTAATTTTTAGCAAATTATTCTTAACCCTTATATCTTGGTACTTTATAATTTTTGTATTGTATAGTTATGTTTATTTATAAAGTAATACATCATGCATTTTAGAAAAGGCATACCCTTTTAAAAAAAGATTCAGTACTTTTTTATATAACGTACCAAAAAATTTGATTCGAGATTTTCTCCCTCAGTTCTCCGAGTGCTCTTGTATACACGCTAGCAGCAACATGAGCTCAATACTGGGTGGTGGAGCTATGGCGTGGGACGTAGATTCTCGTGCCATACCGGGCTACTGTCCACTACAGTGCGGCAACTTCGTGTGGTACATGTTACTCTTCTCGCTCTTTGTCTTCATCCACTCCACCTCTGAGGTGGGCTCCATGCTTCTCATCCTACGTTGTGTTGACCCCAGAGATAAGGCCATGGCACTTGGACTCATTCAGTTCGCTATAGGACTCTTTGGTGAGACTCGAGATCATTATATATATATATATATATATATATATATATATATATATATATATATATATATATATATATATATATATATATATATATATATATATATATATATTCAAAATAAACAGTAAAGTTTTCAGTAATTGAACTGAATGATATATAATAATCCATTGACTGAAAATTTTGTTTATAAATTCATTGCACAGTTTGCTAATATATATGCTTTCTGTTTGTTAGGTAATGTGCCATGTCCAATCGTTTACGGAGCTGTGGTGGACTCTGCATGTCTTGTGTGGGACATGGCGTGCGGTGAGAGAGGCGCCTGCTGGCTGTACGACGCAGACGTCTTCCGTATGTTCTACCACGGTGAGTCTCTCTCTCTCTCTCTCTCTCTCTCTCTCTCTCTCTCTCTCTCTCTCTCTCTCTCTCTCTCTCCTCTTCACTTAATTCAAAATAATGTCATATGCCAATCAAAATTCCGATAGTCATATTGCAATTCAATTATCAATCTGTTCATTTTTGGGTATAAAATACCAACATTTGATTGTTGTTGTAAAGAAAATTATACTATGACACTTGCAAGCGTATATCGGTAGTTTGAGTCTCCGTAGCAGCCGCCTGGGAAGTTATGCAACTTACAGAGCTTTAAAGTCGTGCAGGTTGCCAAATTTACAAATTTCAAGTGTACAGAATACATTATGCACTATTATTTTATTTAAAAATAGAATCCTTTGTAAGGTTAATGTAAGTGTACTTAAATTTTGAAATAATTTGTTCTCCAGGCACGACTGGTGCTATTCTGCTGTGCGCGTTCTTCGTGGACCTGATTGTATGGTACAAGGCGGGCAGCATCAGTTTTGCCGAGGAACCCGGGGGTTCAGCGGCTCAAGAGGAGGAACTCAGTCCTATCACGTCAACCAAGCCGCACAGTGAGACAAGCGTATGACAAAGCAGCGGCGGCACCAGCGAGCCGGCCAGCGGCCTCCGGTAGCCGCTGCATCTCCCCGTGACATAATGAAATAAACTTTTGTGTGTGAGTGTGAGTGTGTACGTGATTCATAGACCAAGTGATTTTTTTTATTATTATTATCATTATATAATTAAATTTATATATTTTATATTTTCAAAAGAAACAAAGTAATAGTTATATATAAATATATATAAAAAAAAGCAACGATTGCCGTCCAATTTATTAAAAAATATATATATTTGAAACATAATGATATGTAAAGATTGAAAAAAAGATAAAAACAAAGCCCGCAAAAAATTCAAACTTTTTTCTAATAATATAACATGGATACATCACAATCTTTTTTTATATAATCATATTTTACGAAATCTCAAAACTTTTCAAGTGAAGATAATATGTTGAGATAATATAGTACAGTTAATTACTTGGCTAGATTTGTATAAACAATAATAGAACTTGTTAACTTTTTGAACGTATAATTATTTTAAGCAAAACAATTGGTGGATTCATAGTTTGACTTAACTTTTGATGTTATTTAAAAATAAACATGAGTTGAATAATTCAAAAATTACAATTTTAAATCGATTAAAATTCATGTAGAATTAAATATCACTTCTTTTTTTTTTATATCATTGACATAGTATATTTTTTTAAAATTTGACTGATATTTCTTGCACAAATTTTTGCACAATTTTTTAACAGCTAAAATTAAGTAAATGTGAATCTTAACCATTACCACGTGATAGAAATATTCAACGAAGTGACAGAGACTGCAAAAGTGTGAGGAGCAAATTTAGCCAAAGCGAAGTTGTGTGAAATCTCAAAGTGTGACGCAGAGAAGACTGTAACTTATTTGTACGTACCTAATACTAAAAAAAAATAAATAATAAAAATAAATAAATATTATTATAATGCATGGACCTTCATATTAAACTTTATATAAAGTGTCGCAAGGAATGAGATACTCAGATATAACACTTTTTTTATGTATAACTTACAATAATATTAAAAAAATAATTTTTTTTTTTTTTATTTTTTTATTTTTTTTTACAAAATTTTGTTTTATATTTTTGATAAATACTAATTTAATGTTTATATACAAGAAAGTGTAATATCTAACTATCTCATAGTTTTTTTCCACGCAAGTGCCAAGCCCAGCTTAAAAAAAAAAATAATGATAAACATGTTCCCATTATACAGTATGTATAACAGGGAATTAAATCTCAATTATATTTCTGCAGCTAATACATAATATTAAGCGTTTCAAAAATAATAACAATTATAATGGTACATTTTTTCTCATCAGCATAAAGCTAAACAAAAAAGCTTTTTTTTTTTTTTGTAATGTTTTTAGATTTGAAAGTTTTGTGCTTTTGTAATCCTCTTAAATTTTAAATTTATATATTGCAACAAACTTTTTAATTGAGTGGCAAGATTTTTGCTAACGCTTAAAATACTGATGAGAATTATTGCTAAAATATTTTACTGCAAAACGCAAATTATGCATAAAGAATTCATCACTGTAAAAATGAAATAATAATCAGATTGGGCATGATTTTTGCATCACATTTTTATATAATATATAATTTTGCCATAGATCACTGTCAAAAAAAAAAAAAAAAAAAAAAAAAAGTTTGATGACTGCTATAGTTAAGTTTGCAGTTCATAGTACTTTTTTATTACATAAAAATAAAATGCATCAACATTACTTCTCATTTAGAAACTGTAACTATTATAATGATAACCAACAATTGTGATAGTTAAGCCGTCTATCAGGACGATCGTTTTATATAATAATTTATGCATTGTTTTTTCATCTGTGTTGTCATTTTTTTTAATTATTATTTTTTGACCATAGATTGTCACACAAAAAATACATAATATTATTACAAGTCTAAGGAATTTTTCCAATAAAAATGTATATTTTTTACAAAATTGGCGTAAAATTTTTACTGTCTACATTTTTAACTCTTTGTGGTAATATTTTAAAAGATTGCAAGCTAAATAGTTTTTGTTAGTGTTGACATTTTTATATTAACGCATTAATGTCGTTAATATTGTAATATTTTTTTGACTTGGACTTGTAATAAATTAGTTTTATTTTTCTGTGACTTCAATGTTGTTGATTTTATAAAAATAATGTTGTTAATTCAACACAAGTTATATTTTTGTGAAAATAAAAATCAACCGCGTAGCTTTAATTAAAACATATTTTATTAATTAACTACATAGCGAAGTGCCATGCAGTCGAAATAGTTGCCTCGTAATAAATTGCATTTTTCTTAAAAAATAAATAAATAAAAAAACAAAAACAAATATATCATTAAAATAATAAAAATATATTGTTATTTTTAAAAAAAATATATATGTGGAAAATATAAAATAAATAACTGAAAAAAGAAAAAAAAATCTAGTGCCACAACTGATTTGATTTAATTTGTCTTATAGTGCACAAAAAGAAACTATTGTAACAATAATATTGCTATGTATACCATAAAATGGTTATTGATTTTTTTATTTGAAAAAATATTACGATTTTTATAATAATATAATTAATAACAGAAAAAGAATTAAAAAAAAAAGAGAAAAAATCTATATAAACAAAAGCTACTTAGTAGCGTAAATTTTTTTATTGAGTGATTTTTAAAAGGGGGCCATCATTTTTTACATAATTGTAATTGCGATGTTATTTTAGATAAAATTGCCTCTTTAATTACTGTTGTTTTTCAATTGATTGATTGATTGGTTTTCTTGTAATTAATAAAAATTTAATGTGGCCCGCATGATATGTGTTTTATTAATAATTCTTTAGATATAAGTAAGAATATAATAAAAGAATATTATAAAGTTCAGAAAAACTATTTTAAATTTTTCCATTGATTTTGAAAATTCAACAATAATTTATATACGTAGTTTTTTTTTTTTTTTTTTTTTTTTTTTTTTTTGTTCTGCAATGTGCATTTATTATAGGAATCAGACCTAGTCTAGAATATAGGCTAATGAAGCACATGCACCTTTAATTATTCTACCTAGGTTAAGTGGAATTAGAGAGAAAGAGAGGTTGGGGAGAGGGGGGCTTTTTTAATGACAACTACGAGTTAAAAAAAATAGTTTTCCTAACAAGTGAGACATGGTTGAATTTTTTATTTCCCCCTGATTTATTGTTTATTTTCAACAATATCCCATCATTTCTGTTGCTTTTTGCATTTTTTTTCTCAATTGATTAAATAAATTTCAACAATAATTTAAAAAAGAAAAATATATTTTAATAAATTTTATTGCCTCGATCTTCATTAAAAGCAAATGCTATTGAGTGCCAACCTACAAATCGGGCATTCTCCAGTATAATTATAAAAATCAAAGATGATGATCCCATACCACATACTATGTTAGCAAATTTTTAGGGTATTGAAATTTAAAATATAGAGGGAGTGAAGGGTTTAAGGGGTTTTATGATAGACGGGTGCAATGTAAACAAAGTCAACATTATAGTTGGTAATAGTTGGCGCTGCGGTGTTAACACCGCACCGCGCCCTCTGGCTTCCTCGCAACTGAGCTAACTCGTAAGGCGTGAGGCAGTCAGTCAGACACACGCAGTTGACTCGCGGGCGCGATGCCGGTGACTGAACACGGTGCTCGCGCAGCACTTCCGCAGCATCCCGTGCACCCTAGTAATGAACCACCTAGAGTAGCACGTTGTCTCTTTGGTAAACCTGACCCTGGTGAACTGGAGAGAATGCAGAAGGAGGTGGATCTCGCGGAGAGACAGCGCGTGATGGAGGAGTACGGTGTGGACTTACAGGAATTGACAAAAAGAGACGACATCGACACCCTTGTGGTGAGGCGCGTGTGTGCCGAGGACAAAGGACAAGGTAAGCACGTCAACTACGCATTATGAGCAAATTTTGTGCTATACCATTCAGATTGAAATTTTTATTCTTAATTGCATTACATTGCAGTATGGAGTTTAAAGGGCAGAAACTTTTATTACACTTTCCACTGATATAGAAGACAAGAAATTTGTAACTTAAAATCCATGACAAATGAACTGTATAGGATATAGAGTAAAAAAATATATATATTCAAATTAGTTGAACATTTTAAATTGATGCCACTAACGTAGTATTACATGAAATACCCATCCTAAACATATCCTAAAATCCATCTAAAGTTCCATCTTAAAACTTTTGACACATCTTTCTATTTTTCAGTGCTTGATGCATTTTGAATAATAAAACAAGTATTTTCATAATATGAATCAATATAAATCTACTGCGCGTAAAAGATGTGAGTTCCAAAGTTGCCCTTTGTTCACCATAAAGCTGAAACTTAAATAAAATATATTTTGTAAATATATTTAGAAGCAGCTGTAGTTAGTAGGAAAAAAAAATGAGAGGAATAAAATAAAAATTAACTTAAACGTACTTTTTTTTTTAGATACTTATAAGGAACATCATATTTTATGATTATGTTATACTCACCAAATATAGAAGTGAGTACTGCTCTACGTGTCAAAGTTGCTTGTGGGCGAAATCAATTATTAAGAACATTAATTAGTTAAGTTTAATTCCTTTATTGTTACCCAAAGACAGGCAATTTTACTTGCCTAATACATTGGGTACACACAGTACAGTACATAAATCAAGAGTATTATTAAACTTGCTAGCTCTTAAAAATTACCATTAACACCTTTTTCAAAAAATAATTAATTTTAAAAAATTGTGAGTAAAATTTTCTGCCATTTTTTAATTGTTCTGGTTTGTGTTTATATCCAGTTCAAGTTTCTGCGCAGTAGCAGTCTATGCAGTTCTAAATTTTTATTTTAAGATTTTTTTTTTTTTTTTTTTTTTACTTTTACTTTTACTTTTATATCATCTTTTATTATTGCATATTATTACTATAAATTTTTCTCATAAGAAACTGTGTAGCAAAATTTGTTCAAACAGATAAAACAGAGTTTGTGTGAAAATTTTGTGGACAGAAAATTACCTAAAATTGGAAACACTTGACGGTTAACGTCTGGATCTTGTCTCGTAATGACTCTATTTGTCGTGTCGAAGAGGTAAACCAACAATTTTTGGTCATTTCAAACTTCTTTTTTTTCTCACACTCATTTAAAACATTCTTATTATCTGCATTATAAGAGTATAATTACGGGTTTTGTGAGGGATAATTTTTAATGTATATATATATATATTACAGGTACTTGAATTTAAGTAGCACAAGAATGTACACTTACTCTGCGTTGTGTTATTTATAAGGGGTGTATGTATTGTAAAAAGGCTAATAAGTATCTTTAAAATTTAAAAGTTGATCCTCTAATTTTTTATGTTTTTTGAAAGTTAATGATATATATAAACTACAAGTGTTATAAATAATACCAGATAATAATAATGTCAAAGTATAATAAAGTAAAAAACAAAACATTGAAATCAACATGAAACTTATATGAGAGAAGTTTTTCAAACTTTTGTAAAATTCAAAATTTTATATGGTGTCCTCCTTATTTTTACTATTATTGTCAATATTTTTGTGTGGAACTCTTCTTTTTAAGTATTAGTGTACAAGATATCAGATTTTTCTATCCTTGCATATAAATAGCAAATTACCGCATACTCATTTTTTTCTATATTTAAAACAATGCACTCATAAATGTTACGTCATAAAGTAGCAGAGTTTATTGCACTTGAAGTATAAGTACATAGCCTAGTTCTTCCATAGATAATTCTACATGCATCGCATGTACTTTAGCAGCTTACGTCAATTAATGTGCAAGGGAATGCACTCTTCTCACGATCAATATTCACTATACGGTTTAAGCCTTGAATATTATATAAGAAATAACCGCGTAAAATAATTGAAGTTACCATCATACATTAATACCGGGACTTTTTTTGTATAATACTATATAATACCACAATATTTATATATATATATATATATATTGTAGAGAAAAAAATATATGACCTAATTACGTGAAACAAAAAGTATTAGTATATTTTATATTATTTTTCTTACGAGAAGTTCAAAAAAAAAAAAATGGTTGATTTGATTCATATATTATTTAAATTTGATTTTGAGATATAATATTTGTGAACTGTTGAAGCTCTATAGTATATAATTACACGCAATATTGATCTTTTGATTCAAATATAATCAATTGATCAGTTTTCTCTAGTCTTGTGTAAATATATAAGTGGGCGCTCGCGCTTACAGGAACACACTTTTCAACGCCTCCGCTCTTCTCTATATAAACCACGCATTATCGTGTAACAACATTTTAAAAAATAAAAAATATATATAATCTTATCTCATCTCACTCAAAATCAGTACATTTTTTTTCTGTGATTGTTTTGTTCTTTATTGGTGTAACAAATTTAAAACCGCAACTAGATTGTCATGTTTTAAATATTATCTAAAAATGTCTTTTTTAATATATTTATATATATATTTTGCGTTATTAATAAATGTTAAAAAAATATATTAAAAAGCATTTGAGGTTTCTGCACGCTTTCTTTTGTGTGTACAAAACTGACAGTCATGCCTGATCGCCCTTGAAAAAATATATATATGTAGGGTGGGCTGAAGATTGCGAATATATTGTAAAATTTAAAACTTATTGCCCCGCCCTAATATAATTTAAACCATGATATTGTCATTAATTTAAAAAAAATATAAAATCATCAGAAATTTAATGTACCAAATATTTAAAATATATATTTAAATAATTTCTATTATCATGAATGAAAGCTCTGTATTGATGGATTACTTTAAGTATAAAACAAACAAGGCTTTTCTGTATATAATATTGATAGAAATAAGAATATCGCTTTGTGAACATCATTAATCTATTCCAAGGCTATTGTTGCATGTGTTGGAATGCAGCTGTATATATATATATATATATATAACTATCAAGATTCCACATGCTCACGACCTTTTGATGATTATTGTTAATATCTTTTATGTATCAGGATTGTGCACGACTTGAGGGCCTATATAGCCACGCACTGCGTTTTCTTATAATTTAACGTATATATGATACATCGCTATGAGAGATTGTTCTCTTTTGTATAATCTGAAATGAATAAAACTTTTAATATAAAATATCAGCGTAATACTTGACTAAGCATTCACTCAACTAGCACCTTGAAAATGCAGCTCAAAATAAAAACTTCATTGTTTCCGGAGTTAAAAACCTTTCTTTGATTTTTATATCAGGTGCAGCGATCTGTATTTTATATATATATATATATATATATATATATATATATATATATATATATATATATATATATATATATATATATATATATATATAAATATATATATATATATATATATATATATATATATATATATATATATATATATATATATATATATATATATATATATATTAACTTGCATCCTTCATTAAAATTAATTGAACAAGCTGCATTTTTTTATCTTCCTTGCATTGATAGTTACAGCGAATTATCATTAATATATTTTTATTGCTCAAAAAAAAGAAGAAGAAGAAGAAAAAAATACATTAAATTTAAAATTTTGAAAAGCAATTTAATTTTTTTTAATATAAAAAATTAAATTAAAGTAGAAAATTAAATTTAATAGCAGTATCTTTGATTTGTTATAAAATTAAAGAAATAGACTTTTCAATTTCAAATATGCTTTTTTTTCCAGTTTCACAATATTTTAGTTTACCTATACCGGATGAAACTTTTCTATAATCCCTTCTTTAATTTGATTTAACATTTTTTTTAATTGAATTATTTGTCAATATTAATATTATTATTTGAAGTATTAAAATTAAAGTCAATTGTTGTAACATTTTGTAAAGCTTTAAAAATGACAATATCTATAAAAGAATATTTCCTTAATATTGAGCTATGTTCAGCTGTTAATAATACATGTGATGAAATGCAGTAGCTGGTCAGTAAACCTCAATATCCTGTGTAAAATAATATATCTATAGATAAAAATATTAAAATTAAAAATACATTTAGTAGGAAATAAAAACAATAATCCCCCATATAATGAATCATACTTTAATAAAATCATAAATATGTACACAAAACTTTATTTCTTCTTGACGTGTTACATGATACAAAAGGAGTTTTTTTTTTTTTTCGATTGAAAACTTTATAATTCTTAAAATGAGATATAAAATATAGGGAGATCTCAAATGTCAAATTGATATGCAAATTTCTCTTTATTTCTCTTAATTGCAATAGTATAGCAATTGTGACAGACAAGTTGACATTTGCATATGATGTGAAGAGGCAGTATTCTATGACGTCACATGTTTAATTGCCACCCAGGCATGTAGACAGTAAGTAAGGGCGCTCGTGCTAAATATAGCAATAACACCACTTCCTGCGATTTTTAAACATTTTTTTTAACTCCAGCTTGGTACCGTATGATAAAAAAAAAAGAAAGAAAAAAAAACTAGTTAATATGAAGAAAGGATGTTTATAGGGAACAAAGAGTTTTTAAAGCTTATAATAACCTTTTCTCATTTATAATATTTATTGCGAATTCCGGTGGAAATTTTAAACCATTACAAAAAAATAAAAATAAAAAAATAATAATAACGTTATTGATGCTGAGTTTGAATAATTACAATATTTTAGAGAACAAATGTTGATATTTTGAAATAGCATAATAAATAATCTCTCTCTTTTTTTATAAGTATTAACACCTAAATACATGCTGAATATATTTATCATGCTATGTTGTATACCCGTTATACAATAGAGCATAAATCATATTGTTATGCATAATTGTTGCTGCATTGAGCTAGCATAATAATTATAAATTTATTGTTGTACTTGTATTAAAAAATTATTGTTGTTTTTAAAATTTACATTATACCATATTGTATCGTGACATGCTGAATACGTAATTGTAATTCAATAATATTGTTGGTCAAAATTTAAAGGATTTCATAGTTTTGTTTCTCTTAAATTTATGCAAAGCTGTTTGATTAACACATATTTCATAGTGACATACTGTGGTAATAATGCATAATAGTAATAATCTTTACCCTCAGGAAGGCAAAACTTTGACTACCTCTGATGTCATTTTTAAGTCTTCAAAGATTTTAAGGAGAGTCAAAGAAAGGCTTAAAAATATAATAAAAGTTGTGAACCAAGAATAGCGCCAGAGCATCTAAAATATACTTAAAATTTAACCTTTTGATCTCGGCTGTCCATATTATAATGCAGTTTTACAAAAGGACTCTCTCTCTCTCTCTCTCTCTCTCTCTCTCTCTCTCTCTCTCTCTCTCTCTCTCTCTCTCTCTCTCTCTCTCTCTCTCTCTCTCTCTCTCTCTCTCTCTCTCTCTCTCTCTCTCTCTCTCTCTCGATGAATGATATCTTCAATAAAAATAAAACATGAATGTAGAAGTATTTTACTCTGAACATTTTAAATAATAATAAGACAATTACTGGGTTAAAAATAAACACAGAAGCTATGGCATGTAAGTGAAAAATTATCTGATGATGTTATCGAATTTAAATTAGGTGTGAGCCGCTCAATTCAATTACTGCCTAACCACAGCTGCCTAGACTATTTGCAATTAGCCGCCAGATCGACTGACTTCTCAGCCACCAGATTAATTTGATCATCGAATATTTGGCAGCCACAAAATATATAGAAGCTATTTTAACAAATTATTTTATATATATATATAAATTTTGCGGCAAGCTTTTGCTGTGATTTATTTTCTTGAGAATTCAAAACCACAAACTTTTATTACGTACAATATTTATTTAAATAATATAACTTGATTGCAGCGTAAATCTGTAAATTATATTACAAATAATTTTTCAATCAAGGTTATGTTTAGTTACATTGAAATGATAAGAAATAGACGTTTGATTAAAAAAAAAATAGTTCCGATAAAAGTTGCATTTTATATTTTATTTTGTAGTGTATTCTTTCTTTCTTTTTTTTTTATCAAAATGTCTATATGAGAGTTAACTGAATAATTTATTATCCATTTCAGATTAATAGATTTTGATTCTGAGAATCTAGAGTTTGACGAGTTTGAGAGAGAGACAGAGAGAGAGAGAGAGAGACTGTCTATCTGTTTGACATATAACTCATGAGATGTGAGTTACAAAATGTAATCACGACATACAATTAGCAACGCAAAAATCACACGATCTCGTGCATGTGCTCTTATTGACATTCACTTTCCAGGTATAATCTAGTTTCTAATATTAATAAATTGTCACAATTAAAAATTTTAAATCTGGAATTTTAAAGTATACAATATGTTTGTCGTTGATACAAGAGCTGTATAACAAAAAATTTAATTTAAAAAATATTGCCATCAATGAAATACACATACTTACATATTAAGAAACAGCCGAGAGAGAGAGAGAGAGAGAGAGAGAGAGAGAGAGAGAGAGAGAGAGAGAGAGAGAGAGAGAGAGAGAGAGAGAGAGAGAGAGAGAGAGAGAGAGAGAGAGAGAGAGAGAGAGAGAGAGAGAGAGAGAGAGAGAGAGGTTCTAACGATGAATTCAGATAGCAATTTGCCTAGACGAAGACAATATATTTTTTTTCCCCCTTAGAAGATACATTTTATTTTGCTATAATTGTAATTGCTCTGCTTCTCTCATAAAGGTACATCAAAAGAAGAGGTAGATCTCTCACTCTCTGTAGACAGACAAAACGACAGGAAGTCCGGCCCGGATTACGTCACTTCAAACATAATTTATTACTCTCACACTTTTTTTTATTTTTTATTACCCAGTCTTATACCGCCTTGCAAACTTTATAAGTCTATCATTACAAAATATCACCACAATATCAATTTTCGAACTTTTTTTTTATACAATTTAGCGCAGCAGGTCTTTAAAATGTAATAATACTCCAGAAAATAATCATAAATTTCTAGGATAGATTAGTTTATTATTATTATTATTAATTTAAGTGGCAAGCGAAACACAAATTATTTTTTCAACAGAATTGAAATATAATGTATATAGCTGAGATTGAAAATTATTTTTGCTAGCAATTTAAACCATATTCTTCACGATATTCAATTTTGATGCTTTTTCTTTTAATATTTTTGTTTCAAGTAATGTGTACATATTAAAAAAAAAAAAAAAAAAAAAAGTTGCATCAAGTAAATTTCTACTAAAAGTAATCAAACTATAGTTAAGGAGAATAAGTTAAAAAAAATTAAACTAACAAATATGATGTACTTAGTTAGTTAGTAAGGTATTACAGTACGTATAGTTGTGAGCCTACCGTATATCATGGCTTTTCAAGCACCGGAGTTCAAATCAGTGCAAAAAAAAAAAAAAAAAAAAAAAAAAAAAACTGTCTGGACTGTCACTTCCGCTTGTTAATGTTCTTTTATTTTTTTTATTGTAGGCCCATAATTGCACACGGGAAAAAGTACATTTATGGATGAATTATTATTTTCAAAGAAAATGCACAATCAAGAGTACTTTTAAAATATAGAATTCACACATTAAATTTAACCATTTCAGGTACCAATTAAAAATTATGTGCTTAATTTTTTTAATTGCAATTTTATTTAAAAAAAAAATTAATTACTATATATAAAATGCTTTTATTACATAATCTAAAACAGCTTTTTATTATCGTTGCTTCTTATAGTGTTCTTTTCTATTTATTTATTATTATTTTTATGTTTTGGAGCACTGTACTTTTATTATTATTATTTTCTTTCGGCGATATAGATAACAAATGCCTAAGAAGTCTTATAACATGATAAATCAATTGCATGTCTTTTAAGTTCTTTCAGAATATGTATAAAATAAAAATATATATATATTTATTCTAGTGTTTAGATAAATAAATGAAATTTGTGTTTCTTTTGTTTCAGTTATTGACTTGGCCAGCCAACTTGAGGCAACTCCAATTCAGGGATCTTCAGCAGAATGCCAATCAATCAGCGAAAATCAATTAACTAGTGAAAACCAAATAGATAAATCAATCAATGAAGACCAAATCAATGGAAATGACGTCAGTGCAGAAGTTGCACAAGATGAAATGCAAGCCGTTGATTTATCAATAGGTAGAAGAGACTAATCACCAAAGTTCCAAAGTAGAAATAGATAATTTATTTTTTAACATGCCGAGAAATATTAAAAAAAAATGTTTATTTATAATTTCTAATTTTTTTTTTTTTTTAATTTATTAACTTTTAAAATCACAGAAAAGCTGTAAATTAATATGTTTCAAATCAGCAATAAGCTTGTTTCATTGAAATACAAGACTATATAATAGAAAATAGTATATATTTATGTAATTTTCAGTAAAATTGCATTCCTAAATCTAAAATACCAGAGGCAAAAAAAAAAAAAAAAAAGTTTTATCTCTAAAAAAATATATTTAAAAATATTCTCATTCCAATTATCAGCTTTAAGGATGGATTATTTATTTCATAGCCAAAGCTATTCTACATGCAGTATATTTCTTTTCCATAACAAATGTAAGACTTTTATATTAATCTTAATAATTTGTTTTTAAATTAATTATCATATATATATTAAAACATTTTTTTATTATTATTCTTATTTATTATCTTTTTTGTATAAAATATGCTATACATGTGATTTTTGTTTTAATATTTTCCAGTTAGGTAAAGGACTAAAATTTAAACAGTTTGCTAATAATAATAATCTGGTGTTTAAAAAATTTAAATAATTTGTTTAAAAAAAATGACATGCATCACATGTGTAGCTTTCTTTCTTTTCTATATTACATTAATTAATTAGATAATTATTAGTTCTAGTCCTCTAGAGTGATCTACTCACTAATTATAATTAAAAACTTATCTACTAGTCTTATTAACTTCACTCGGACGAGGATATATAGGGAAAATGAAAAATAAAAAATATTATATATTATATAAATAAATATCACTGTGATTTATAATCGTTAAATGCATTTGACCCAAAGAAGTGGTGTCTCATTACTGTTTTAGCTCGGTTTGTTAGTATTTTTTTCATTTAATGAATCTATAGATGTGTATAGAAAGAAATCTAATAAAAATTAATTGCAAAATATTTTTAAATTTATTTATTTATGCCTAGTTTTATTCCTTCACTATATATTATTAATTGTAAATCTAAAAGAATATCATAAATCAGAACATTGAGATTAAAATACATTTTCTTCTCCAATCTAAATTCATCTAATGTTGTTGTTGTTTTGTGTTTGTTTTTTTTTCATCCAAAGAATAATTTATAATAATAATATTTCACTGTAGGATGAAGCAGCACGCGTGACGTGTACGCAAACTGATATATCGTTTTCTTTCGCAGAAGAGCCATAAAGCAAACACAGTCGTGGGAAATGACTCAATTTATTTAATGCACGAAATTGAAAGTAATTGAAAGTACTCTAAATTAAAGCCATACTTGTGACAAGCGTATAATATATATATATATATATATATATATATATATATATATATATATATATATATATATATATATATATATATATATATATATATATATATATATATATATATATATATATATATATATATATATATATATATATATATATATATATATATATATATATATATATATATAAGGATTGAGAAAACAAAAAAGCGTATAATGAAAGATTTATAATCATATAGAACATACACTATAAATATAGATCAGATAAATAGAACTTCAAATTTTGACAGGGTAAATATATAAAATATAGTAACTATAATTAAAAATAAACACTATAAATTTAATGTAATAGAAGTAAAATACTATGGTATGTTGGTACCATGAAAATTTATTTTACAAAAGCACAATATTTTGACAATTAATTTCCCACGAGTAAACAATAAAATGTGAGCCATCAAATTTACTCCTAAGTTGTTGGATATAATAAAAAATAAATAAATAGAATTCCCAGTAATAAATAATATTTTTATTTTGTTTTCAAAATTGATGTAAAAAAAAATAAGAATAATAAAAAAATCTGCCATGCTTTCTAGTGAAATGAACTCGTATACTAAATTAAAATTATAGCGCTGTAAATTATTGATAAATATTAACTTAAGTAATTAAGCTAATATCATGGAATATGAAGTTATTTTTCATATTTAATTAAAGCAAACAAAATAACTTTGCAAACATATGCCAATATGAATATAGTAAAATTCTTAACTAGGTGAATATGAAAATGGTTTCCACGAAATCATCGCCTACACAAAATTTCCAAAATTGTCTACGAAAAAAAAATATATATATAATATATATTTACAACAGACTTGAAGGTTGGTTTTAATTTCTCATGTCTGTGAGAATTTTAATTTATATATATTATTTTATTAATTTTTAAATCCTGGATGAAAGTAACTCAATAAAATGTATAAAGAATATTTGCGTGTACATTAAACATTAAATTTAATCAAAATAGCTTTTAACGCTCGGTTAAATTTTAGTAAAATTTTTAGAGTTTTCACAAGGATTTGCAGAAAGCTATTTATCACGCATGGTAAGGCATAGTCTTTAAGTTTCTGTAGACTCTGATTTGAGAGAGAGAGAGATGCTGGCTTAATTTGGAGGTGCAAGTCAGCAGGCGGCAGGTTGCGAGTGGGTGCACTAAAGGCCAAGCACATTGCGTGAAAACTAAACCCACTCCAGACCTTCACTCAAAACTTTCAATATATTAGCAACAAAAAAAACATCAAAAATCTGATCTTTTTTAACTCAAGAAAAAAAAGAAGAAGAAGAAGAAAAAAAAAAAAAAAAAAAAAAACATTGTGGGAGCCAACTAATGTTGCGTCCATTATCATAAAAAAGCCTCTTTTTGCAAAGTAAAAAAGCTGGATCATTCTATATAGGTCTTTACATGGACATTTAGCCTTTTTTATAGCCACATCAATATATTATTAATATACTTCTATATACTTAACAACTATTATTAAATTAACGATATCTTTTATGTTTAATCATTTTAGTTTATATTAACTGTATATATATAAATATATATACTAAAGCAATACTATAATAATAGCTCTGTTTTAGAGGTGTTGTTGTATTTAAAAAAAAGTAATAATAAAATATACCTTTTTAAATGGCAAAAATCATTGAAGCAATAAAATGTGTTATTATGGTACAGTGAGTTTAATATTATGAGGAATCTATAGCTGAATGAATCTGTTTTATTTTAGTTTCTGCTTTGTTAAAATTTACTTAGAATTTATTCACTGCAGCATATCAGAAATATTGCATAATATATTTTATTATAACAAAAGTTCATCATTTTGTATTAAAAAAAAATAGAGAGAGAGGGAGAGAAGAAGAATTGAAATTAATACGTTCTGCAAGAGTAGACTACTCCTTGCATGAAAAACTTTTCAGACAGACTAAATTTCTTAAAAAATAGCAGATATTAAGTTTCCCAAATATATTTTTCTATACGGAGATGAGAGAAAATCTATATATTAAATTTGCTTAATTAGTTTTTCTTACACAAAACTAAAAATTTATATTCAAAATCTAGTGCTTTTTAATAAATATTTATTTTAGAGCTGTAAAAAACTCGAAATATTTTTAGCCCGGGCTGAAATTTTTTAGCCCGGTTTGACTTGAAACCCGGGTTTAGCTTGAAATCGAGCTTAAACTCGAAAAACGAGCCAAAGCTCGGAAAGCTCGATATTTGAGCCGAGTTTAAAAACAAGCTTTCGAGCCTATGAAGAAAAAAGCTCGATTTTCATTAAGAAAAATTTGTTTTTGAAGGAGAAAAAATGCATAATAAAATAAAACAATTTTTTATAATATTTTAAACAGCTTATTTTGCATGATAGAATATTAAAAACACCATTTTAAACAAAAACTACAAACTTTTTTTTCTTTGCTTTCTGCAAAAATTGTTCTTTAGCTCGATTTATTTTCAAAAGCTCGTTTTTTTCACGACTCATTCACGAGCTCAACTCGAAAAAGCTTGTTTTCGAGCTAAAAGCTCAAAACCCGGGTTGACCATTTTCAAAAAAAACGAGCACCCGAAGATTTTGGCCCGGGCGGGTGCTCGAACCGGTTTAAATTTACAGCTCTAATTATTTCTTTTCATATCATATATATAGTATAAACATTACACGATATCCGTGTGTACGCAGATAAAAATAATATCAATAACATATAACATTATATTAAATTAAAAACATATAATTTTTGGTTTACTTATCTTATTTATATTTCTCCTTTTGTTTTTAATTTGTTTCATTTAGCCAATACCGTACGTATAGTAAAGGATATAAACTGCAATCATTTTTAAGTGTTGTATTTTTTTCTTGGGGGGGGGGGGGGATAGCTTGAATTCTTATATATAAAATGTTGCATAGCCTCTTCAGTCCCATCAGTGGACATCAGATAATTCATTAAAAAATACAAAAAGACAAGAAAAACATCGAAAAAAAATAGATACAAATACAACAATTGCACCAGAAACCCCCTCTCCCTGAATTTACGCGATTTTTAACTGGATTTTGAGCATTCTAGAGTGTGTAGGGGGTCCGCAAAAGCAAGAAAACCTTTTAGACAAAAGAAGCATATTTTTGTAATCCTGAGAGCCGCACAAAAACTTGGTTAAAATTTACGACAATAATGAAATAATTTTTTAAAAGTTGGGGATTGCAGAGGATAGATAACAACTCTTATATACATATCAACTTATCTTAATCCATGTGGTTGATGGCGCAAGAAAAAAGCACCAGCATTGTATTTCTTGTCAGGAAAACGTCATTGCAGATATTTATTATTCCACCCCCTCCACCCTTTTTTAAATTATTGATTATTGATTACAGTATATATTTTTAGTTATCAGAGTATTCATGGAAGCAAAACATAATATACTACAAAAATATACACTACATTACTTGCAAAATTATTATGAGAAATTGCGATTCAGCGTAATAATAATTTTCTGTAGTAAGAAAAACATTAAAATTTTCGTGCTGGTATAGTAATATATATATTATCGTTATAAATTCATTAGCTAACCACGTTGAACATGGTTATTATACATTTTTAAAGGGCGTGGACTGTAATATTGGAACTAATTACCAAATATTATCTCTTCGTTAGCTCTCACTTGTATATATATAATTGACGAGATCTCTTAAAATTTGGTTACATGCCCACTCGTAACACCCTGGTGACTGCATCAATCTTTTTTAGTTCCTTTTAACTCGTAATTTATATATACATATATATATATAATATATATATATATATATATATATATATATATATATATATATATATATATATATATATATATATATATATATATATATATATATATATATATATATATATGAAGACGTTGCCTCCGCTTACTTACACCGCTCCTTAAACAGATTGACGCCTCGCCATATACAAAACCTTCTTATGCATATGACCACGCAGTCAGGTTGATATGACATCATCATATACCCTGATACTGAAGAACATGTTTCAACTTGTATGAAATTGTGAAGTCATACTCTATCCAATCAATCATATAGTCTGAAACTTAAATAATAATAATTTTTAAAAGAAAATCATCTATCAATATAGTTTATTTTTATTTAACACGTACAGACACTCCTGAAAATATTATTGTGCAAACGTAATACGGTAACGATATCGAGTAACGAGAACTAATGTTACAGGTATTTTAGTTTTTTATTTTTAAAAAAATGAACAAAACATTTATGCATATTTGTCTTCTAATACCATACAACGACGGTACCTTCTTATACTATAACTATAAAAAAACAACCTTACTATAATGTATGTAATATTTATATAATATTTTTATAATTATATTTAATCAAGCATTATTTCCCTTTTAAAGTTTTTAACTATATCACTTTATTATTGATTATTATTATTATTTGAAGAACTAAGGTGGTCCATGTATTTAAAAGAAATATGCCCGGACTTTAATGAAAATTTAAAATTATTAATAGTTAAAAAACAAATAATAAAAAATAACGAGAGGAGCGTTATGAAAACATGGCTTCTATACATCATTTACAATAACTTAAAAATAGATCCTTCGCTTCTACTCTTTTGAGTATAACTCTTTATATATTTTTTATCGGATTTTGTTTAAACCTTGAATCTAACAGTGTAAGTGATAATACTTTTTAAACTTGTGAAACTTTTTTTTTATATTTATATATATTTTGATCGCAAATTAATATAAATTTAAATTATTTTTAAAGTGGTTGATTAAGTTGAAATCACCAGCCCAAAAGCGTTATCATTTTCAGCATGAACTTAAATAAAGTAATGAGATTTGTTAAACAAAACAAAAAAATAACAAATCAAAATAAATAAACAATTTACGAAAAGACGTACATAAAGAAAAAAGTTACCGTAATAACTATTCATAGGAATTTTATTGTGTAATCTGCCAGAAGCGGAAACCACGTGACAATATTCGGAGGAGAAAGTCATACTTATTTCAAATTTACACGTAGCTTGGCCTGAGTTACTTCCTTTCACTGTCACGTGGTTTCCGCTTCCAATACTTCAAACATCAAAACCCGAAAAACCGGAAAAGGAAGTGCCAAAAACGGAAACCACGTGACGCTAAAAGTGGGAGTGGCTCAGGCCTAGCTTGCTGCTGGAGCGAAGTTTTTTCCCATTTACACTGTCACGTGATTTCCGTTTCCAGCACTTACTTTTTCGGTTTTTGATGATTACATCCATTTTATGTAAACCTATAAAAACCGGAAAAGGAAGTGCCGGAAGTGGAAATCACGTGACGGTGAAAGTGGGAGAAAACTTCGCACCAGCAGCAAGCTAGGCCTGAGCGGGCCTGAGCCACCTCCCTTTTAAAGATCACATGATTTCCTTTTCCGGCACTTCCTTTTCCGCATTTCAGGTTTACATAAGCAATCAATGTAAATTTGAAATAAGCGCAACTTTCTCTCCAATCTAATCGTCACGTGGTTTCCGCTTACAACATTTTACATGAATTTCATGAATTTAATTAAGATTTTAGCATAGTAGAGCATAAATAAGTCGTGTTCCATTTTTTTATTTATTTTCCATCACTATTGTGATGTACGTATGTAATCGGAACCATCATATTGAAATGTTCAAATTGATTAAGTTGTCACTTGATTTAGTTCTTATTTTGCGTGACATTACCATGAGTTCACCGGCGTAGCTAGGTCCACGAACTTTCGCCCTTGGAGTGCAAGCAAGCAAACAAGTACTTCATGTCTCAGTGCTCACGCCTACTTCCACTATATATTTTATGTATGACTCAGTTTTTCCCACCGCTCTTACGTACGTATACTCTACAAGTCTTTCGCGCCTGTTTGCTTTCTTCAACACTCCAACAACAAGACTTTTAAATTTGATCATCCCATTGTGTAACGCATAAATCGATTGTATGAGTCATGTCTAATAATGTTTTGTTAACGTAAGCAACCATTAATTTTCAATGTTGAAGATAACTTTACTCAATGGAAAAAAAGATGGCATGATATAATAGTACTCAACTAGCAAGTGCTTACGCATTTTTTTATTGTTACGCGTTAAATAACATTAATCATATATAAATAAAAAAAAATTAAAAACTTTAAAAGACAATTTCTTATTGTTTGAAAAGGAAGTAGTAAAATCTATGAAAATATGTAATATCCTTGCAAAAATTATCAAGTAATTCCATTACGATTAATTTTAATGACCCTATTTAAAGATAGGCTCCATTTGTGAAAATGCATACCAAATTAAATATTCATATGTCAGCCAATGTTGTAAATTTGCGTGGAATTTAATTCAAAAATCTCTCTCCTCTCTTATCCTTTCATCACTTACTGTCATTCTATTATTATTTTTCTTTCTTTTTCTTACATCATAGAAAAAACAAAATAAAACACAACATTTTATAAGCAGTCACGATGACATAATCCTATACACAATTAAATATTTTTTATATATGAGATATTACTAAAAAAAATTATTGATACAAACAAAAAAAAAAAGCTAGAAAATAAGATAAATTGCCATATAAATTACTAAAAGTCAAATAATTTGATGCTCAAATATCATAATATATATATATATATGATAATAACATTCAGTGAAGGGAGACGGAATGAAAGAGATTGCATTGTTATGCGATGTAATTGCCGCGATATTTGGGCACGCACACAGCCACGCACACGCGTGTGTTTCTCAAGAGATTGAGTCGGCTTTTGTCGAGGGCCAGTCAGCGCAGTGGGCGGTCAGCGTGAATCGCTACATTGGACGCAAAATCAATGCAAAACATCCGCACGACTGTGAAATTAGCAATTAAATCATGTGGCCTTCTCTAGGTAATATTAATATTGATGAGAAAACGTTCTATTGTGTCCTATAACATTGATTAAAAAATTGATGAACACAATTTTTTAAATATTAAAAATTATAAAAGGAAAAAAATAAAAGTATAATAATGAATAGAAGCTGTTTTTATTGCAGTAAAAAAGAGACTATTTAAAAAATATATAATATATATTCCTCGTTTCTTTTTATATTTTCTCAATGTAATAATACTAGAATTATTATCAAGTTTCAGTAATTAGATATCCTGGTTTGGTTCTCAAGTAAAATTCACGTCGTGGGAAGTGACTGAGCCATGCATGTATCCTATATAATATATATGTATGGTGCCCACCTTCATTGTGCCTCCAAATTTTTTTCGATATATATATTTAGATCTATCTTATAGTCTGCTTGGCAAAATTGCATCCCAATTTCTAAAACGATCCAAACTCATCATTTTCTAATATTTTAAAATTATAGTCGTATGTGGACGTATATATTATATTTATATAATGTCTTCATCGTATAGTTGAATTTTCTAAATTGTAACATTCTTTAAACTGAATAGCTGTATGTTTTCAGCAGTAGTTTAATATCGCAGAGTATTTCTAAATTTAGTTCATAGTACTTTGGCATGTTTCTAATTTACCCAATTCAATACGTGTGTTATTAACAAACAAAGAAGTGATTAAAAAAGTATCAAAATGACAGTCCTTTTCTAATATTATTATTGCTATTAAATATATATGTATAATTCAGTATAATATGAAACTTTCTCAACCATTTTTTAACAATTTATAATGATGACATAATTTTTATTTTTCATTTCTTTTAATATTGTTGATGGTAATCTATATATATTTTTTTTAATATAGAAATTAATAAATATGATTAATTTCTTGTATTACTTTGTGAAACTAAGGTGACGTGTTAAAGGTGACAGACAATTCATTATTTATTATTTTTCCCATTTGGCGCCTCTTTTATAACAAAATTAAAACCACTCCCATTATTTTAAAGTTACCAGTGAAAAAAAAAATTAAATAACATAAATGATAGCTATATTTTATTTCGAATATATTATAATAAAAATTATAGTTTTTATAGGATCTGCATGGTTATAATATTGCTCTTCAGCATTTCATGTTGATGCACATAATTTCTATTCGCAAATTTTTCACATAAGTGTAATAAAGATTTCCTCTTTTACAATCTGTGCTCTATTCTTAGGTATATATAAAATTAGCTCCCTAATAAGGCTTCATGTTTGCTCTTTATACTAAACAGAAAATGAACTCGCGACGTATTTCCTGTCTGTGACGTCACACAAGACAATTATATTTCAGGTACAAATCAGTCTCCAAATTAAATTGTGAATTAACATAATAATCACTACTTAACATTCACGGCATTCGTTTTAATGAATAGTCCCGCACTCACTTTTCCCTCACGCCAAACTATGGGTATATTATACATATTATATACGTACGTCGCATGCGCGAGTGTTTCCCCAGCATATTTAAATATATACATGTGAGGTTCTAATTCAAACTGTGTTAGAAGAAGAATAGCCGGATACAAGCCTTATTTTATTTTGTAACTGAGCTCGCCCTTTCTGTGCAAATTTCCTTATATTTATTACATGTGCTTTATTTTGAAACAATTCAATTTTAAGGTTACAAATGTTTTGAAGTAAAAAGCTTTCAAAAAATCTAAAACAATAAGCCAGTATAATTTATGCTTGCGATTTATGTACGACTTATAATTTATTAGCGCTGCATGCTGCACACAATAATACCATAGTCTTTGATAATACCATGCACAATAATTTACATTTCATTTGCATTGCTTTTATTATTTTGCTGTTAATTTTATATTTATTAAAAATATTTATATATTTGCTATAACAAATTGATTAATTTGATATTTTTAATAATATATAATTAAATCAATCGCATACAAACAAGAAAGTTTCTTAAGTATTATCAAGAACATTTTTTTTTCAACTTAGAAGATAGGCATAATATTATTGCTCAAATAACATAATTTAACAGATTTTTTTAAGAAGCAGAAAACTGCCATAAAAGGCTTAATGAGAGTATATAAAAAAATAAAAACAATTCCACAACATCACAATATTATATTATATGGTTCCAGTGGAAGAAAAACTTGTAATTAAGTAATTAAAAAAGTTGTGTGTGATTATTAGGTTTCATTCACATTTTGTAGCGATGTTTTTGCTCCTCTCTGGGCGCCCCATACACACGCTATACGTTATAATATACGCAACGCAAAGCAAAACACGCACGTACGCTCGTGTGAGCAGCTCCTCACAGTCTCGTGCTCGCTGAAGCGGAGACCATGAAAGCATCTCCACCCAGGATAACTTCAAATCATTAATACCTTACTTTTAATTAATTACCGCACTCTAAAATTGCACGTGCGGAATGTTTCTTTTTGAGTTGAGTTCTTGGTAAAGAAAATGTCTCAGATTTCGTTACTAAATTCTTGCCATTCTAGAGTGCGTTATTATATGCGTATAATTTAATTTTTCTATAAAATGCCGCACCTCATATCCTTCTCTATTTATATTACTTAATTTGTTGTACGATATCTAAAATGCTTTTTTAAATGCCATTTAGAAAATAACAAAGTAGATATTTTTGAATTGGTCATATAAAATTTTTGGTGCTTTAATAAAAATATTCTTTAATGGCATATTCTATTACTAATAGCTTATTTTATAAAAATATTTCAAGAACACCGCCAAAAAAACATAATCCACCGTCTATTCAGAGTTGTTGACCATTGCAATAAATGTAAACAGGCACTGTGAAATTGAATTTTATCAATATTACAATTTAAAAAATTGTCAATGAAATAATAATACCTTTATTTACGTTTTAAGGCGAACGCAGGACTTTTCTAACCCTATTACATGATTTACATGAACCTTGGCCATAAACAATTTAATATATAAAACGAAATAAAAATTTATCAACTTTTAGGTGAGCACTAGAATATTATTGAAATAACACTCGCTCAGCACAATTAATTAGACAAAAATTGAAAACTTTCAAAAACACGATGGTAAATCTTTACAGACCGTCTAACTCAATTTAATAATGTATGGAGATTTTAATTCACGTAATGCTCTATATTCTATATATATAAATATAATAATATATTATAGTATTTCCATTAAGTAATTTGATGTCATAATATCTGTGACTCTCTATACGTCGCAATTAATATCAATTTCTAGTTTGGTGCACTACTTGGATAATAACTTCACCTGATGTTAGCATTTTCATAACTATATACTCACAACGTATAATTGCTTTGCGGTCATTATTTAAACTAAATATTCCATTAACACAACCGAAGTTTTTTTTTTTTTTTTTTTTTTTTTTAGTGCAGTTGTATTATAGTCTCGAAATATTATATTTGCGTAGTTTTGAAAGTTCAATACTTTTAACTTTAAGTATTAACTGCTTTGGTTTAAAATTATAAAAATACGGTGAATAAAATGGCATTTGATGCGACCTATTTTATAATTCAATGATCCCTCTTAATGTGTCATAATTTTAAAATAATAATTATTCACTTTTTTATAAGTTGAAAATTATATAAATCTGAGATTAATAAAAATTTAATGTTTTTTCTAATTGCTAATAAATATAACAAAATATTTTTTTAACGAATTTTGTATAATTACCCCTTCAAACATATTTACTGTGCTTAAATTTTATCATGAAAAATACATAAGCTAAAAATATAAATAAAAACTCATTTAAATTTGCAAACATAGTATCTAATAAATGGGTTGAATTAAAAATCTCTAAAGCATGACTTAATGTTGAATTTACTAATTAATTTTCAAATTATATATAATGTAATATCATTCATTAAATCATTATATACACTATAATAGAGAGTCAATGTTTTAATTAAAATCTCAAGACGAAGAAATTTCTGTTTGGTCTGCAAGTGCATCTGCTGAACATCATTATTAATTTGAAGTCTAATTATTTAAGTAGCCAGAGAACAGAAGATCGAGTAGAAAACGTGCAGTGCAGCGCAATTGAAGCAAGTACTTCAAGTACAATTAACAAACTCACTTGTTTGCTCGTATGTTACGATCACGTCACAGTTATTATATCACATGAAGTAATCTTATATAAATCATGGATTGAAATAAAAAAAAAATCTTTAAAAGATAATAATGTTTATATACTTTTGATTGATATAGCACACAACAATAACATGAAGATAACATCGTAATTATTTATAAAGAATATCCTTAATTTTTATCATGAATATATTTTTTCAGCATAGAAGATAGGCATATAATATAATTTAACAGATGTTATAAGAAGAAGACAAGAAGAAATTACGTATTAGTTGTATGCTGCATTTTGTGTCATGTTGCTAATTTGTAATATTAGAAATAATTATGCTATGCAACATAATTTTTATGCTTTATTTAACATGACTCTTTTGCAGTGTTTATAAATATGATATGAAGTAGTGAACAAACGTTACTGAAAATTGACTAGCATATAATTATTTTATTTTTATTTTTCCCGTGTCAATAAATTATATAATTATTAATATATATTTTTATTATTTTTAAATTACAGATCAGGAGAACAAATTTTCTCCTTAAACTATTAAAAAAAAAACTGTAAAGAATACAATCATGCTATAATTGCTCTATTCTCAACTGAATAAATTTTTAATCAAAAATATCCTCCGGGACAATTTAAATATTATAATTTGTCTAATTGTAGAAGGTAAAGTGTATGTGTACACCATAAATACACCATAAATTATTCATTGCAATATTACTATAATATAAGTCTTTATAATTAATTTAAATAATTGATAGGGATAAGTTTCTACATCCCAACAGTATAAATTTAATAAAACAAATTTTGTAATTAATATCCACCTGTTAGTAAATATAATATAGTTATATAACTTCCATGATTCAAAATATATAACTTAATAATTGATCAAGCACGCGTCACTTCGATATGAAACCGCTGTGTAATCCGCAAGTGGCGAACATGTTTAAACTTGTACAGCGAGCACCAACTTTATCGTAACCAACCTTCTTCCTTGCAACCTTGTTTAACATTATGTATCTTCTATCCAATTAAAAAACCCAGTTATATAAATTCAAATATAATTGCATCATTTAAATATAACATTATAGGTTCAATTTTAAACGGTTGATTTTTTTGTAAAGCGCATTAACAGTGAAAGAAATTAAAATAAAATTTATAATTGACATGTACTGTATTGTAATATGTTAAAAACATTTCGATTGAAAAATATATTTATGTATGTAGCAGAATAATATAGAATTGCTTTAAAATTGCAATAATATTTATATACATACACTATATTATAATATGTGGATAAATAAAATATATATTAAAAAAAAAAAGCAAACAATATCAATACTAAAAAAATATACGAATTAAAAATATTATGGTGGGAGAAAGATGTTCTCCACGTATATTTATACTTTAAAAAAAATTAATAAAATAAAAATAAACCCTTTTTATTGTTAGTAATGTATGGTACCGTCAGAGGCCATACCAGTGCAAGACAAGTTTTATGTACTTTTCAAATTGAGATATCTCCAGCGCCTCTGCTGGAATGATGTTTAAATATGTTTATAATACTGAAAGAAAAATAGTTAAAGTGATCTATTTGACTCGGATTAATGGATTTTGCTCATTTCCAAAAATTAACAACACATTATGTATTTCGACCCATGATTTATATATTTTGTTACGTATACGACTTGGTTAACAATTTATAGAATGCATATTATAATTATATTAATTCTTAATTCCCTATACAAAATATTTTAATTTAATGTTGTTAGACGTTATTGAATTTATCTTCAATTTTGACGATGATTAATTTTGCGTTTCATTTTTTTTTATATATATATATTTTTTATTATATTATTATTTTTTTTTTACATAAAAATTAATGTATGTGAAGACTTTTTATAATTATATAAAATAGAATGATTGATGGATTTTAATTGCATGTGAATCTATTAACGCACTACTCACTATGGAGTATAGTATATAATCATTGTTTTGTTGTTTTTATATTATTTTGCATTTTTTAATAAATTAATTAAAGGAATATAGCCGCACCAAAAAAAGGGGCGCACCTGCAACTTAACGTCATAAATTACCTGTATATAGCGGTTTATTATTTATAAAACAAAGCATTAAATTATTTATTCATTTCGAGAAAAGTTATTTCCCTTTCTTTAGAAGATTTATTCTAAAACGCTTTAAAATATAAATAATAAGACTTTATTGATTATAAATTTAATGATCATATTCACAGTAAAAAAAAAAAAAAAAAAAAAAAAAAAAAAACTATAGCTGGACTTTTATTAAATCTTTTGAGCCAAAATATAGATTGCAAAGAAGCTGTATAAAAATATATATCAAGGTCCATATATAAAAGGTTAGATGCTCCGGGAAAATTTTTGGCCAAGGTCGCGCAGCTTAAAGGAATTCACCAAAGACGTCATATCACCGGGTATTTTTATTCACCTTATCAGTGACGTAACTGGTGAACGCTGGTGAACGGCATCGTATTGGCTTAGAATCAAGTACATCCATCACAAAATAAAATCAACTGCGCGAATTTTGTGCTGCGCTTAACCTCTTTATTATATGGACATATATATATATATATATATATTATATATATATAAATATTATTGAAATAGCA
Source organism: Ecdyonurus torrentis (assembly GCA_949318235.1). Taxonomy (NCBI): domain Eukaryota; kingdom Metazoa; phylum Arthropoda; class Insecta; order Ephemeroptera; family Heptageniidae; genus Ecdyonurus; species Ecdyonurus torrentis. The sequence goes on along the minus strand of OX439128.1, from coordinate 26,630,813 downwards.
TTTATGTTGTATTATATAACTATAATTATAATGCCAATTAAAACGATAACAGCAAGTTTTATCTTTCGTTCTCTTTCAATCCTACCAAAACTAAAGCTTCAACATGAGTATTTTGAAGCTTATATTATAGTATAATATAGTATGTAACCCACATGAGTTGTATAGTTTTGGAAATTGTATTATGTGAGTAATAAAATAAAACAGTATTATAATAAATTCGGGGTACTTACCAAAGACGTTACTAGGTTTCCCATTCATATTTCTTTATGATACATCGCGGGCGTGGGCACACATCTATTACATTTTTGATACGCAATGTTTTGCAGTTTTGCACTTTGAGAGTTCCATATTTTGTACCTACTTATAATGCACACATTTGCAAAATTTTACACGGCAATGAGAACTTAATGTTTGCTATATGTGGACAGGACATACTGCACTATCTAGAGTGGACTGACCAAACTTTAGTTACTATAGACCAAACCAAACAGACTGGAGAACACCTCTCGCTACCTCTCCTCTAACTCTATATAGCTGGACTTTGCTCTTTTCGATACCAATAGTGCCTGCTAAAAGTTTTGTAGTTTATTATTAAAAAAATTTTTTTTGATACCCTATAGAATGAAAAAATATAAGACTTATAGCTCCATAATTGTAAATTTAATTATTGTTAATTTATTGTAACTGCAAGAAAATTAGTGCATTGCAAAAGTCACCTAATAGAAACTTAATTGTGTTATAAAAAATAAATTGAATTTATCAAGACACTCGTAACTTTAAACTTAATTTAACTAATTAGTGATAAATTCCATGAATTACGCAATTTAATAATTTACTTTTTATTAAATTAATACAAAAAATTAAAAACACACAACCTAAAGGAATAAGAAAAACTTTTTTTTCTTTGAATTATTATTATTTTTTTTTTACATGTCTCTGATCAGAAATCAATGTGAATTCAGATTTCAAGAGTACTTTTTCTATACTCTGTTCAATGTAAACTATAATTTATGAAATAAAAAAAAATGATTATATAGTTTTCAAACTTTTCTTTTTTCTTTAAATTTAAGGTACTGAAAAATTTAATTGTGGAAATAATATGCAGAGGAGTAAAGAACATAATAATAATTTTAGAATTAAAACTAAGTTGAAATTTTTTTTATTATTATATAAACAATACAAAAAAAAAAAAAAAAAAAAAAAAAAAATCTTGACGCAGTATTCCCCCCTTTTTCTTCTTTAATATTTTTCTCCAACAGGCTGAATAACAATTTCGTGGACCTAAAAGTTGCGGATAGAGAATGTTATATAATTATTCAACTAATATGTTATTTTATTATTCTAACTGTAAGTTAGAATTTTTTCAGTATAAAAAAGGCAAACATAATAAAAAAAAAATAAAAAAACCTTACTTGGACATGTTTAGGGGTTGAGAGTGAGTAGAGCAGGGCATCAGCAATGTCTTGGGGTTCCAATATTGGGTTGTTGTCACTCATCTATAAGTACATTTATATTATTTTATTGTTTTCTAATATACATATAAAAGAAATTTTAATTTTATGTTTACCAACTTGGCTTGTTCCTCTGGTAGTCCACCGTTGGCAGTCATCACCTCGGTGCGAACCATGCCGGGAGAAATACTCTGGTAAAAACAATATATAAAAATAAACTATATGTAAGCTCTTGACAAAGTATACAGTGAAGTAGGTAAATTATATATGTATGTACATCGAGCAGGGCGATTCAAAAGTATTTTTCGTATTACTCATTATATTATTGAGTACCATGATAATTGTATATAAGTAATAAAAAATTACATAAAATCTGTTTTTGATCTATAAAACAATAATTTTTTTTTTAATTTTTTTTTTTTAGATATTATTTACTATATTATATTTGAAAAGCAATTAATAAATGTATACAAATAAAAATTATTTAGCAAAAAACAAACTACAGTATGGTTTAATTTTTTTAACTGCTTGAAGCATGCATAAAAAAGTATAAATACCAAAAATATATAGCTGAAATAATTAACGCATATTATATACTCACAGTAATTTTGGTCTTGGACTTAGAATCTCTAAGTTCACGTCTAAGTCCCTCAGTTAACACTCGCACTGCATGCTTGCTCGCAAAATACACGTATGCACCACTGAATTCTAAGATTCGATGACCAGAAATACTACAAAAATAATAATAATATAAAAGGGAAACATCAATCAAATTAAGGATATGGAACATATTTGAATGAGATTTACCTGCCAATGTGAAAAATATGCCCATCTGTGACTCCACGTTCCGTCATACACTTGAGAACCTCTCTGGTGAACATACATAAACCTAGCACATTGGTGTTCAAAGTCGCTTCAATGTTAGCTGTAGTAGAACCACCTTTAAAATTACAAATTTTGTTTCAGTTAAAAGTTAATATTATATGTTAATATGTATAGTCCAGTTCTCTGCAATAGATAAAGAAAACATTTACTGCATTAAAGGAAATACTTAAAGGCAATATTAGAATGATTCAAAATAATGTGTAAATGTAAGTGGGTTATTTGTACCTTTTTTGGACTCTAATAAAAACCATTTATTACTATTGTTGCAAATAAAACCACTAAAAATAAGTTAACAGGCATTCAGAACAAAAATAAATAAATAAATTATAACACTTCGACAAAATAATGTATTGTAGAAAAATGATGAAATGTTGTTGTCTGCCACTGAATTTGGTCTGCGTGGAACCTTATTCGTTTAAAATTATTGTTATAATAAAAAGTATATTGACATAAGCACTGTATTATATTTTTCATGGTCCAGATTTTGTATAGTAAGTGTTGACATCCTGATCAAGTTCTTTGATTGATTATTATTATTACCTGTCAGAGGGGTCATACAGAAGATTCCTGCATTGTTTACCAACACATCAGCGCCACCCAAGGTACGTGCATATTTTACAACACGAATTACGTCATCTTCCTTTGTGACGTCACATTGCACCGCGTGAAGCTCACCCTTTATCTTACCAAGCTTTTCTTTCAAATCCTATATGTGTAACATAAAACAAAACCATTCTAGAATCAATAACATAAATATGTATGTGAGAGTAATGACTGGAGTGGAGATTTTAATTCAATATAGTTAAAAACAGTTAAAATAAAATATATTATGTAAACTTGCCCACAGGCTTAATAATGTGACAATACCAATTCAGCATATTTACTTGAATTTTCCCTGTTTTTGTTAGTTTAGATTCTTATTTTATTTTGTTTCCTTTCATACTTTTTACATAAAATACTGTAATAATAATAAACGGCTTTTATTGGGCGAAAATCAGGCATACAATCTCTCAATTTAATTAACCCACCTTTTTTACAGTACAGCAAGTTGCAATAAATAGTTAAATAATGTTAGACATATGATGTTATAATTTAAATAATTATATTATAGTAATAATTTTTAACTACAATTAATAATATTATTACTTATTGTTCCTTCGCTGAGTCGTTAATTCTGACTTACCTTAACTTTTTGTTCTCTCCTAGCTGCACCAACCACTTTCATCCCCTGTTCAGCCAGTAACTTGGCGATGGCGGCGCCAATACCTGAGCTGGCGCCAGTCACGATAGCCACACGTCCTACCCAGCGGTCCATAGTTCACAAAATGAAGATATGCAAATAAGAAATAAGTGTGTGAAGTAACTATAACTAAAATTTGAAAGTCATGGAGTTTTTCAAAAAATTAAAAGTCATGGATTTTTTCAAGTATATTTCACTACAAAGTTAATCTTGACCTTGGCAAGTTATCTCTTCACGTTGCATATTTAATACAAAAAGAACAAAAAAATATCCGTGGATCTTATTTATTTAAATATAACTAAAAATATTTTCTAAACAACTTCATTGTAATCAAATTTCTAATAAAATAGTAACTTTACTATATTTTGTATAGTTAGCTTATCTGTTAATATCGTGAATGTTTTATCTTTATATCATTCATATTATAAAATATAGAGAATCTTATCGCTTTAAATAAAAAAAAAGTGTGGTAAAATAAAAATGGATTTTTTGTTTGTTATTTTTTGTCCTTACATGTAATTACTTACTTAATTGATGATACGTTTTTTTTAATGAAACAATAAGAAAAAATCCTGCGAGTACTTACATAAAAATGAGAGTATCTAGTACTCATTTCTCTCTAATATTATATTATGTGTATTAAAAATTACTTTTGGAAGATATATGATTGTGATTTTTCTTTTATAATTATGTGTAATACACATTTAGATGCAATGAAGAAATACTCTAACTATGGCATACTGTTTAAATAAAAGCCAAAGGACCATGTAAGTGGGTTTGTACCTTTTTTGGTCTCTAATAAAAATAATTTAATATTATTATATAACATATTATACGTTATATGAACTTGTTTACTCTAATAAAAATCTTAAAATTAAAAAGCTGTAGGAACTGTACTTAAAACTAATTGCTGTTAAATAAGACTGACCAATTAAATTGTATTTTAAGTGTACTGCGAGTTAAAAAGAAGTATAATGGAGCCGTAATTTTTACATCACATTTGGAATACATCGCTATACTACTCCGATTATCTCTTATGGTTATATAGTTAACAATGCATTTATATTTGTAGCATTTTTGCTGCGTCATGAAATTTTTAAAAATTCTTGCTTATTTTCTGCGTAGTAAATGGTTTAAAAACCTTGATGCATTCATCACATCAAGTTATTGCTGTCAATCAAAATAAAGAACAATACCCCGTCTAACATAATAGTTTCCGTTTATATTAACGCAAAATATTAACATAATCTTCAAAACATTCAACCTGAGGTTTATAAAAATGGAATAAGAAATAATTAATAAAAATTCAAAATAAACTTTATTACATTGTTTACATATAATTACAAGACACCATACAAATTTAAAATGTAATTATTTTTATTTCTTCAGCTCTTTTCTCCAACTGCCTGAATTGTAAGTTCGTGGATCTGAAAAATAAAGGGGATATTTTTTTAAACGAAATAGTAAATTAACCCTTATAATATGGCACTGCAATCTTCATGCAAACAGCGTGAGAGAGAGAGAGAGAGAGAGAGAGAGAGAGAGAGAGAGAGAGAGAGAGAGAGAGAGAGAGAGAGAGAGAGAGAGAGAGAGAGAGAGAGAGAATGGGAGGAAGACGTTTTATATAGAAATTATATTATTCAGTGCGTATGATAAGCTATAAAATTAGTATTAAATTTTTCATTGTTAATTAATTAATTATTATTTACTTTTGGATTGTATCTATTGACGTGTTTACAAGGTGAAACATTTTCAACGTGCAATAAATATGATTGCATGAAATCTTCGTTAAAAAGCACCATGCAATTCAATTCATTGCACTCTGAAAATGCTGCTCCGTATGAGCTGACCATTACTTAATAATACAAATGCAACTCAAAATGATTAACGTAAATTTATGAAAGTAAGTGGACTTGTAATTAGAACATTCATGATACTTACTTGTACATGCGGTGGAGTGGAGAGAGCGTATAAAAGTGCATTCGCCACGTCCTCTGCTTCCAAGGCAGGATTCTCTGTGAACTTTTGGTAAACACACATTAAAAAAATAATCCTTGGTCAAATAATAAAACTTCTTAATATGCTTACCAGTTTGTTTGAAAATTCCTTTGGTGCTCCACCCGCCACAATAATTTCAGTATGAACCAAGCCTGGTGAAATGCTCTGTTTACAAATGCATGATAAATTAGGGGTCTGAATTAAATGCTAGGACACAGAAATGCATATTTAATTATGGCCAAATGTTTTTTTTTTATGTACTACAGAAATTTTAGTTCTTTATAAATAGAATTATAAACTTTCCTAATAATATAAAACTATTGCACCCCCCCCCCCCCAAAAAAAAGTACCTTTATCCCCCCTCCCCCCTGGAACAAATCCGCTATACAGAAAGGTGACAATTTAGGTTTGAAATATAAACTAATTTGATTAGAATATTTCCAGTTTGTTTCCTAACATACTCTTAATTGAAATACCACGTTGAAGTTACAACGTATAATGCTATATACCGACGGAACTTTATATCTCACTCCAAAACGGATGCGTCCCTTTTTCTTAGCAAGTAATTAAATTATATTTAACCTCAAACATTTACCAGATACTTAGTAAAATATTGAAGTTAATATTGATTAAAATTGGTACTTCTGTCAAAGAATTTAATGTTAAAAATAGGATTGCCTTTAATGTGACTGGAAAAAAGAAAAGAAAGAAAGAAAAAGGGTCGATGAGTGTATTAAAAGCAACTCACATCCCCATGTGTGAATATAGATAAAATCATGCGTAAATAATAAGTAAATACCAACTTACAGTGATTTTGGTCTTAGACTTGAGGTCTCTCAGCTCACGACGCAATCCCTCGGTGAGTACGGTAACTGCGTGCTTGGAACCTGAGTATATATACGAACCTGGAAACTGAAGAACCTGATGACCCATCACACTGAAAAACACGAAATATAAATATTAAGCTGAATTCTCATTAATATGCATTATCAAATCTTACCTATTGATATTAAAGATGTGGCCGTCGGAGACACCACGTGATTTCATACAATTCAGCACCTCTCGAGTCATCATGCATAAAGCTACAATATTTGTTTCTAGCGTAGTACGAATGTCACCTGTAGTTCCAGCTTGAAAGTATATAAATTTCATAATTTTTTGTATTGAGCAATTGAGCACCAACAGTTTATAAAGAATTATTAATGAGTTACAATATAAGCACAGATCTTGTTAATTCAGTCATGTAATTTAATTATTATTATTGCATTTTTTTAAAATTGATAATATCAGTATCAATAATAATTTATTTATATAAATATACAAATCATGTAAATTATTTTCACTTGTAATAAATCAAAGTATATAACTTACTTGCAAGTGGGATGTTATAGAAAACCCCAGCGTTGTTCACCAACACATCAGCACCACCCAAAGTTCTTGCATATTTTACCACTTTGATAACGTCACCCTCCTTCGTGACGTCACATTGCATCGCATGTAGCTCACCCTTCACCTTGCCAAGTTTCAATTTCAACTCCTAATGTAAGTATTTAAATATTATATAGTTAAAATAATGAATGACTATAAAAGGCAACAGAATAAATTAAAATTTCCTTTATACAGATAATTCAAATTAAGTGCAAAATATGACGTTTTTTTTTTTTCAAATATTTGAAATCATTAATTTAAATTTGTACTATAAATAACTCAATAAGAGACAAAAGCATTATTTACGTTTTAAATTTATTTTGTTTACTATTTTCAGTAAATAATATTACGATTCTCCCAGTATTTAACCTAGTTAAAATCACTATACCTTCACCCTGTGCTCTCTCCTTGCTGCACCAACCACTTTCATCCCCTGCTCAGCCAGTAACTTGGCGATGGCGGCGCCAATACCTGAGCTGGCACCTGTCACGATAGCCACACGTCCTACCCAGCGCTCCATTCTTGCAAAATTAGAGGAAGTAAGAAAAACTTTGTCTTTATATACTGATTTATTGAATGCGAGATGACTGGCATGTTGATAGTCACGGTGATCCTTTAGAAAATTTCTGCAGGAATCTTGAGCAAGTCATTATTTAAAATTATGATGTAACTTGTTCAACAGTTTTGTGTATAGATCGAGCTTTTAGTAGACGACAATGACTTGACAATTGAAAATGAATTATAGTTTAATCAATAAGCACTACTAGATCTTATGGAAACGACAACATCGTACAGTATACGTGTTGTAGTTACCCTATCCTATAAGTAGTGCATAAATACTTCTATCATTACTATTAATATGTGCATCTTCCATCTTATTTGTGTAAGACTTTGAAATAGATGTTAATTATTATATATTTTTGTCAATCTATTTGTAAATATTTTTACGTACCTTGTAACATACAATTAAAACTCTTTAATTCATGAGAATACTTAATAAAATAAATTATTAAAATATATATATATATATATACGAAAATTATTTATTGGATAGAAAAAATATGACATGAATTTGCAAAACAAAATAATGAAATCGCTACATAATTGACATAAAGATTTAAGTTACTATACAGTAGATGTCATCTAAACTCGTTCTCCGACTGGCTTTATAGTAATTTCATGCACCTGTAAAGAAAATATTTACTTATAATTCTTGCTTATTTCATAACATATGCAAATCACGTAACGATACAGTATACTGCTTATGGATTCTTATGTGAAGGATATTGAGAAATGAAGTGTTATGACATGACAAAGCTCTAAATTTTTTTTAAGTAGAATCAATCTTTATATATAAGCTTAATTAATAAAAACTCAATTTTTCATTTAAATTAAACGAATTTTGAATGTTACCTGAACGTGTTTTGGTGTAGATAGTGCGTACAATAGAGCATTAGCAACGTCAAGAGGCTCTAGGCAAGGACTTTCGTCGTATCTGAAATCAAAAACTATAATCACAGCAAAAATATTTCACAATCTGTTATCAATATAAACTTAAAATCCTGACCAATATACTTTTGTTTCAAAAATCTGAAGATTTTTTTAAAGAGAGAATATCATGCACACTTCAGCAGAATATTTTGATCCCAACTCAAAAATTGAAGAAATTTATGCTTACTTATGTATAGCACTCACTCAAATTTGGAACATTTGATTAAATCCATATTATTGATCATGTTTCTCGTTAAATATAGATGACTTTATTGCAAATTATTTTTAACTATTTATATGTGTATCGCATATAATATTTATTTATTTGTAATTAATGGATAAGACTAAAGCCTGAAACTTTATTTATTGTTACTATGAACTTCCTGAGTCAATAAGAGTTACCATTTGTTAACATAAAAAAATCCCTTATTTTAGTTTTTTTTATTTTTATTTTATTTTTTTTTTTTTTTTTTTTTTTCGTATTTATAACTAGAACTGCAATTATTGTTTACAGTCATGCTCACCGTTTAGCAGCTTGCTCTGGTGTTGTCAATCCACTTGCTTCACTCAACTCAGTTCGCACCAAGCCAGGTGAAATGCTCTATATATAAATTAAATGTAATGTTCTAATAAAATGAATATAATGTATAAAATTAAAAATAAATTTCAAAGAAAACTTTTTAAATTTCAAAGAAATGACAATCAATAGTTTTGATATGAAATTGTGACTCACCGTAACTCTGGTCTTAGATTTCAGGTCTCTCAGTTCACGACGCAATCCCTCAGTGAGTACAGTAACTGCGTGCTTAGATCCTGCGTACACGTAAGCTCCCGGGAACTCTATGATCTGTTGTCCTGACACACTGGAGCACAACAATATATAATTAAAATTTATAATAAGGATTTTAAACATTTCAAACTCACCTGTTGATATGGAAAATATGTCCATCGTCCACATCTCTTTCTTTCATGTCTTTGAGCACTTCACGTGTGCACATGCAAAGTGCAAGGACGTTCGTGTCAAGAATTGCTCTGATATCTTCAGTTTTCACACCTATAAAAATAAAACATTATAGAAATCTATACTTTTTAAAATTTTACATTTTGTAAATAATAAAGATAATTTCTCTGTAAGCTTACTTGATGCAAGTTGTGCACTGCGGTAGAGACCAGCGTTGTTCACCAACACATCAACTCCGCCCAATTTCTCCCTTGTCCACGTGACCGCACGTATGACGTCATCCTCCTTCGTGACGTCACACTGTACCGCGTGGAGCTCACCCTTTACCTTTGCCGCAAGGGACTAACAAAATTTAAAAGTCATTAAACGTTGTTCTTTATTGAATTTTGTACAAAAGTTTTAAGAAAACTTATAAAACTAAAAATAATATTGCTATAGTTGGAATGTTAATACTTTTTTTTAAACAAATTTAAAGTGGTGTTGATTATCTAAATTGATAAGGCAAAAATTTATATTTTTGAAATTTTGGCAGGGCTTACATAATAACTTAAAAACAACGAGATTGAAATAAAGTTATGCTTCTTATTAGTCTATATGATTTATAATTGAAGGCGACGATTTTTGTAATTTTGAACTTAAAAAAAAAACAGCAAGAAAAAAATGTTCAAATTATATTATGTAACTTATTCAATATAATATTGATTTGCTGATTTTGTTTCTACTAAAAAAATATAATAGATATTGTGCATCAGAAATAACAAACAATCTTGTTCAATTAATTATGTACCTCTAATCTGTCCAATCTTCTGGCCAAAGCCACTACTTTCATGCCCTGATCAGCCAGTAACTTGGCGATAGTGGCACCAATACCTGAGCTGGCACCAGTCACGATAGCCACACGTCCTACCCAGCGCTCCATTCTATCACAAATGTCAGCAAAACTGTGGCAGCGAGAGAGTCATTTTTTTAATCAGTACTGATAGGGATATCCACAGTGGTTGAGGTGACGAGTTTTCTTTCGGCCTACTTCATTAGTATAAGAAAAAAAAAGAAGATAAAACGCACTGTTTACTTAGGAAACTGCATTACAATAAATTATCGTATCTTTACTGTTTTCTTTCTTTTTTTTTTGTGTTACATAAGTATAAGATAAATTTAATACTTTATCGATTTGATGATCAGATGAATGAAGTGCTTTATTAAGTGTTTAAAAAAATTATGATGCTAAAATAATAATAATAATAATAATAAACTAATATGCAAGGTTTATTCTGTATAAACATCGAGTTATGGAATTTTAACTTTATTTTATTTTTTTCATTATAATAATTCCAAGAAATTTTCCATATTGGGGTAAAAACAAACACATTTAGTTTAAGAGACTGAAAATTCTTTATTACAAAATTCATTCATATGATATACATTTGCAGCATAAAAATCTCTTAAACCAATTCTCCTATTGGCTTGATAGTCAGCTCATGAATCTGAAAGAAGAAGAGAGAAAAAAATTAAATTATATATTTTTAAACGTCCAACAAATTCCTATCTTCCTTGACTAAACAGATAGATAGACAGACTGTCTGCTGATAACAATAAAATGCAAAATTATAAGGTTTTCATAAGTTAAAGGAATAGACCAGAGAAAAACATAAGCGTTTATATCACAAAACACTTGATAAGACTTACATAAATAACTTTAATTTGTCTCAAAACCCAACTGTAGTTCCGTAGCAGTGATCAGAAAATTTTAATTTATGCAACCCGCACAACATGTTCATACTAATTTTTGCATGTTTCTAACGTCATAAACATTAATAGTCACGCAAAGTGCATACTTTACAGTATTTTCACGCTCTCTCGTGGGGAATTCTGGTAAAAATTGAACACAGTTTTAAAGATCCCATTTCGTGTTTATTAATTAAAAAGCCCACGCTGTTTTATGTGGTATATGGCTTTAAGTAACAGAAGTGTTGTAACAGTGTAGTGTTATTGTTGTAGTGTATAGTGTTGAGCTCACCTGCACATGAGGTGGCGTGGTAAGTGCAAAGAAAAGGGCATTGGCCACGTCCTCTGGCTGCAGGTGCGACATCTCAGCCATCATGCGGTCTGCATAGTCCTTTGGGGCCCCACTAGCAATTAAAATGTCAGTCTTCACCATACCAGGAGATATACTCTATAAAACCATGGAATATCAGTGTTGTTAATTTTAATTGCATGTACGTATCTGCAGTACCTCAATAAACATTGAACTATTTATCGTTGAAGCATTGACAAATTTCATAACATGTTATTCACATAGAAGTATTAAAATAGAAGTGTAAAATAAATATGAAAAAAACACAACTAGTTTGAGTGTAATGCTTTGATCTTACTACTAAAATATGACACTTACAGTAAGATAGCTCATGAAAGTGAATAAATCTAAAATAAATTAAATAGCATGATCATTTGAATACCATGCTACATTTAAACTACTACAAAAATATTTCAATTCTCTTTCCTTTGGCTATATAGGAAACATCATAATTAATTCAAAATTTTACTGAAGTAAAATTTAGAATTTGCCATTACATTTTTTCCTTCATATTTTGACACTGAAACTCAACTTTTACAAAGAATTTATGTATGTATAACACTAATGGTAATATTTTTATTAAATTAATTTGTATTTAAATTATATAATAATTATTATTTACACATATTAATTGCTGAACAATCATATACGTATAAGAGTAAGAGTAGAGTGTAAGAGTAGAATGATTTTTTTTTAATAACACTGATTAAAAAAAATTAAGATAATCTAATAAAGATTTGTCTATAAATAAGCTTATATAATAAATTGATAACAATGAAAAAAATGATGCAGACATTATTATTATTATCATTATTTCGATTTGTTTCTAGAGTTATAAAATATTTAGTCATGCTGATTGGTACTCACAGTAACTTTGATCTTAGTCTTCAAGTCTCTGAGTTCTCTTCTCAATCCTTCAGTTAGCACAGTTACCGCATGTTTGCTCGCGCCGTAGACGTAAACTCCGGGGTACTCGATGATACTCTGACCCATAACACTACAAAAAACAACGTAGTAAAACTCACTGATGTGATGAACGTGATTTACAACTTTTTTACCTACCTATTGATGTTAAAAATGTGCCCATCGTCTACGTCACGTGACTTCATGCATTTCAAGACTTCACGAGTGAATATGCTAAGACCAATCACGTTCGTTTCGAAGATTTTACTCATATTTTCAGTAGAAGCCTCTGAAATTAACGTGATATTAATTATTGAGTTAAGGAACAAAATAATTGGGAGATAGATAACAAAGCAATTGTTATATTATGACTATTCTGTAACTCATATTTAGCATTGGGAAAGGTCAAGCGTCAACCTTCCTCGTTTTTTTTTTTTGTTTTTTTGTTTTTGTTTTTGTTTTTTTTTTTTTTTTGCTTTTTTTTGCTTTTTTGCTTTTATTATTGTTATTTACCCTTATTGATCTACTCAGCAATGATTAAAATATGGCAATAAGCTAATACATATATTTACTCATAGTAAAGCAGCTATTTGCAAGATCGAGGAATGAGCAGTGATATAATAACAAGATTATAAATGTCAAGAAGAAATTTAAATCCAAGTATTTTTTTTTATTATAATTTTTTTGACGCACGCGAAAGTTAGATTGGACATGACGGTAGACTAACCACTAACCAGTATGTGAAATATTAACTACTTTTGTTATTATTAGTTTGTTAGCAATGTGACCACGATGTATGATATAAAAAGTGAGAGGCTATATGCCTGATTGCGCCCAATAATAGTTGTTAATTATTACTATGATTTCAAACTTCTCTTACTTGTAAGTGGTGTGTGAAATGAGACACCAGCGTTGTTCACCAATACATCAGCACCTCCTAACTTCTCTTTTGTCCATTGAACAACACGGATAATTTCCTCTTCCTTGGTGACATCACACTGAATCGCGTGCAGTTCACCCTTCACCTTGCCGATTTCAGCAACGAGAGCCTACAAATTGATGTAATAAATATTTAAACTTCTTGTGCAGTTGTTAACAACAAAATAAGATGCAATATTATTCTTACATTATACTCTTTGCTACTATTGACAAAAATTATTTGCATATATGTTAACTTAAATATATGTGCAACATTATACTTTTTGTTGCTCAACTGGATTTTATTTTATCTTGAATGAAGGCAGCGAAATACATAATTTAACAATAATATTTAGTAAAATTATAATTTAGTGGTAGTCAAGGGACATTTATTTTATTTTGGTATTAAAAATGATTAAACAAAATTCACAAAAGAAATTGTTCACTAATTGTCATCAATCATGAAAATTCAAAAATCCCTACAAATGGCAGCTGCTTTATATATTTATATTTTCAAGAAAGTACACACGATTGTAATAAATTTATTTTACCGCATTTAAATTCAATGCGTATTATTCTCATAAGAATAACACTGAAAATTTAACGAACGTTTTTGAATGGCAAAATGTATCTCTATCGTGTGTAAAAATGTTGTTATTAAATTGGTATTTTCATTCGATAAGCTATGAACATAAGTTTTTTATTATTATTAATCACAATCACAATCTAATCACAATTAAAATTTATCAATAAAATGGTTTAAAATAGTTTTTACATTATATGTTAATGCTACTAGCAAACATTGTAACTGACTGTACTGTTAAACAGTTGGGTTAAATTGAGAGGTTGTATGCCTGATTTTGCCCAATAAAAGCCGTTAATTATTATTATTATTTTGATTGTATACAGGAGATTGGAAATAAAGAATTTTGGCACATTTTTCATTTTTATTGATAAAAAAAAAATCAAATAAAGTCTACCTCCACTCTGTCAACTCTTCTAGCAGCGCCCACCACTTTCATCCCCTGTTCAGCCAGTAACTTGGCGATTGCGGCGCCAATACCTGAGCTGGCGCCTGTCACGATAGCCACACGTCCTACCCAGCGCTCCATCATTCACAAAGTGAGCACCAAGCAGCTTAGAGCTGCAGCTGATATCTTCTTGATACGAGACAAAAAAATTCAAGGTTATTTTGCAACAATTACGTGTTTCAGCAATGAAAATCTAAAAGTCATGCTATATACTATTTTAAACTTATATTCTTTCCCTATGTTTTTATATATAAATAATTGCAGAATAATAATTTTCTTTTACCGCAAATAAGTTTTTCTGTTTACTGCCACATGTTTTTTTCCTTGCAAATAATATATTACAAAATAAAATATATACAAAGTTATATAAATTATTATGTACAATTGTGTACCAGCATGAATACAATTACACTTTAAAAATTATGTAATTTCATTTCAATGACATTTTTTCTTAAAAAAAAATGTTTAGAAATCAATCATTTTTTAGGATTCCTACTTGTACTAACAATGTGACTAAAAACTTCTTTATAACGAGAACTACAACATTATGTAATGATGACATAAACGTTGATATTTTTCAATGATTCTTATAATTCAATAAAAAGTTTGTATTATAGAAATAATGAAAACCAATGACTCCACGTGAAAAAATTACTACTTAAGGTAGGAATATAAATTCTGTAAATTGCAATAGGTAGACATTAGCCTAGAACAGGTATTATTATACTAAAATAATACGTAATGCAGGTAAAATAACACTACAATAAAGGTGTGACTCACTTAAATTAGGTGCATGTTGTAGTTTATTAGTTATTACTACCTATTTCAAATTAATATGTACGTACCTATTGCAAAATACATTCATGTACCTGCCATAAGCAGTAATTTTTTTCGTGTATGTTATTATGCGTAATCTGTAATCCTATTTTAATGTATGTGCATGCGTGTGTTATTTTTACTTTAATTGTAATTCATTGATTACTTGTACTCAATGTATACCGCCAATGCATTGGGCGCAAGCCTGTTTTTGGTTGACTTATATTGTATATTGTATTGTAAGTTATTATGCAAGTTTTTTTTTTTTTTTTTTTTTTTTTTTTTTTAGCATTATAATTACTTTTTACTAAGAGAGTGCTATTTATTTTGTGTACTTTGTGCTGTAAGTGCATGCTCTTCATATTGCATGATTAGATTATGCAAACTGAGAATCGATGTATATAGGTGCATGTTTGAACAAAGAAATTATTCAGATGTTTATTTTTTTCATATTATTTTTATAGATCTGAAAATTGTGTGCTTCTTATTTATATACGGTATTAACATAAAGTTGGAGATATTTTTTTTTAAGGTATATTCTAGTCTATATCAAATACTGACAAATGACTCTTACCAATATTTTAGCAACTTGAATAAAAAGGTAACATCTGTAACATAGAGAAAATGAACTTACAAATTTTTGGTAAAAGAAGAAAAGAAAAAAATTGTACAGTACTTATTTTCCTTTATTTTTATTTTTATTTTCTTTTTCTTTTTTTTTTTTTCTTTTTTTTTTTTTACTACATTTTGATTGATAAAAAAAAAAAAAAATCTATTTTCTTCAATTTTAATTTATTAATTGGACACGAAAATCTTTTATGTTAAAGTATATCACTTAACATCGCTGTATAATTAAAACCAATATAGTTATAAAGTTGTTCATTTTACAAGATGTTGATATTCTTTAAATTCAAAGCATTATGACAAATTTTGTACTTATTTTTGACTTCCAATATGAAAATTTCTAACTATATCACATTTATTTGCAAAGGAGAAATTCAAATAATTTCTAAAACTTCAAGGATTCTCGCCAACTGGCCGCATTGTTAGCTCGTGAACCTGAAACAATATTATTATTGATTATATCAGAATCAAAGTTCTTTATTGAGATTATTTAAATTTAATTAAATGATATAAATATTTAAAATAATGATAATTCTCCTACATTGAAATAATTTATAACTCAAGACTACAGTTTTTAAGTAAAGGGGGTTACTTTGTAGGACACAGACAAATTCAAAGATGACAATATTCTGTTAAGCTAAATATTAAATATAAATTGCATGCTAAAATTTGCATATTAGAAAATTTTTAGAATGCCCAAAAGTGCAAACTCACAGAGAGAGAAAAAAAATTAAATGACATTTTCTTGCATCTAAAATTGCATTTCCAAGTAACAAATATAAAATTAAAATAGAAATAAGGGTGATATACAAAATTAGGTGTATCTAACCTGCACATGTGGTGGAGCAGCGAGAGCATAAAGAAGAGCATTGGCCACGTCTTCAGATTCAAGCACAGGACTCATCGAGTACTAAAATAATAAAAATGGGATGAATAGGTTAGTTAGCCTAACTCTCTCTCTCTCTCTCTCTCTCTCTCTCTCTCTCTCTCTAAAAAAATGCACCGAATATATTGTTTGTGTATTATCAAGTACGTTCAGCCCTGGCCACTATAGTTTGAGAACAGAGCAGCGGCGGCCGCAGCGTTTTCTCATAAAGATAGCATAGGGTGGAGGCGGGTTGCCTTTACAAATCGTTCTCAAACTTATGGCCAGAGCTGCTAATAATGTGCTACAAATATATAGAAAATATGTGCTACATAAAAAAAATGTAATCGATGCATTATTATATTATATAATTTTTTAGAGTAAATACACTTGTGAAAAGAGGAAATTACGTAATTTATACTGCATCTTTGTTATTACATATAACACAAATGTTGCTAAATTAGAACATAATATATGTTATAATATTATGATAAGTATAAACATAATTTTTATGTAGTATACCATAAATTATGTTGTTTTGAATAAATGTTACTAAAAGTGGGCTAGCAAAATCAATATATTACGAATTAAATTTTATCCGTGCATTTATAATAAGAATATGGTATATAGTAATAGATGCAGTAATGTAAAATAAAATGAACAAAATTTACCATTTTATCTGCAACCTCTTGAGGTGCTCCACTTGCCACTGCAATCTCAGTCCGTACCAATCCTGGAGATATGCTCTATAAAAATATGCAATATCAATTTGAATCAGCTATTGTATTATTTTAATTATTATTATTATATAATATACAAGGGAGGTAGGGACAGTTATGGAAGATTTAGTATAACTGAAGTAAATTAATGTAAATCTCTCATTAATTATAATTATTTTATAATAAAACATAATTGCAGATGTTGATGGAAATAACCAAATTCTATTCTATTCTAACAAATAGAAATCAACGCAGTTATTAATAATTAATAACCTTATATGGGGAAAAAAATTCTCTACTTTTATTCTTACTTATGTTTCCTATATGTGAATTCTACATAATGTTTATTATACTGGTACAAACATCAAGATTATATATAAATATGGTAGTCTTGTAGTAAATTATGTTTCAAAGTAAATTCTAATTTTACACAACAAAATATTTTAAAAGTGGTCTTGCAAATGGTCCTGCTTTATTGACATTGTAAACTCACAGTAACTCTGATCTTCGACTTTAGATCTCTCAGTTCACGACGCAATCCCTCGGTAAGCACAGTAACTGCATGTTTAGATCCGGCGTACACGTAAGTGACGGGGTAATCGATGATTTGCTGACCGGATGTACTGTAAGTTTGAGTATTAAAATATTATCCAATATCAAAAATAGTTTGGATCAATTGAACCATAATTTAGTAACGTGTTTATACAAAAATAAATCAATTATTCCAATAATTTCTGTTACATACTTAATATAGCAATATATTTTTTTAATGTCATCCCATACCTGTTAATATTAAAAATGTGTCCATCATCCACACTTCTCTCACGCATGTCTTTCAGTACTTCTCGGGTAAACACGCAGAGACCGACTACATTTGTGTCCAACACAGTGCGAATGTCCTCAGCAGAGACACCTTTTGCAATAAATTTAATATATATATATTATTTTCCTAAAATTTTAATTCTAACTATACTTTAATTTTTTATTTATATATAAATTCAAATTATTCAAATTGTGTTTATATTGAAGCCGAAATTTTTACAGCCCAAATCTACATAATATATAACATAATAAACCTATCAAAATATAGAAACTAAAGCATTGTGGAATATAATCATTTCTATTTTTATCTTATGTAAAATATTTTACCAACTGAACATTTAATTCGATCTATATAATAATTAGAAAAGGAATAATCTATTTTCCCTTCTTTGATTTGCTTTATTTATTTACTTGTTTTATCGATCCATAAAATGGATACAAATTGCAAAATAAGATTAACTATAATAATTATAATACCTTGTAAAATACATATGTACAGCTTTTATTATTAAATATGTGCATGATGAGCAATGGTTGTAATAGGCAATTATTATAATTAAAATATGTTTATTTATTTGAGAGTTATAGTTGACTGTTATTAAGGGTATACCTATATTTCCAAGATCTTACTTGCAAACGGAGTAGCTCGAAAGACACCAGCATTGTTCACCAATACATCAGCACCTCCTAACTTCTCCCTTGTCCACTTGACCACACGGACAATATGTTCCTCTTTGGTGACGTCACAATGAACCGCATGCAGTTCACCTTTTACCTTCGCAGCAAGAGCCTGAAAAAAATATTTTATCTCGCACAATTCATTAACATCGCATATAATTTAGGCTTGATTATTTTCAGTAACCAAGAACGGAAAACATCTACTACGTTATGGTATGGCATGTCTTTAACAAGGATTTTTTTACAGTTTTGGTGCACATGTTGACCTTATACCTTGATCTTGTCCTCTCGGCGAGCCACTCCGACCACTTTCATGCCATTTTCAGCTAAAAGTTTAGCTATTGCAGCTCCAATACCTGCACTTGCACCAGTCACGATAACAACTCGTCCTACCCAGCGATCCATCCTGCTCGTACTGTTCAAATTTTTCTAAAGTGTCTGCGAATCGAGTTGGTACGACCTTGGAGCCTTTTTAAGGAGTGACGTCATAAAAGCACGGGATGTACTCATCTTTATCGCCTGTCCTGATAATTACAATAAAGCAATGATAGGAACTTTTTTCATTACCATTCTGAAGTTTATGAGTGAAGTGCAAATGTAATGCAAGAGAGAGAGAGAGAGAGAGAGAGAGAGAGAGAGAGAGAGAGAGAGAGAGAGAGAGAGAGAGACTAAACGATATACCATATTTCTTATCAATTATCAATATAAAAAATTATATAACACTGAAATAATCTATATCCTTGGTCCTGAAGGGAGTGTTTCATACAAATATTCTAAGAAAAAACACGTATAAAAATATACAAGTTCGATTGGTTCTAAAAATAATGTGCACAATTTTACAATATATGTATGTATTGATATTTTAAGTTATATAACATCAATTGAGATGCTGTGTGATTGTGTTATAATTCAGTTTCTATTTTCATAATATACGATAATTTGTAAGCGTATATTGTTCATAAAATTGTTACTTGGAAACTTGGATATAAAGTTTTAGACATTTTCTTTTGTAAACTAAATTTAAATACCTATTAAATAAATTTGCATTTTGAATTATCAATAATTTTGAAACAGTCGTAAATATGAACATGAAACTTGTGACAGGTAGTTTACTATTAGGAAGGATGTCATGACATTCACATGTCACACATAATTTAAATACTCGTATATCAATTCTGTGATTCGGTAAATTTTCAAGCAAGATTGAATCATCATAATTCAATGATTTGAAACACATCACCTGCATGAGCCCCCTGATTAGATTATTACAAAGAAAGAATAAATTACGTAATTTATGCTGCCATTATGTCATTATAGCATAAATGATACTAAATTAGAACAACATAAATAATTATGCTGATGTATGACATAATATTTATGATCTATGTAACTATGAAGTATAGCTTAAATCATTCTGTATGGATCAAATTGTGCTGAAAATGAGTCAGCATAATTATTACGTATAGTCATATTTTTGTCTGTGTACTAGTCTGTGATTTTCATTTATAAAGTACGGCATATCACTTATTACTTACAAGCTTACAAGTTTTTTAATATTTAGCTACTTTTCTAAACTGAAATTTGTTACTATTAGATTGCGTTACAGTCACAATGTATGTACATACAGTACTTACAGTACTCACAGTATCAAACAAACCTGGAGACTTTAATACAGGAAATTTATTGCAATGAGAATTCTGGAATAAAGAACAAAATAACGATAATATCGATATTTTTTATTGATGCTCAAGCGGGTGATCAGCTACTGCAGGATTTTACTAAAAAGTTGTAATGTAAGAAAACTTTAAAATTTTGCATACAATTATAGAGATGCATTTAAATATCTTTAAACATGTAAAAAAAAAAAAAATTAGGGGGTCACCATGCTAGATTTTCTGTTATAATTTTTTGAATTTTAATTCTCCTAAGAGCCCATGTTAATTTCAATAATTATGTTCTCTCTAATCTGATGGTCACGCCGGGTTCTGAAAATTTTATCATAAATAGGTTGTTATATTATTAACTTTCAAATAGCATTGTTTAAGTTTATTATAAGTTTTCTTTCTTGATTTTTAGATACGACCTATCTAGATACAACCCATGCATGCGGATCTAACGTTTTATGTTCTTTGTGATCAAAAACTTACTTTTAATCACGTACAGGATTGGTAAATCCCAAAGTGCTGATTGAAGATGCTCCGTTTAAATTACTTATTTTTAAATTATAAAGCTCCAAAATCTCATGAAATTTGCCCTGAATGGATTCAGATCCATTTTTGTTTACTTTGCATTTTCCTTTTTTATATATTTCATATATCAACTAATATAGAATGCTGTTCTTATCTTAAATTTAATTCAATGAAAAATATTCGAGAAATTTTGAAATTGTAATAATTTTAAACCTCTACTTTTTTTTTTTTTTTTTTTTTTTAATAAAATGCCCAATAAAATAATTTTTACATTATAATTTTAGAGTAGGTACTCATGTTAGTATTGTTTAATAATTTCCAAGCCCGGAAGAAAATCTGCAGACTTTGAACATTCGTCATTTTGAAAGGAACGGAGATCCCAAATTTTAGCTTACAGGAAATTTAAAGTACTATATGGACATGTTTGTGCCAAGTTTCATAAAGTAATAATAATAATAATAGCATCTTTGAGATTTTGGCAGAAATATATATATATTTTGAATGGTAACTGGTAACCTTTGACCTTGAAAAGGTCCAATAAAAACCTTTAAAGCTTTTGTTTATGTAGTACCTAAATTGTTAATTTTGTTGTATACTTGATTTCTAAGATCTCTTGGGGTCTGTAATTACATGATAGTCATGATACTATACCTCGGAGAAGCCCAAATTTTGTGAAAATCTGGCATTTCCGAGAATTATGATAATTTTGAAAAATCCTCGGAAAGGAGTCGATTTATTTCTAAATCTACTTTTTCCACTTTTGGGAAAAAAATGTATTTCATCAATCTAGACGGCAAAATAGCTCATATTATATTACTAATACACATAATAACGTAAATAGACCAGGAAACGAACTCAAATCCCTATAAAAGTGGAAAAAAATTAGGACAAGTCTGAATTTTTCAGGGTTGGTAGAGACCATTGCCCCAAGCTTTCTACCAAAAGTTACCAAAAATTGCCCTTGAGCTTTTCCGGAAAAGCGGAAAAATCTGCTAAATCGTACCTAATGAAGATATCTTAAAAATTCAAACGGATTCTTGTTCCTTGGATCAAAATACGTGGGAAACACATGTTTTCCAAAAAATTATGTCAACAGTAATGGCGGTAGACTTTTCCAAAGTCGTCACTTTACCACTTCAGCTATTTTCTCTACATTTTCACGATTTGTATAAAAACTTGAAACTATAGACCATAATGATTAACACAGTTTATTGTAAAGAATGTAGCCAACAAAATGAGATATGATTTATTAAAATATCTCAATTTATAACGGAGTTGTGCCCGGAAAAGCACAAGCGCCTATGGTTTGCGCAGCATGCTTTACCTATAGATTCTCCTACTTTTCCGGGCATAACTCCGTTATAAATTGAGATATTTTAATAAATCATATCTCATTTTGTTTGTTACATTCTTTACAATAAACTGTGTTAATCATTATGGTCTATAGCTTCAAGTTTTTATACAAAATGTGAAAATGTGGAGAAAATAGCTGAAGTGGTAAAGTGACGACTTTGGAAAATTCTACCGCCATTACTATTGACATAATTTTTTGGAAAATATGTGTTTCCAATGTATTTTGATCCAGGGAACAAGAATCCGTTTGAATTTTTAAGGTATCTTCATTAGTTACGATTTAGCAGATTTTTCCGCTTTTCCGGAAAAGCTCAAGGGCAATTTTTGGTAACTTTTGGTAGAAAGCTTGGAGCAATGGTCTCTACCAACCCTGAAAAATTCAGACTTGTCCTAATTTTTTTCCACTTTTTTTTATTTTTCTTGGCCTAAAACATGGCCATTTTTAGGTATGTTCTGTTACAAACTATTCTTACCCCCCGCTCTCAGGTATATAAGGGAGAGAGCCAGAGCACACAGACATACACACCTGAAGATGCGCCCAACGTCGGACGCGAAACGTCGTGAAGACAAGAAGAAGAACAACACCCGCCACGGTTATCCCGCTAGAGTCTCACAGACTAGCAATACACCACATACATCGAACCGTGAAAGCCTACATCAATACATTCTTACCACTATATTTTTTTTATCAACTTCAGGAATAACAATAAAAAGAGAAATTTGTACAGAAAAATAACCTACAAATTTTTGTTAAAAAAACAACTTTATTTCAAATAACTGATAAAAATAAAAAAACCTTTTATTCTGTTTCATTTATTTTTAATTTATTAATTGCACGTAGTTCTAAAATAATATACGAATAAAAAATATGTATTTAAACATCGCAGCATAATCAAACCCAATATAGTAATAACGTTGGCCATTTTACACGATGTTGTTGATATTCTTTATATTTAGAGCATTGACAAATTTTGTGCTGGTTTTTGATATTGTAAAAAAAATTAACTCTTACAAATCAAACTTTTAATAGGACAACTTTTAACCAATAACACATTTATTTGCAATGGAGAAAAATTCAAATCATTTCCAAAACTTCAAAGTTTCTCGCCAACTGGCTGAATGGTGAGCTCGTGAACCTGAAACAAAAATATTTAATAAATATATTGTCAGTATCAAAGTTCTCTTTTGAAATTATTTAAAATTTAAATTAAATAATATAGATATTTAAAATAACGATAATTCGCCACCTCACGAACTGTTTTATCGAACAGTTCGTAATGCGATCGAACGCATGTTATGAAAACAAGAACAACTAGAAAAAACATCCAACTTTTTTAAAATGAATTTTTATTGATATTTTTTATGCACAGTATAATGTACATATGGATGAAACTTCTTTTATTTTATATTGAAATCAATAAAAATATTCTGATATGATAACAAACAAATAATTAACAACACACATGGTATTTTTTTAATTGCAATACTGATCGATTTAGTGCTTGAAATTTGAACAGCTTTCAAAAAGATGCTCGTTGAACACGCGACCTCGAACGAACACCTTAAAATGCAAACGTATAGTTGGAGTGCACTCGAACTGTGCGTGTGAACTGTGCGTGTGCTATTCGAAAAATGTTTGAAATCGCACTCAAACACCCCAACACTGTATGCCTACACTGAAATAACATATATCTTAAGAATACAGTTTTTAATTAACGGAGGTTAATTTACAGGTCAAAGTTCAATGATAATGTTCTGTAAAGTTCAATATTGAATATAAATTGTGAGCTAAAATTTGCTTATTAAAATGTGTTTAGATTGCTCAAAGAGAAAAATATATATAACAGAAGATGCCTACTTGCATCCCAAATTACATTTCAAGGTAAAAATATAAAATTAAAATAGTAATATGGTATAATATACAAAGTCAGGTATCTAACCTGCACATGTGGTGGAGCAGCGAGAGCGTATAGAAGAGCATTAGCCACGTCTTCGGATTCTAGCACGGGATTCTCCGAGTACTAAAATACAAAAAAATTAGATGAAATTAGAGTTATTATTTATTATATATAGGTTATAAACACTCGCGGAAAGAGAAAAACTACGTAATTTAGCTGCAAAAAATTATGTTATTATATAATTATATATATATAAAAAAAGATGAAGCTAAAATAGAGCATAAATAGTTATAAGCTTTAAAATATAATATTTATGATAAAATGTAACATAATTATTATATAGTATATAGCATAAATTATGTTGTAGTAAATAAATATCACTGAAAATGGGCTAGCATAATCAATGTATACGTATTACGTATTAAGTTTTGTCAGTGCATTTATAGTCATAAAAAATACAGTAGTAATAATAGACAAAAATAAATAAGTAATAATTATGTTGGGTCAATACAGAAATATTTATGCATAAATAAATCATTCATGATAATATATTATACTGTATATAGTGTTTATACTATATAATACAATAGTTAAGATGTTCAGCATAATTACTCATGTTATATAACAAAATAGTAACATTTGTGCTCTACAATATAGAAAAATAAATACAGCATAAATTACGTAAATCATTTTTTTCTGTAAAATAATGTAAAATAATGAACAAAAATTACCATTTTATCTGCAGCCTCTTGAGGTGCTCCACTTGCTACAACAATCTCAGTGCGTACCATACCTGGAGATATACTCTGTAAAAATATGTAATAGCATTTTTAATTAACTATTGTATTATTTTAATTATTATATACCAGCGAGATAATTTTGAAAATTTTGGAAGATGTTTCATTTAATAACTGAACTAAATTGAAACAAAAAATATTTTTAATTAAAATAGTCAAATAACAAAAATTATAATTGCAAATAATGTTATGTTGGAAATAAACAAATTCTCCCTTCCGCAAATAAAAAGTAAGTAGAAATCAACAGGAAAAAATATTTCTTTCTTTTTCATTATTCTTTTTTATGTTTCACATGTAAATTCTATATGATACTATTTATGTTATAAAAATTGTATAATAGTCTCGTAGTAAATTAGGTTTGAAAGTAAATTCTAATTTACACAACAGAATTTTAAAAAGGTTTTGCAAATGGTCCTGCTTTATTCTACATTGTAAACTCACAGTAACTCTGATCTTCGACTTGAGATCTCTCAGTTCACGACGCAATCCCTCGGTAAGCACAGTCACCGCGTGTTTAGAGCCGGCGTACACGTAAATGCCAGGGTAATCGATGATTCGCTGACCGGATAAACTATACACAAAATAATATTACAATTCAATATGTATATCCTACATAAAATATAGATGGCTTAATTGAAACATAATTTACTAACTTGACGAAATACAAATAAATAAATTACGTAGATTATTTCAGTAATTTCTGCTACAAAATTGATACAGCAAGAAGTAAACGTTCTAATTTAAATTTTTTTAAATAATAATATCATCCCACCTGTTAATATTAAAAATGTGTCCATCATCCACACCTCTCTCACGCATGTCTTTCAGTACTTCTCGGGTAAACACGCAGAGACCGACTACATTTGTGTCCAATACAGTGCGAATATCCTCAGTAGAGGCACCTTTACAATTAATACAATATAAATAATAAATATAAATGATAAATATAATATGAACCATTCGTTTCAAATTTAACTACTTTTTTTATTATTTTTTATTTAATTATAAACTCAAATTTATTCAAATTGTGTTTAAATTTGAATTGAAGCCAAAAAATTCACATCCCAAACCTATAGATAATACTGTACACATTATTGTGATAATATATTTTACCATTATCAAGCTCTTATATATTCTCAAAAGAAAAACGTTGAAAATTTAGCACCAGATTTTGAATGGTAAAATACATAATCGCTATCGTGTGTACAGTATATACATTTATAGGCATACATAAATTAAAGGATCATATATAATCATAATTATTTTGTATTTTACCAACTATATAAACATTAAACCCTATAAAAACAGAAAATATATTTTAATTGAAAAAAGGATTATACATTTACACTTCTAAGATTAAATGCTTAAAACGGGCCATTAAAAGTAAATATCAAATTACCTTTTAATATCTTGCAAAATATGAACAGATTTTATTAAATATACATAATGAGCTATGGTTATAATACTCAGTTATTATAATTATCACAGTTTTAGTTGACGGTTATTAAAGGTCATTACTTTATTTATTTTCAATGTCTTACTTGCAAACGGAGTAGTACGGAAGACACCAGCGTTATTCACCAATACATCAGCACCTCCCAGCTTCTCCCTTGTCCACTGCACCACACGGACAATATCTTCCTCTTTGGTGACATCA
The DNA here is from genome assembly GCA_949318235.1 of Ecdyonurus torrentis. NCBI lineage: Eukaryota > Metazoa > Arthropoda > Insecta > Ephemeroptera > Heptageniidae > Ecdyonurus > Ecdyonurus torrentis. Next base: position 26,604,015 of record OX439128.1, on the reverse strand, counting down.
CACTGAACCGCATGCAGTTCACCTTTTATCTCCGCAGCAAGGGTCTGAAAAAGAAAATTATATCTCAAAATTTATTATCATTGCTCACAATTTAGGCCTGCTTGCTTTCGGTAACTACAAGAACGGATAACATATCATTACTACTATGGTACTATAAGTCAATTTATTATAGAGGATTATTTACAGTTTTGGTGCACATGTTGACCTTTTACCTTGACCTTGTCCTCCCTGCGAGCCACTCCGACCACTTTCATGCCATTTTCAGCTAGAAGTTTAGCTATTGCAGCTCCAATACCCGCGCTTGCACCAGTCACGATGGCAACACGTCCTGTCCAGCGATCCATCCTGCTCTTACTGATCAATTTTTTTTGAAGTGTCTGCTAGGCGAGCTAAAACGACCTTGGTGCCTTTTTAAGGAGTGACGTCATAGAAGCGCGGGATGTGCTCATCTGTATCGCCCGTCCTGACAATTAGTAGCAATGATGGGAACTTTTTACACTTATTCACTATACTAATGTTTATGAGGGGAGGAGTGTTAAATGTAATGCGAGAGAGAGAGAGAGAGAGAGAGAGAGAGAGAGAGTAATGTCATGGCATGTAATCTATACTATTATAATCTATAATACTAACTCTTAGTAGTCTTAGTTGTTGCTATTTTTTTTTAATATTTATGTATGTATATTATGTTTTTCATTATAATATATGTTTAAGTTTTTTAATTAATATTTTTATTTATATTTTAACAGCCTTATGTACAGCTATTTACTCTAGATAATGCAATCTAAAAAATTAAGGGTTTATCAAATCATATCATGTATTTGTTTATAGCTTGAAGCTATAACAATTACGCATGCGATTTATATTTGCAGTTTATTCGGATTTTTCACTACGGCATTATTTACTCAATTCATATTTTATAAAAAATTATTAATGATTGAAAGAACATAATATATTATAAATTTATCATAATTGTAAGAGTATCAATGTTTTCAGCAGATGTCGCTAAATTGTGAACCTGAGATAAGACTATTGCCTCATACAGTGCAGAGAAGAATGGAGCGCTGGTGTGGTCGTGTGGCTGTAGTAACGGGAGCAAGTACAGGGCTAGGGCGCGTCATCGCACAAACACTCGCCCAGCAAGGGTTGAGGGTCGTGGCCCTTGCCAGGAGAGTTGAAAACATCCAGGTGAAGTCGTTAGTGCCATGACAAAATATAAGCTTTGTTCTTCTTCGATCATTATTGTTTTATTTGCATTATTCAATATGTATATGTTAATTTCAATACTTGCTAATTATAACTCTTTTATTATTTTTTTTCCTTCAGATTAGACATTAACTTTTAAACTCGTTAGTATTCTGTTAAAGTCTCATTGAAATAGTTTTCAATAATTATACTGCACAAGAAAAAGTTAAAAATAATCTGTATGAGATAAATTTTTATCACTGATTTTTTTTATAGGCTCTAGCTGTCAAAATACAACAAATAAACATAAAAGGTGAATTCCATGCTCTTCAATGTGACATCACGAAAGAAAATGACGTTATTCGAGTTATTAAGTGGACAAGGGAAAAGCTGGGAGGTGTTGACGTTTTGGTGAACAACGCTGGTGTTCTATTTCAGAGTCAATTAGTAGGTACTGTCAGTTAAAATATGGAAGATTCATTTCTTGTGACTGGTCAATTTCATTCACAGATGCTGATTTAGTCAAGCTACAGTCGATGCTTGATACAAATATTCTAGGACTCTGCATGTTTACTCGTGAGGTGTTAAAGGACATGAAGGATAGGGTGGTGGACGATGGTCACATAATAAATATTAATGGGTAAACATGAGAAAACGTATAAAATAGCATCGAAAAAAAATGATATTTTTTTAGAGCTGCTGGTCAACAGATTATTACATTTCCTGGATCTCATTTTTACTGTGGTACCAAGCACGCGGTGCGCGTACTGACTGAGGGATTACGTCGAGAGCTGAGAGACTTCAAGTCTTGTAAGACAAGAGTCACCGTAAGTATTTCAAATATTATGTAGAAGTTCAATTCCGTTTATTCACCAGTAAGAAATTTGAAGTTTTTTCCCTGATAACGTATATATATACGATTTGTATACATATCGTTTTTGAAAACAGCGAAAAACTATGAGCTACAATAAACTAATTTTTAAAATTTAGCAGTGATTAAAAGTATTTTTGAATATAGTATATTGTTTATAAAAAATTCAACTGCAGTTAATGTTTTCCTGTTGTACCGTCTATTGTTTAGTAGCTTTAGCAGAAGAGTTGAATGTGTGATTTTAACACTGATATATTGTTTTAGATATTTACTAACACCACTCTTAAAGTCATTTAAATTTTACTTTAAATTACAATTAATTAATTTAAATAGTCACAATCTAAAAATAGCTGCATTTGCTCACATTCTTACGCTATTTTTCAAATACATTACAATTGTGGGGAAAAACTCATAAATATTATTTTTTTTTTTTAAAGGAGCTGAGTCCCGGGTTGATGCGCACTGAGCTGACCCAAAAGTCCGGTATGTCTATCGAGGAGGTTGAACAAAGGTACTCCACACTGCCGTGGCTTAGGCCTGCAGACGTGTGTGATGCATTAATCTTCGCTCTCTCCGCCCCGCCTCACGTGCAAGTAAGAATATTTGAATTAAGTAAACCTATAGTTATAATAATATGATTAACAAAATTGCTAAATGAGCAATAAATTTTAGTTCTGTAATTCACGCAGCAGTTGAAATGGAATTCAAATTTCAAATTGTTTAATTTTATACATATTTTGAACTCCCCGCGCTCACGAATAATCATTTAATTAAAACTTTAATATTTATTTTGGTAAAATCAGACACAATATGACTTCTAGTAGAAAGTTTCACTTTATACAATATGGTGAAGTAGTCTTAATATTTTGACGAGATCAAGAAAATTTCGTTTCCCATTGTTTTCTATATGTATACAAACCTTGCATTATATAGTATAATACTATACAGTAGATCATAAGCAAGAGTTGCATAACTGTTTCTAATAATACATTATCATTGCATTGAAAAATAAAAATTCTCAATTATTATTATTGTAATTTTTTTTCAGGTCCATGAAATCATAATGTACCCGATTGACCAACCGCACAATGGGACAGATGATTTGGTGTTTTAAATTTTATTGCGAATTTCATATTGTATATTTATATCAAAATATAATGCAATAAAAACTGAAATTATTCTTATACTAACTTTTTTTTTGAACCATATAATACACTGCTTATAAAAGCAGCCAAATTTCTTCACTAAAATTGACTAGAAAATTTATAGTATATTTTTTATAAATTTTTTATTATTTTTTCTCTTTCACTAACCAAACTTGAAGATTTAGCACTGTAAAAAGAGTGATATGAAATAATTTTTATTATGGAATAGATTTGATAAGATAACGTAATTAACGTCTCCGTATTATTTAACCTTCATTTACTAACTTTTGTAAATAAGTATTTAAGTAAAGATGGAGCGCTGGGTAGGACGTGTGGCTATTGTGACTGGCGCCAGCTCAGGTATTGGCGCCGCCATCGCTAAACTATTAGCCGAGAAAGGGATGAAAGTAGTGGGCGCTGCTAGGAGAGTTGATTAAGGTATTCCTAAAAAAAGTGCATTTTGTATAATTATACCCTATATTGTTAGTTCTTTAAGAATAGATAAAGATCAGAAATAATAAATTTATAATATCTAGTCCCTTGCGGCAGAAGTGAAGGGTGAACTCCACACGCGGTGCAGTGTGATGTCAAAAAGGGGGATGACGTCATGCGTGTGATCCAGTGGACAAAAGAAAACCTGGGAGGTGCCGATGTTTTGGTTAACAACGCAGGGGTGTTGCATTTGTGTTCTTTAACGAGTAAGTCTTATATACACTGCTTATAAAATTTAAATACTCAAATGTACAACTTCTGATACCTATATTTTTATGTAATATATAGGTGCAAAATGCAAGTCAAGTGAAAGATGTTTTAGACACGAATATTTTATCTCTTTGCGTGTTTTCTCGCGAGGTACTCAAATGTGTGAAAGCACGTGGCATCGATGATGGTCTTATCATTCATATTGGAAGGCAAGTGAAAATATCGTATTATATACATTATTAACATGTTTTTGATACCAACGTCTGGTTACAGTTCTCTGGATTATACAATTGCCGAGTTCCCTGGTTCATATGTTTACACGGCGAGCAAGCACGCTGTGCGAGCCTAGTATTAACCGAGGGGTTGCGGAGAGAAATGAGAGACCGTAAGTCTAAAACCAGAGTCACTGTAAGTCATTCATCTACATATAGTTAGTCCAATATTATAAATTATATAATTTTACATTGATAACAAATAATAAAAATATTAAGCTCCTTTATTGTAGTAAAATATTCATAGTTGGCTCTTTAATTTTTTCTTTCCTATATAAAAGGAAATCAGAGATCAGTCCAGGTTTGGTGGAAACTGAAATGGCCCTAAATATTAACGGTTCTCTAGAGAACAGACCTCACCTGGCCCCCGGAGACATCGCAGGAACTGTTGTGTTTTCTCTGGCTGCTTCCCCGCACGTCCAGGTTTGTCAAATCCAATCCAATCATTTTGTTGTCTTTCTCAAGACAAGTCATGTACTATTCATAATGAAACATAAGAAAAATATTGCTGCACGGTATCAAAAGAAAATAAACAAACAAACAAAAAAACGTCAAATACAGCTAATTCACATTGTGTGAATTTTTAAATTAATTTTATGATACAAAATTAGACATAATAATAAAATGGTCTTACTAACCCGGAAATTTAGATTAAATATTCAGATAGAATATTTCCTGAAAATTTATTTTGACGTACAGAAGTTTTATTAATTTTTTTATTTTAAGTTTTTGAAAACTTTAACTTTATGTATAAGTCGCATTATTAGTTTTATTTAGTTATTTTTAATGTATTTTTCCAGAACCATGAAATAATAGTAAATTTGATTGGAAAGCCTCAAGTGGATACTTCAAAATAACTGTTTTTTATTGGTATCATATGACATTTTACATATATGAAGATAACTATATTCAATAAAATTAAGGTATTTAATGTAATGTTTTTTTATTTTTTATTATTATTTTCTTTTTGTACAAGAATTATTTCTCAACAATTTGACATTATGTATACTGTATAGGGTAGTTTTCAAATAAAATATTTTCCTATTTAAAAGTAAATCAAAATCCATATATTTTGATATGTTATAATATTTATTGTTATAAATGTTTGTCTTTTGGTTAGCACTGTTGTCCAACAGGATTGATCGTAATCTCGTGCACCTGAAATATAAAATATAATAAGTTAAAACAAAAACAAATATATTTTTATTTAAAAAATGCTTTATAGAAAATTCAATTTCCTAGACTGTGTCATTTTTGAAAATTTTATTATAACCACGAACAGGTTGCACAAACTGCTACAAACTTTTTATTACAAATTGAAACTACAGACTACATATTATACAGAGAAAAACCTCACCTGCACATGAGGGGGTGTAGAGAGAGCATACAACAGACCATTAGCAATGTCCTCGGGCTCAAGACTAGGATTGTTGTCATAATATTCCTTGGCCTCTTCCAACGTCAGCCGTCCACTTGCTACCCTGATTTCGGAGCGTACAATACCAGGAGATATACTCTGTATGGTAAAAAAAAAAAAAAATAATAATAATAAAAAAGTACCCAATAATTTGCTATCTCAATCTCAGCATCATTTATTCGTAACATAATTTTGGAAATATTAAATAATAATTTAGTTTCACAGCATAAAAATATGTTGTACAGCTTTAAAAATTTCTATAAGTTCAAAATACAAATGTTTATGCTATATGAAATATACGCAGCATAGATTAACGTATGTTATATTAGATTCACATGCACGCAATCAGTATGTCAAATTTTCATTTTTATTAAAAATATATATCATACAGTCATATTCATACAGTCATACAACAATAACAATAATATTGGATTGTATGAGATATATTTCATAATTATCACTCTTTATTCATTTTATTTACAGTAAATAAATAATAATTTTATTAGTATAATTTAATATAATTAATAAAATTGGTAACATATGATTTGAGAAAGATAATGTTGAGTTTAAAATTTCAATTCAAATGATCTTAATAACAAGATTTTTTTGTATAATACATTCTTTAAAAATAAAATATATTCTTTTCTATTTTCTATAAAAACAAATCAAGGATGCAGTATACTAATGAATTATGCAAATAATCAAATTAAAATTATTAGATTACTTATTTTCAAAGACGAGATTTTCATAATCTTATCTACTATATTCTATATTATTTACATTATTTGTATTATGTTGTTGAACGCAGCTTATACTCACAGTGATCCTAATTTTGGACTTGAGGTCTCTTAGCTCCCTCCTCAATCCCTCAGTCAAGACGGTGACCGCAAACTTTGAACCTGCGTACATCCATGAGCCAGGGAAGTCGACCAAACGTTGTCCGCAAATACTAGAACAAAATCGAGAAGAGTAGAGAAAATAAAGTATTTATTATTAGTGTGCAATTTAACAAGTTATTTTTTCTAAAACTTCATGTAATAGACATTAAATTGTTTTTTTTTGTTTTTTTGTTTTTCTTTTTTTGAGAATATTGTAGACAGAATTATTTTAATAAAGGATTTAAAAATATTAGTATACAAATAGAATTAAATCTTGTTACGTATTAGTAGTATATATTAAAAAAAAATACAATAGAAAAGCTTTTTATTAAAAGTATTATTATTTGAATAACTAACACTTTCCACAACCAGTAATACGATTTTGTTTAAAGTTTCAAATATGTTTACAAGAAACTGATATTGACGTATCGATCAAACTGATTTGTTTTTTAATTAAATTTTGAAAAATTATTAGTACAGAAACAGGAAGAAATAGCTTTTAGATTTATATCTACATTGAAATCAATATTTTAAAACATATATACTTGGTAAAAAAAAAACACGTATATTATATTAAATTAATTAAATAAAATTCGAAAGCATTTTACAAAAGTCTTTGAAAAATAAAGCTTTAGAAGGATAAGAATTTTTTTTGTAACTATCAGAAACAATATATTATATTTTCATTTAACTTTAAAAAATTTTATATTATGCAGTTAAAATATAGCAATGAATGTCAAGAATATCGATTATGTAACGATCAGCAGTATGTAGTAGTGCAGTTATTTATTACCTGTTGATATGGAAGATGTGTCCATCATTAACCCCTCGATCTTTCATGTCCTTCAAGAACTCTCGTGTCATCACGGACAATCCAAGGACATTCGTGTCTAGCATGGCTCGTGCTTTTTCTGTATCCAGATCTATTAAAGATAATAATTATATAAGATTTATATACAAGAATACTTTAAAACATAACAAAATGCCTTCAATACAAGTTTATGATTTACAATGTTCTCGGCATCATTCTCTAAACTTGATTCTAATATGCATCAGAGGATTTAAAAGAAATTTAAATTACCTGTAAGTGGCATGTAGTTACTAACACCTGCGTTGTTCACCAAGACATCAGCACCTCCTAAATTATCCCTTGTCCACTTGACCATACGAATAATATCATCTTCTTTAGTAATGTCACATTGTACAGGATGGAGTTCACCCTTAACCTCCGCAGCAAGGCTCTGTTAGTGAGTGAGTCAAAATTTAAATTAAAATTTCACAAAACTGAATTTTTAGAAGAAAAATATAATATATATATATATATATATATATGTATATATAATAGAAGTATTTTGTTTACCTTAACTCTCTCAAGTCTTCTAGCAGCGCCCACCACTTTCATCCCCTGTTCAGCCAGTAACTTGGCGATGGCGGCGCCAATACCTGAGCTGGCCCCAGTCACGATAGCCACACGTCCTACCCAGCGGTCCATGTTAAAATAAAGCAGTGATGAGATCGTCGTGTGAAACTGCCGCGAGAACAGACGCGATATCAGCGCCTACTCCCGAGACCTTGAATTGTCACGAGCAGCTGCCAAATGAGGATACATACACGCATGCAATCATCATACTTATCATTGTCAAGCTAAGCTATACAGCTCACAATGCAAATATTGAATTTTGTAAATAAATTGTATATTGAGTTAATACTATTATTGTACTATGGATACATACTGTTTATGAATAAACACGTAAACTTTGCAATATGTAATTAAACAAATATCTTATTTGTCATTTGTTTATTTTAATAAGAAATAAATAATTTTAATTCAATTTGTCATACAAATAATGTCTGAGATAGCTTAACTATATGCTATATGAAGTAAATTGGTTGAAATAAGTACTCTTGTATTCTCTTCAAATTGATACTGAAAAGTTCTATAGTTAACTTCAATAAAGAAATTGATGATTTAGATGTATTTAAGATTCCTATAGTATACGACACGTCTAAAGTATAGTTTTGAACTTCACGGGCGATGCGAGATAGGTTATCTCAATGATGTAAGCAAATCATTGCCGCAGTCAATTTTATCACGCAGGTATATTTTTAGCTTCTTGAAAATGTTTGAGCTAACACAAAATTATTTATTTTCAGGTAATTTATAAATTTGAATAAAAACAAAATACGAAATATATTTAATAATTTCTACTTTCCTAATATTTTATATTGGCAAACCTCAATAAAATAAAATAGCCTTTAACATGTTGTATAACATAAGTATGAAATATTAATATTTATACTTTTCATTATCTAGTGGATATAAGTGTTAATAGTTCTATACATAATTATAAATACAATGTTCCTCACATCAAAACATAGTTTTAAAAACAATTAAAAATTTGTGATTTGTTTCATATATAGTTGAGTTTTAAAGCTACACCTTATATAAATAAAAAATAACATTTATTTTCTATAATTTTTAATTTACTTAACGTCAAAAAGTTTTTAAACGTTGGTTCTAATTGCAATTAATCTTTCTGGCCAAAAATAATATTTGATTCAGAAGTTGTTATCTCACGGGCTGTATTGTGATTTCATGGATCTGAAATTTAAATCCAGTCGCAAAGTTAATAATTGCTATGTGAAGAAGTGATTAAATTTTGTTTACTTGAAAATAGACACGTGTTTAATTTGTATAAAGCTAAAGATAATGGGACAAGTGACCCTAACCTCGACGTGAGGTGGTGCAGCTAGTGCAAACATCAGCGCCTGAGCGACATCCTCAGCCTCCAAGCACGGCTGACTGGCATAGTGAGCAGCCGCCTCCTCAGGACTGAAACCAAACACGATTTGTGCCAGAGTGGTGCGAGTCCGTCCTGGAGAGATGCTCTGGAACACACATTTCTAGTGATTGAGTGTTTATTTATATGATTTTATGATATAAATAATTGAAATAAACACTATTGCAATTACATATAATTAATGGAAAGTTGTGTTTTATATAGGGAATTTAACGTTGTCGGCCATATGACGTTTCGGCTAGATTGCTCCCCCCCCCCCCCCCCCCTGAAAACTTATGTAACTGAATAATTGAAATGATATTACGTAGCGTGAAGAGTTACAAATGTGAAGGTCACATGTGAAGCACATACATACTACACTTGCTCGCATCAGTCGAAAGCAGATTGCGGGATGGAGCGCTGGGTAGGTCGTGTGGCACTGGTGACTGGAGGAGGCGCTGGTATTGGCGCCGCTATAGCAAAGCTGCTTAGTGAGCAAGGGATGAGAGTAGTCACTGTGGACATCAGGGAAGACCGCCTTAAGGTTAAAATTTACATTTAAAAGAAATAAATAATACAAACGTGGTACCAATGGCTGAGAATTTTACAATTTAATTTATTTGGTACAGACCCTTGCAGCAGAGATGAAGGGTGAGCTTCATGTGATACAATGTGACGTCACAAAGGAAGATGATGTCATACGTGTGGTCCAGTGGACGAGAGAGAATCTGGGTGGTGTCGATGTCTTGGTGAACAACGCAGGAATTATGCATCCAATAACTCTCACAGGTTTTTTAATTTTACATTATCATGTTATCATATAATTTGACAAGGTTGAATTTGAAATTTTAATTTAAATCGATTCCAGAGGCTGACACTTCAAATATGAGGACCATGATGGAGTTGAATATACTCGCGGGATGTATGTTTACACGTGAAATTGTTAAAGAAATGAAGGACAGAGGCGTAGCAGATGGTCACATTTTTAACATTAACAGGTAAATTCAATGAAAGGGTGGACTGCACTATTACAGTAAATGGTCAATGAGTTTATCATCCAATATAATATATGTGACGTAAGATGTATACTGATTTAACCAAGTATCTTTAAATTTTCCAAACATTTGAAAAAGTCAGGGGCTTATCCAGGGGGGTGTTTTCGGGTTCCGCCCCCCCCCCCCCCCCTCCCTGTCAGATCTGATAAAGCATGGGAAAAGTGGGTGGTTCCCCCCCTTTGCCTATGCTCCACTATAGGCTGGACCCCTCCCGTTGCAAAATCCTGACTACGCCCCTGGAAAAAGTAATATTTAGTTGAATAAATGTAAGTGATATGGTAACGGTAATAAATTATACTGAACAAATGTTACTAATTTTTAACGGACTGAAAAATATTGTTCAATTATTGGTTATGCATCGCCTCAGTTTCTCTATTGATTAATAAATCAATGTCAAATCGTCTTTCGTCTCTAAGTTTTTACCTTTTTTTAACCGTTCTAAATCTCCATATTGCTGCTGAGAATGAAATAACTAATCTTGGCTAATAGATTTAGAAACTCTGTCATTTAGTATCCACGGGCAGACATTGTTAAGTCGAAACGCTGCCGCGGCGTACGGTGGCACCAAGCACGCACTCAGGGTGATCACCGAGGGACTGAGAAGGGAACTACGAGGATCAAACATCAGAGTATCAGTAAGTAAATACAGTATAGTATAGTAATACAGTATCAAATAATGTCTCTAGTAAATATATTACGTAAATGCTTATAATTTTAAAATGGATAACAAAAATAGCATTATATTTTAAATTAAAACATAATTTACCATTAATTATACAGTATGGTTGCGTTACTTTATTTCAATTATTTATATTATAAAATCATATATAAATAAATACTAAATAATTTGAAATGTGTGTTCCAGAGCATTTCCCCAGGACGGACTCGCACCACTCTGGCACAAATCGTGTTTGGTTTCAGTCCTGAGGAGGCGGCTGCTCACTATGCCAGTCAGCCGTGCTTGGAGGCTGAGGATGTCGCTCAGGCGCTGATGTTTGCACTAGCTGCACCACCTCACGTCGAGGTTAGGGTCACTTGTCCCATTATCTTTAGCTTTATACAAATTAAACACGTGTCTATTTTCAAGTAAACAAAATTTAATCACTTCTTCACATAGCAATTATTAACTTTGCGACTGGATTTAAATTTCAGATCCATGAAATCACAATACAGCCCGTGGGATAACAACTTCTGTATCAAATCGTATTTTTGTCCAGAAAGATTAATTACCACAATGAACCAGTGTTTAAAAACCTTTTGACGTTAAGTCAATTAAAATTTATAGAAATATTTTTTTTTATTTAAATAGGGTGTAGCTTTAAAACTCAACTATATGAAAACACATCACAAATTTAACAATAAACAATAAAACTTTTCAGTATCAATTTGAAGAGAATACAAGAGTCCTTATTTCGACCAATTTACTACATATATAGTTAAGTTAAGCTATCTCAGACATTATTTGCAGGACAAATTGAATCAAAATTATTTATCTCGTATTGAAATAAACAAATAAGATATTTGTTTAATTATATATATTGCATAGTTTACGTGTTTATTCATAAACAGTATGTATCCGTAGTGAAATATAATAGTATTAACTGAATATACAATTTATTTACAAAATTCAATATTTGCATTGTTAGCTTTAGCTTGACAATGATAAGTATGATGATTGCATGCGTGTATGTATCCTCATATATGACAGCTGCTCGTGACAATTCAAGGTCTCGGGAGTATGCGCTAAAATATCGTCTAATTTCACACGACGATCTCATCACTGCTTTATATTAACATGGACCGCTGGGTAGGACATGTAGCTATCGTGACCGGTACCAGCTCAGGTATTGGCGCCGCCATCGCCAAGTTACTGGCTGAACAAGGGATGAAAGTGGTGGGCGCTGCTAGAAGACTTGAGAGAGTTAAGGTTAAAAAAAAAAATACTTCTTTCATCTTTTTCTAAAAATTCAGTTCTGTGAAATTTTAATTTAAATATTGCCTCACTTACTCAGAGCCTTGCTGCGGAGGTTAAGGGTGAACTCCATTCTGTACAATGTGACATTACTAAAGAAGATGATATTATTCGTATGGTCAAGTGGACAAGGGATAATTTAGGAGGTGCTGATGTCTTGGTGAACAACGCAGGTGTTAGTAACCACATGCCACTTACAGGTAATTTAAATTTCTTTTAAATCTTCTGATGTATATTAGAATCATGTTTAGAGAGCAATACCGAGAACATTATGTGAATCATAATCATGAATCGAAAATTGAAGGTATTTTGTAACATTTTAAAGTATTCTTGTATATAAATCGTATTTAATTATATTCTTTAATAGATCTGGATACAGGAAAAGCACGAACCATTCTGGACACGAATGTCCTTGGATTGTCCGTGATGACACGAGAGTTCCTGAAGGACATGAAAGATCGAGGGGTTAATGATGGACACATCTTCCATATCAACAGGTAATATATTATATAATATACGTACTGCTGATCGTTACATAATCGATATTCTTGACACTCATTGATATATTTTTACTGGAAAAAGCTCATACTATAAATATAGAATAACACTTGCATAAAATAAAAATTTATAAAGTTAATTTTAGTTATAAATAATCAATTTAAACTACATTTTTTACATTTATATATAGTATAATATGTATTTTAAATTATTAATTAGTATTAGTATATTATGTGTTTTAAAATATTGATTTCAATGTAAATATAAATCTAAAAGCTTTATACTAATAATTTTTCAAATTTTCATAAATCAGTTTGACTATACGTCAATAGCAGTTTCTTGTAAACATATTTGAAACTTATAACAAAATTGTATTACTGGTTGTGGAAAAGTGTTAGTTATTGAAATGACAATACTTTCAATAAAAAGCTTTTTTTTTTTTTTTTTTTTTTTTTTCACTGTATTATTAGTACGTATAACAACATTGAATTATATTTCAATACTGATATTTTTAAATCCTATATTAAAATAATTCTGTCCACGCGATGTTCTCAAAAAAAAAAAAATAATAATAATAAGGCTATTTTAATGTCTATTACATGAAGTTTTGGAAAAAATTACTTATATTGCACACTAATATTAAATACTGATACATTATTTTCTCTATTTTCTTCGATTTTGTTCTAGTATTTGCGGACAACAGTTGTTCGACTTTCCTGGCTCGTGGGTGTACCCGGGTTCCAAGTTTGCGGTCACCGTCTTGACTGAGGGATTGAGGAGGGAGCTAAGAGACCTCAAGTCCAAAATTAAGGTCACTGTGAGTATAAGCTGCGTTCAACAACATAAAATACAAATAATGTAAATATAGAATATAGTAGATAAAATTATGAAAATCTTGTCTATGAAAAAAAGGAACCTAATAATTTTTTTTTTTTTTTTTTTTTTTGCAAATACATTAGTATATTGCACCCTTGATACGTATTTATAGACATTAGTTTGAATATATTTTACTTATAAAAAAATGTTACAAAAAACTAGTATACAGTAGTAGTTACAGTAGTATTAGTAACATATTTTGAATTTAAATTTCACGACAGATCAAATTAAATGAAGTCAACAATTTCATTGATTATAATTTTGTCTTTATTACAATTATTATTTGCTGTAAAAGTGAATACAGATTGACTGGTGATTATTTAATTTAAATACAAGCACTCTCATACAGTTAAATATTTTATCAACTATACAGTATTACTTTTTTAGGGTTTGAAAACTACATTTCAAATTCATATTTAATGCGCACGTAGATATATAATGAATAACATAATATACATTATGCTGCTTATATTTCAAATAACCTAAGAGTTTCTATTTTGAACTGATAGAAATTTTTAAAGCTGTATACAACATTTTTTTATGCTTTGAAACTAAATTATTATTTAATATTTCAAAAATAATGTTATGAATAAAAGTTGCTGAGATTGAGATAGCAAATATATATATATATATATATATATATATATATATATTTTTACCGCGTACAGAGTATATCTCCTGGTGTCGTACGCTATCAGAAATCAGGGTAGCAAGTGGACGGCTGACGTTGGAAGAGGCCAAGGAATATTATGACAACAATCCTAGTCTTGAGCCCGAGGACATTGCTAATGGTCTGTTGTATGCTCTCTCTACACCCCCTCATGTGCAGGTGAGGTTTTTCTCTGTCAGTTATGTATAGTCTGTAGTTGCAATTTGCAATACCAAGTTTGTAGCAGGTTGTGCAACCTGTTCGTGGTTTTAATAAAATTTTCAAAAATGCCACAGTCTAGGAAATTGTATTTTCCATAAAGTATTTTTTAAATATAAAATTAATGGGATTATATTGTTCTATTTTTTTGTATGAGCATAAGATTGTAAAATAAATGTATCTAAAAATATATATATATATATATATATATATATATATATATATATATATATATATATATATATATATATATATATTGTCCTAAAAACTTTATGGAGCTTTTGACGACAACAATTTAAAATACATTTGTTTGTGTTTTAACTTATTATTTTATATTTCAGGTGCACGAGATTACGATCAATCCTGTTGGACAACAATGCTAACCAAAAGACAAACATTTATAACAATAAATAATATATCAAAATATGTAGCTTTTGATTTACTTTTAAATAGGAAAATATTTTATCTGAAAACCTATATTTTATCTGAAGCCTATATATGCATTAATTTAATTATAAAATATATCTAACATTATATATCAAACATTACTAATATCTATTGTAACTGACTGTACTGTAAAATAGTTGGGTTAAATTGAGAGGTTGTTATGCCTGATTTCGCCCAATAAAAGCCGTTAATTATTATTATTATACGCATAATGTCAAATTTATGAGAAATAATTCTGATACAAAATAATAATAATAATATTAAAAAAATATAAAGCATTCCATTCAATATCTTAATTTTATTAAATATATTTATCTTCATATATATAAAATGTAATATATGAGACCAATAAAAATAAATTATTTTGAGATATCCACTTGAGGCTTTCCAATCGGATTTACTATCATTTCATTTTTATAATTCATTCATCTCATCGGTTCATCTCATTTCGGTCTCTCTCTCTCTCTCTCTCTCTCTCTGTCAATTGAACAACAAAGTATAGGAATTTAAGAAGTTAGTATAGAGAAGAAAAGACCATCAAAGGTGTGTGTTCTATATCATTATATAGTTATTACACACATATATAATAATAATAATAATAATACAATTTTAATACAAGAAATAGTTTTATTTTCACTCAAACAATTGTAAATAATCATTCTTAACAATTTTATGGTTATCAGTTCTGCCCTACTGGTGCTATAGTGATTTCATGAACCTAAAAACAGAAACAACAAGACTTATAAACACTTTTATATATATCATTCCCCCACCCCCTCTCCAAGAGTTTAATTAGCTGATATTACTTACCTCGACGTGAGGTGGAGAAGTCAGTGCATAGATCAGTGCATGTGCGAGATCATTTGGTTCCAGACATGGCAATTTGTCATAGTGAGCAGACGCAGCCTCAGGACTCAGTCCAAAACCTATTTGCGCCATCTCGGTGCGCACTCTTCCAGGAGAAATACTCTGAAATAAAACCGCATGTATACAATTTCAGCAGATTTTGAAAGTTCAGTTATATAACTTACAGTTACTCTGATGTTAGTACCTAGTAGTTCTCTTCTCAAACCCTCAGTCAACACTCGGACTGCGTGCTTGGTACCACCGTAAATAGCGGCACCACGTTTATCTACAATAGACTGACCATGCACGCTGAAAATATAAATAATAAAATAACTCATTTAAATATTTAATTTTTGATATATACACGCACGTATCAACTTTTCTACCTGTTAATATGAAATATATGGCCATCATTTATACCTCGGTCCTTGATATCTTTAATAACTGAACTGGTTAAAATACAAAGTCCAATTACATTCGTATCGATCATGGACTTGATTTTCTGTGCGTCCGTATCTGTAATAAATAAAGCATAATTAACAGTACAAAATAAAATCTAAATTACTTTTCAATCATAAATACGCACCTGTCAGTGATACTGGATACATGACACCGGCGCTGTTCACCAAAACATCGGCACCTCCCAAGTTCTCTCTCGTCCACTGGACTACTCGAATAACGTCATCATCCTTTGTGATATCACACTGCACTGCATGCAGATCACCTTTCACCTCATCAGCTAAAGCCTGTGACATTAAATATCAACAAATCGTCAATTAATCCAGTAGTTTTTGTTTGGAATAAATTAAGATTCTTATAATTATCATCACATAAATAATTTACAAGCATTAAAAAAAATTGAAAAATAGATTTAATATTAAATATATACTTATAACATACGAGTATCTTCTATATTGGTAATATTTTACACTTATAGTTATTGCAATTATTGCAACCTATTTTTTTTTTTCCTTTTTTCATTTAAAAATTATGAATTGAACCTTAATTTTGTCCAGTCTCCTAGCAACGCCCACCACTTTCATCCCCTGCTCAGCCAGTAGTTTAGCGATGGCGGCGCCAATACCTGAGCTGGCACCAGTCACGATAGCCACACGTCCTACCCAGCGGTCCATACTATTCAAAGACAATAAAATTTATTATTATAATTTTTTTTTTTTTTTAGTTTGAAAACTTTTATTATGAATTATGATTCATGACAGGTTCTCCAGCAAAATAATTTGGTTACGTAAAAAAAAAAAAAATTTTTTGTAATCAATTATGCAAGAGCGAGGCACCGCCAAAAAGTGGAGAACACCTTTATCTTTCGTCGCCTGCCGGTTGACCTTCACTTCAAAGCAAGTGTTTCATTTACTTGTCAGCTGGCACTCACGCTGGAACGAAAAGTTACCGTATGACTTATCTGTGTGTTATATTTATTCTAAAACAATTAGTTAGTTTTTTTACAGCTCTTTGCAATTTTGAAATATTTTATTAGAAAATAATTAAAGTATATCCAAACATTTACTATTATATTATAATGATATCTCTTTGTCATTAATTTTTAATTTAAAAATATAAAACACAATAAATTATTTAAAAAAAATGTTAATAAGGCATACTATACACATGCTTTATGGGATACTCACATAAAAATTACGTTACCATAATTTTTACAATAACATGAATGGCTATATAACTAATAATAGTTATATAATATATATTATATAAATCCGTATTTATAATTACCATACAAATCACATAATAGAATGACTCACGTAAAGTTGAGACTTATTAGAGGATATTCTTGGTCAGTACAGATGCCGCCGTTACGTAACAAGATTGTTGCCCTCTCGTTGTTGAAGGTCAGCAGACTGGTGGTGGAGTGGAGTGAAGCCAGCCAGCGTGCGTGATACCAAGCTCCTCTCAGTGTCTCTCGCAACAGCTCTGGGTCTTGCAACATCTCCTCTCCCGGTAACATTAACAACAATTACAGGTAAGATAAACCTCGCCCTTAATCAACATAAGTCAATCTATGGAGTTGAATTACAGACTTATTTTATATCTTACTTCATATCACCAATGGATGTTACGTGCAGTGACGAAAATTCCTTAAAAAAAAAAATACACAATACACATTTTGTGTCTGATTTTAACGTTAAAATCTAAGTATTTTTCTCAAATAAATAAATAATAATAATGAATGCTAGAAACATGATATCAAGGACAGGAAATTAGAGTATAATATATACTTAAGTTTTTCCCTCACCGCCTGTGGTGCTAGTGGGTAGTGGGCTCCACCGGTAAACACCATTTCTCTAAGTAGGACTTACAGGATAACACACAGTAGAGGATAACATAACTCCACAATGAATATACTCTGGGATTTTTATTCAAATTTAAGGATTAAACTCTGACGTGACAAAATTCTTTTTGACTCCGTAGATTTTTTTTATTTTTTATTTACAGCATATAAGATTGTATGCCATCAATGACATGTATACCAAATTTCAAATCGATTTGTCCATCGGTTATGTGGGAAAAAATAGCATGGGAAATATAGTACGCCCTATGCTCACCATGTTTTATTTTTTTCCCCACATAACCGAAGGACAAAAAAATAAATGATACACATTTCATGCTATTAAAGGCATTACAAACTTAATGCTGAAATATATATATATATATATATATATATATATATATATATATATATATTATTTATATATTAATGAGTAAAAAAAAAAATCTGTCACGCCTCAAGTTAATCGTTAAATATAAATATGTAACTCAATGTTTTGATTTCAGTATAGTATAATATAATATAAAAAACATGAAACAGACAAATTATTAATAACCATATTATATTATTAGTTATTTTTTAATAAATTATTGAGCGAGGGTTGAAGTCATCAAAGCATGACTCAAACCTCAAACCAAAAGATAGAGGAATCGTGGACGTAAAAAAATTATCCCCACCCTCCGCCACATCAATTAAATTTTTTAAGAGGAGCCTTTATTATGTCAACAGATACAATTTTAATGCAAATTAACAAAAAGAAAAAAAAAAAAAAAAAAAAACGTAAGAAAAAAAAAATCATAAGAACTCCCTAGCACTGCTCACTAGCTGTCACGCATTTTTATTTTAATATTTTTTTATCATCATTCCAATATTTGCAGTAGCAAATTTAAACACACACCTATACAGTTCATAATATTTATTAATACTTTACACAGCAAAGGTTGCATTGAAGCGTTCTCAAAATTACTATTACTATGTTCGGCATAACTAATTATTAAAAATAAACCTCTTTAGCATTAAGTTCGATTTTTCTTTCTTCGTATAATCAAATAATTTTATTGTCAAGGATTAAAATAATTATTATTGTAAGTTAATGAAATATTTTTTATCAGATCTACTACTCTACTGTACTACTGCTGACAAAATATACATCCTTTTAAATATTTTTTTCAAAAGTAACATTTTCTGTATTTCTTTATTTATGATCAAGAATAAAAAATCATTAAACGCAGTCAAAATTTCCATTTTCCCTTGACTTTTTCGTAATAAATATTTTGAAATTTTGTATCTATATTGCATAAAGTATATATTTAATATTATAATGGTTGATGTATTATTATTTAAATGCTTTATTATTATTATTATTCTTGTAAATTTTAATTCATTATAGTAATAAAAGTAACACAAATTGCATTTAATTCATTCTAATATGCTGCACAAGTTTTGTATTACATATTTATTTATATCATAACTGTATTATAGTTTTATATAGATGCGAACTGAAGCGAAACATTTACACCAATCAATTAAAGTTTTTAAATAATTTAATATGTATACTGTTATATAGTTTTTTTTTTTTTTTTATTATTCATTTTTATCAATATTTTTATGTGATATATTAGATTACACCTTAGTCATTTGTCATAATTTTATGCCTTTGTTATCGTTAAAAAAAATTAAATGCTACTAAACTATATTATAAAATTCCTCCTAAGGTTCTAAAATTGTCCGATATAATAATATAATATTACTATTCTAGAATTTGATTTCTCCACATCAGCCATGCTAATCACACAGAGTATACTCAAGTATAGGTCCACAGTCCAACTCGCTTGTGTCTATATATTTTTATAGGGTAGGATTAATATTAGAAAAGTTTTAGAACTTATCAATTGAAATGAAAATTATATTATAATAATCGTATAAATAATGAATTTAAAAGTTAAATTAAATATTTGATTGCAGCACAAAATGGACCGCTGGGTAGGACGTGTTGCTATTGTGACTGGCGCTAGTGCAGGTATTGGCGCCTCTATCGCAACACTTCTTGCTGAACGAGGCATGAAAGTGGTCGGAGTTGCACGTCGGGTTGAACGTGTTCAGGTAATTTGTCATGCACACGAGTTAGCAATCATGATCTGATTGTTCTCTGTAATTTCAGGCCCTGGCGTCTAAGCTCGGCAAAAACAAGGGTGAGCTCCACGCTATCCAAGGTGACGTCACTAAGGAAGAAGATGTAATTACAATGCACTCACCATGTCATGTTTAATTTGGTTTAAGTGAAAGTTTGCTTACAATAATTGTATTGTTTTGCGCAGGTGTTACGCGTTGTCAAGTGGACGAGGGACACACTAGGAGGTGCTGATGTGTTGGTGAACAATGCGGGAGTTCTCCATAAGAGTTCTCTTCTTAGTGAGTATACACACGTGACACGAATAAGTTATTCTCTTTTACATACTTTAAATAAACAAATAATCTATAGAAATTAATATAATGAATTGTTATTACTGGTTCAAGAATGCTTAATTGCACTAATGTTTTCTGTGGTGTACAGGTGGGAGTACTGCGGACTGGAAACATCAGCTTGACGTGAACGTGCTTGCAGTGTGTGTGTTTACACGCGAAGTAGTCAAGTGCATGCGCGAGCGCAAAGTGGATGATGGTCACATTATTAATATAAATAGGTAAATACGTCAAAACTTAATTTATCTGTAAACCACGTGATTTGACTGCCGTACCGTGAGAATATTTGAATTATGCTTGCATATTTGCAGTGTGATGGGCCACTACATCTTCAGCTACGACGGCATGCACTTGTACACCGCCACCAAGCACGCTATCACCGTCCTGACTGAGGGACTGCGCAGAGAACTCAGTGCAATCAAAAGCAAAATCAGAATTACTGTGAGTTTTATAATATTATTACATCAATTATATTAATCATAATAGAAGCGTTTTTGTTTTTATTATTATTTTTTTAATTTATCATGACGTATATTATAAATCAATTAAACTTGTGGAAGTTAAGAGCTATACTAATTATTAATTACTATTTTTCCTATATTAATCGAAGAATCTCAAGTTGTAAGTCTTAATTCTTCTAAAAAAATAAAACTATTCCTATTTTTCCAATTTTACTTAGTTGTTTAGA
Organism: Ecdyonurus torrentis; assembly: GCA_949318235.1. Taxonomy (NCBI): domain Eukaryota; kingdom Metazoa; phylum Arthropoda; class Insecta; order Ephemeroptera; family Heptageniidae; genus Ecdyonurus; species Ecdyonurus torrentis. Next base: position 26,582,756 of record OX439128.1, on the reverse strand, counting down.
ATTAAGCTACATAACAAAGTATTCATGATAACCAGACTATATTCTTAATTAATAAATACTGTATTAATATCTAAATCTCAAGCTTCTCAGTAAAAATATTTTAAAACTTTCAGTCATTGAGCCCTGCATTAACTCGCACCGAAATTCAACAAGCCTCTGGTGTCCCTGATGAAGTGGTGCAGAAGGTAAGGACATCAAATCTTTGTAATATATATTTTATTTATTTATTTTTTTTTTGTCAAATGTATCAAATGACACTATGTGAATATGTATTTTGTCTTTCAGTTCTTACAAGAGGTGCCCAATCTCAACCCACGCGATGTTGCAGAGGCACTGGTGTACGCGCTCTCCGCACCTGCCTCAGTTGATGTAAGTACAGAACTATTGCAAAATTGGGTTAAGTGAATACAATAAAAAAAACACTAATAAAGAGCTAACACAAGTTGTGTTGCTATGTTGATTTTAAATGCTTTTCTAATGGAAGAATCAATCAGATATAACTAGAAATATATATAAATATATATTTTTTGCAAAGTGTTGAAATTTTTACATTTTTTTCATAGCCTCAATAAATTTGGTTACAACTAATTTTTTTCATCCAAATAACACGAAATTTAGAAAAATAAGAACTTTCAAGCTCTGTCGATCTCTACATTGAGAAAAATTTGTATTTTGAGTTAAAGCTGCTTCATTCTTCCATAACAAAATCATGTTGAATAGACAGCTAGGAGCATAAATCTGTGTATTAGAACTTTGTTAGTATTGTTGGGCTCTGAGATTGTTATTGCAAGTCTTCTTTATTATAATTATATAATATTATGTTGTATAATGTTAGCATGATGCCTTTTAAATTTACTGGAAACTCACATATCACACACTAAAATATTATATCGCCTTGCAGGTTGAAGAAATTACTATACGTGCGACCTGTGCTGGCGAATGAATAATGAAGAGTTAAACTTTAAAGAATTTTTGTTCCTCCTCTTTCTACAACATACATGACTGTATATGTATTCTGAATTATATATTTCAGTTATAATTAAACATATTTTACTTCTACATTTTTAATTTAATTCATTCCGCCATCAAAAACATAATATCTTTTAATCTTCACCTAAATACACTCTTAAAAGTAGAAAAAAAACTCTTAACTATTTAAAGCATTGAGAACTTATTAATTATAAATTTTTATACAATTTTGTTTTATCATATCTAATTAATAAAATATTTAAAATTGTAATATTAAACAAAAGTGATAAAAAAAAAAAGATAAAAAGTAAAATAAAAACATTGAATTATAATGATAATTTATTTGATCACAAAATCACCTTTGAATTGCACACATATTTCAGATCTCAACTTCGACTAGTAAATATTTTACATTGTGAGCATGCAAATATATCTGGTGAGTTAGTCTGAGAAAATGACACACAATATTGGTCCCAGCCTCACTACATGCACATAACTAACAAATAATATAAAATATTTTTACTACAGTTAAATGGTATCACACACAGATAAGGATAATATAAACCAATGATAAGCTAGCAAAACTCAAGTCCTGATGAGTGAGTGCCTCAACTACATTTCAATACACTGAATTTTAATTTGAGTTGATTGAGTCTTATTTTACTCTGAATTAGTATTTAACTACAATTTTTTTTTTCTCTTGCTATCACGTTGCAATTCCACTGTGCTTGCTATAATATATCATATTATAAGACAATGTTTGTGCTAAAAATAATATTTATGCAGGTGGATTTAATGATGATGTTTACAAATTCACATGCATTTAACATTTTGTCTACAATACTAAATTAAAATAAATGCAATAATAAAGTGATAAGTACAATTGTAGAACATCACCAAAGTTTGTACAAAATTGAGCAGAAGTAAATATGACACTTTAAAGAATATTTGTATATGGCTAAAAATATTACAGTTTTTACCTGTTAACTTACGACAATAAAATAGTATTTTAAAAATGAACAATATCCCAGCTGTTTAAAATAGAAAATGCAATTTAAGTTTCTGTCTATTACTGAAATTATTATTATTTTACTGAAGAAAATTGTATATGGCCAAAAATTATTAACTAGAAATATTGTATTTATTCTAACTATCAAATATAAAATATATTTCAGCATTGTTTCTTAAATTTATGATGGGATTATTAAAAATCGTTAAATAAAAATATTTTTCTCAAGTACTGTATGAACGTATACAGCAGATGATACATTTTCAAGGTCAATAATATATATAATAGAAAAATATATTGGAGTATACTGTATATGGTAAAAGTTATTAGAAGTTAAGTAGTCCAGCCTGAAGAGTGAGGTATATTAAAAATAAATATGTGAGGCCATTTCACTACATAATTACTACCAAGATTGAAAAACAGGAAATAGAAAACTATGGTACTTGTAGATTAAGTAACAGAATGACAAACATACAGATTAAAGCAAAAAGTTTAACAATGTTGAGGTCTCTTTTTTAACTTAAACTTTGGGTGCAATGTAGCCAGGGATGTCATCAATTGACATAGGTGGGTTACCACGACGACGCAGTCCAAAGCCAGCCTTGATGACTTGCCTGGCAGCTTCCACTGTTATTTGTACGTCCTCTGCACTACCAATGCTGGGGTTCACCTCAACCAAATCCATGGCACCCAGAGTTCCTGTCTCGTACACTGTCTCCATGATGTGCACGCCTTCACGTAGACTCAGACCTCCACGTTCTGTCAACAACATTACAGGTTGAACACACAACGATAATTTGTCGGAAGAATCAACTTCTATTTTATAAATATATACTTGATCTAATCAACACTATCACATTTATTAAAATTATTAGAAATCAAACAAAGTTCACTGCTTGCTCAGATTTGGAAAAAAAAAAAAAACTATACGTACAGTATACGTACAGAATAAAATTTAACAATGTTAAAAATTAATTTTATATTATCCAAAAAAAAAATATATATGGAAATCAACAGGCATTTTAACTGTGCCACTGAGATCTTTATTTGCTGTGGATTTCATTGTCGTACTCCACATTATAGCTGTGTTATAATGGACTTTTTAGTATTCTTTCTTTTAAATTTATTATTAAACTGCGATTTTTTTTGTCCTAATTATATCTAATTAATTTAAAGTTCATTTTAATTTACTGTAAATCAATGTGTCTGCAATAGCTGACAGAACAGACTTTATCCCTAAAAATAAATATTGTATTATTATTTTTTTTTCAATGTAAACAAAATATACTCTTGTAAGGCCTGACTACAACTGCAATTATTTTACCTCTTGTGCCAGTACTGGGTGCCTCTAGAGGATCAAGACTATCAATATCAAAGCTAACATGAAGTGAGCGATCACCATGAGGGTTGATTGCTTCAAGTGCACGTCGAGTCACCTCATGGATACCCATACGTTCCACATCTTCCATTGAGAATGATGTGATATCAAACTTGTCCATTATCAGCCTGGTAATATTAGAAAAAATTAATATATTTAGTAGTGTACCGTATATACACTTGTGGACACCATAATGTTAACATCAAAGGGGATGCCACTTTCTAAAGAAAAGGGTAGAAAATACATTGTCAGGTAAGAGCAGCGTTGCCAAATTCTCTGAAAATCATGAATGAATTTTATAGGAAGCGGCATTGTCTTTGATGTTACCTTTATGAAGTCTGGGAGTTGTACATGGTACATGGTTATATTATTTAGTTATTTATTGTTAATATAAAAATAAAATAATGATAATAAATACTACTGGTAGTACATTAATAGTTTTGGTAATGAAAAAACAAAAAGAAAAGCTGCGTATAATTTCTTTCATGCCCTACAATACCATTTTAATTAGTTAAATAAAGCAGTAGTTTAACTGATCTAATGCTAGTAGTTATACTGATGATAATTAAAGAAAAAATTGATGTTGTTATAATTGATTATTATTATTATCATGGATTATTTTTATCCAATGTCATCAAATAATATCATGAGCAATTTCTATAAACCACTGATCTAAAAGTGTAAAATACATTTACCGTAACTCACCTTTCATAATTATCGACAGACCTCAGACCAATGTAAGCCACGTTCTTGATGGACAATCTGAAACAGAATTGATTTACTTATTAAGCAAATATGATTTTACTTCACACAATGTGATCTGCTTAAAGACTGTGCTTACACAGGTTTCTGCCAGTCCATGCCAGGCAAGTAAGGCCAATAGTCGGAGAGCTCTCTGGCTAAGAGTGCCACAGGCATGCCATGTACATTTCCTGAGGGTGATGTTGAGTTAGTGTTGAGATCAGCGTGAGCATCAATCCACAACACAGCAACTTCTCCTCGAGCCTGCACGTGTCCATCAATAGTACCTACACCGAGTGAGTGATCACCTCCAAGTGATAAACATACTCGACCATCAGAAATCACTCGCTGGACTGTTTTAGAAACCTGGGGGAGATATTTATTTATGTTACTTATTTTTCATATACAGTATACTTGATTATTATTGAAGTGACAAACCTCTTGCATGCAGGCAGCAACATCCTCCAGTTTAAGCATGTTCTTGACAGGGGCGAGTTGTTGCTTCACATATGACACATCCCCATAGTCCCTCACGTCACAACCTGAAATATCGCAAACTTAAATTACAGATTACAGGTATGTACATGCTATTTTGACATTTACATTTATTAATTAATTACTTACATTACTTTATTGACATATTATATGTTTTTTAATTTATAATAAATACATTAAATATATACGCATTTGTTTTAATTCATATTACATAACCGGCGAACTCACCAAAGTTCGATAGCTCTTCCAAGATGCCTCCTGCCCGTAACACACTCGGTCCGCCACCAACCCCAGATCTTTTCTGAAATAAAAGCATACTTCCTTAAATCTTGTAATTTTTTTTTCCCGACAATATTAAATACCTGTCCTTTATCAAACGGAATGCCGACAACTCCAATTTTGGAGGGTGGTTTAGGTTGGCTTGAAAATTTTCGTCTTGCACAGCATGTCAGAAAACTAGAACGGCTTAAAAACTTGAACATGATGGCCGAATAGCTTCCACGCAATATTAAGTTGTTGTCCGCTTGATAAATCAAGGTTAAGAATTAATTTAGCAGCAAAAAACTTGTTTTTGTTTAGCAGACGTCACATTCGTCACATTTTTTTAGTTATCAGCTGCTTGCGAAAACATTTGGAAGTTTCTCGATGTTCCCAGCAGGTGGCGTTATATAAATAGCGGGAAATCAAATTTGTTTAAAAGTTTTTCTGTGACTTTTATTTTTTCACATTTCAATAATATAAAATATAAGTTAATGAAAATAATTATTTTATTTAATACATTGTAGGTATACATTTTTTTTGACAGATATGATTATATTATTATGTTTTTGTACCCTAATGTACAGTATATCGTTGAAGATTGGAGATGCGCGCGTACATTATACTTTTGCGCCTTGCTCAAAAATCGTGGCAGCGGCAGCACAATGCACAATCATGATTGCACAATACATGCATGCAGGGGCGTATCCAGGATTTTGCGACGGGAGGGGTCCAGCCTATATTGAGCATAGGAAAAGGGGGGAAACCACCCCCTTTTCCTATGCTTTTTCAGACCTGACGGGGGGGGGGGTCCAGACCCCCAACCCCCCCCCCTGGATACGCCCCTGCATGCATGCATTGCATAATGCAGCTCAGATCAAAATACTGTATAATATATTATGCAGTATATTATGGCTTTCCTTATTGCAAAATAAATTCTATATTTTATTTTTATTATTTTGTAAGATAAGTTACATGTAACATGATAAGTAAGTTTACATGATAGAGTACGACCGTACGTATACCAAATTATAAGAATTTTTTTGAAAATTATATAATTTATTGTTTTTCTTTTATGTACATGAGAATCTTGATGGAATACAAAATATGTGATCTCCTCTATGTGATTTAAATACAAGGGAGCGATTTGTATAAAATACATAATTTTAAAGGGGATTATAGTAAAACAAAATCACAAGAAAAATAATAATACAGATACTAAAATAATTAATACTATAATGGTGATCACGAGACAGAAGAACTTTTTCTGAAACAATTAAATGAATAAATTAGCTTTTTGTCTCTATTTTAAAAATTATATGACATTAATAAAAAAATTGTTGATCATTTCATTCTAAAAAGTATAAATATATATATAAACAAAAAATTTAGCCTTTAATGCAAAGGAAATATTAGATGTATTAAAATAATAATAATAACTTTTATTGAGAGTTAACTTTTTTTGGTGCTAATTAAACTCTTCTTTTGTAATGAAAATGCATCTTACAAGTTATAGTCTAATACACGATTGTGATAATAATTTACGGCTGCTTTTATCACTAATATCCTTCTCTTATTAGTCTTATTTAAAATTATCAACTTGAAATCAGCATTTATATAAATAAATGGAGTCCATATGAAGTAGCATAAAATGCACCTTTACACACATTATAATGAGTTTCTTCTATACAGTAGAGACGTTTTAATTTGCTTATTAATTAATTAAAGTTTCATTAAATTAATTAAATGTAACCAATAAAAAAACTATAAGGTATATTAAAAGTCAACTTATCCCAAAAGTGAAAGTTCAAACACTATAATAAACCATTTTTGGAACTAATAGTATACCCCACTACCGCATGTGTTAAAATATAGGTTTTAGTTTTGGTCTGGTGAAATACGTGCTCTCTACAATGCATCTATTTAATTTGTAAGCCCTTATATGTTATGAGTGTCCTTACTTTTCTAGCAGATGATTTCTTTGTTACTGCACTGGCAAGTTCCTTGTGTCCAGTTTCCACTTGCTCCCCTGACTTTAGTACGTGGTTCTCAATGCGGTTGATCATCTCACCCTGTGGATTTTGTTATTAATTATATTTCCGATATGTAAAATACATTAACTTTTTGTTGCTTCATATAATATGCAGTTGAATTTGTACTTTTTCTTCTTCATATTTATCCATGTAGTTCTCTTCTATTTGTTTTAATAATAGATTACATTTTTATGAAGGGAAAAAGTTGGGCGAGGGATTAATCGAATTAGAGAATACAAATACTTTTATACGTGTAAAACCTCTACTCTCCACAAGTAGCATATCTGATATTGGGAGATTTAATTTACAATTTTTATGCTGTTCAAACAATGAGTGTTCAAATATATTACCTGGTGCTCTACATGCAGTGAGATCTCTACAAATAAGTCACGAACATCTCGAATATTTCTCTCAAGAGTTAAAATCTCCACTTGTCTAGCCTGGATATCTTCAAGTTCTTGCTTTGCATCTTTTGTTCGCAACACAATCTGCAAAACCATTGCTCATATATATAGTTGTTAAAAATAATTGGTATATATCTGAGATGTGATCCCTTGGTTATACTAACATTATCAGTAAAAACGGAGACATTTTCCTGGTCGAGGTGCAGGAGTCGCTGGAGCTCTTCCTCTGCTGCTCCCTCGGACTGAAGTGAAGCTCGTGCTAAGCGGAGTTGCGCCTCGAGCAGAGAACGAGAGCGGTCACGTTGTCGCACCTGTTCGCTACTCAGGGTTGCAAGTGCGCTCTGCAAACGTCGTTCTAGCATGGATTGTTGTACATCTAGCATGCGAGCACATGCACCCGACACTGGCTTAGGAAGTTTTTCTTCCAAACCTATAGAATAATTAAATTCCACAATTAAATTATAATTTTGATTAAAAAATTATCGCCCTCAATTCCACTAATTCATTTGTGACAAAGATTTTGCTAAACTGAATTTAATTTTTGATTTCTTATAATTTTTTTTATAAAATTACAGAGACTGCTCTTGAATAATATTATATTTTTGCATTCAATACATTTTAGAAGATTTTCAATGCTTTATTAGAAGTGTATAATAGTTTACAGTAAAAATTAACTACTCTTGAAGCAAGGAGAGTATAAAGAATGCCAGAGAAACACTTAAAAAATTTATACATTTGAAAATGTTTTCTATAAGATGGTTAGAAAATTTCATTAATACTGGGGCTATATATATTTGTATTTTATTCAATCATGCCTTTAATCTTCTTGCGTACTCCGAGCGCTGACGAGCGAGCTTGATGAACTATTTCCTCTGCTTTCTCACGCAGCTCTGTAATCAAAGCATGCTAGTCAAGTCAATATTGATAATTTTACTATTACAATAACATTGTTTAATTTCTTATAAATACAATATATATTTACGTACCGACGGACGGTCTCACCGAAGCCTGTATGTCTCGATGCACTGAAGCCAACTCCTGGGTCTTTGCTTCGATCTCGTCCAGCAAGACGCGAATTGTCTCCACCTTGGTGACATTCACAAGTTGGATATTTTTTAGATGACAAATACGTGTAATAAAAATAACGACCAGTATGCCTTATTGCAATCAACTTTTTTTATTGTACAATGTACATAAATTTAAAAAAAAGAAGTTAAAATGTAAAAGCAAATGTATTCACCATAATAAACATTTTCATTACAAGTCTTGAAATTTTTTTAGTACATAAAAGGCCCAATTTTAATAAAAAGTAAATAAATTTAAAACATATTTGCAAGATTATTTATGAACTGATCGGTAAAAGGAAGTAAAATTCGAATAATTATGGGCCGTATAACCTGGAACCTCTAGTTAAAATCTTATAGTTAGTTTATTATTATTATTATTGCAAAAATCAAACTAACAATTTAACTACGGTTTAACTAGTTAGTTAGCGTTGCAGCTTATGGGGGTTAATGTAGTATATATATATATATATATATAATATATATATATATATATATATATATATATATATATATATATATATATATATATATATATATATATATATATATATATATATATATATATATATATATATATATTACCTCTGCAAAGAATGCTGAGTTGATGTCATTGAGCAAAAGTACAACTTCTCCATCTCGAGTATCTTTATCAGTCTGAAAGAAAAGTGTAAAGCATTAATTGCTAAATTTATTTATATACAGTACAGTACAAGGGTACAATTTTCATTTTATAAAATAATTATAATAAAAAACTGTATTATTTGTATAATTGTTAAACTTTATTTAATATTTTCTCTCTCGATCTCTTAACTCTGGCGAAGATCCAATATATATATACAAATTGACAAGTATAAGTTGGTATTTTATGTATGAGTTATTGTTATAATAATTTTAAAATAATTACAAGCCTGAATTCTAAATGACTATAATTATACTATAAGCTATGATTTTGAAATAAACATGGGAATATGCGGATATGCTAATATTCTTAAAATAAATGAACTTTAATAGAATGATGGATGTGATTTCAACTTACTTGTGCTTTGCTCTGCAGCTCGGAGAGACGGTCCCGCATGATTCTCTAATTCACTTGTCAGCCGCTCCTTCCACGCTTTACCTTATCATACTTACCTCCACGTCATGTACTGATAACACGCACGCTGACTGATTGTCTTATCTTATATAGTCATACCTGAATATACAGTTTACATAATAATATATATACACACAAAGTCGCAGAGTAACAACGTCACCTCTTCGTACGGAATTACAGTGTTTCAGTTCAGTACCCTGCATCTAAATAATCTTTATTACTATTTCATTTATTTCACTCGCGCTTATATTTTGAATTATCTACGTATTGCCTAACTTATCCTCACAGTAAGCAGGTGGATATTGGCAAGGAGTATTTTCTCACATGATTATACAATATATTTTTTGACACAATATTTCATTCTGAACTTTATAGGAGTAATAGGGATGCTTTTCAATGCCTATTCATAGACAGGTGTCATTTTGTTTTTCATTCCCGAAGAAATTGCAGTTTTCCCCCTTTTCTCATCTATAATGATTGACTTGAAAGCTACTTAAAAGTTTAAAAACTAAAGCAATTTAATTTTGTTGTTAGTATTGATATTGATGGCTGTAGGAAAACAATTTGTTTAAAAAATTGTATATAATTGTATAATTTTGTTATTATAAAAGCGCTTTTGGATAAGTAATACATCTACATCATGCTGTTTAATCCATTCGCTTATTTTTTCATAAGGGTAAAAAAATAAAAATTTCAAGACTTGTAATATTACTTTTGTGTTATATTGTGTATATAGAATTAGTAATACAGATTATATTATACTGCATTGTGCATATGTTTGTTATCCCATATGAGCTATATGTTATATATAAATATAACAAAATGCCTTAAAGTCAAATAAAAAAAGGCACAATCAATGCCTTAAAACTAGGTTTAATTTAATTTTCACGTTCCAATTATTGCAGATTTTACAACTTTATATAGCATCCTGAAAATATAGTATAATAATAGTAATATTATATAATAATGTAAAGTTCAATGTGAGAATGAACAAGCATTCATATTAATAATATATTAATAGTGTAAAATTATTGCTTGTAAAGTAATAAAATATCACATTTAGCATTTTTTTGTAAAGATATATGCTTGAATTGACACTACACACGATTGTGATAATATATTTCACCCTTCAAATTCAGCACGTGTTTTTCTCATACGAACACTGCAAATTTGGCTGAATTTTTGGAATGGTAAAATATACTATCACAATCGTGTGTATGTATACTATATAGAATGATAGTGTGATAGAAAATTTTATTGTATTGCCTAAATGCCTAATCGACATACTGTGTAGTTTACATAGAAATTGTCAGTCAAAAGATTTCAAGCATAGTATACCACAACAATGTAATTTCATGTATAACAATAAACACTGTTGTATTTTTTTTTTTTGCCTCTTATTTTATTTATTTTATGTTTTTATGGTCAGCTTGGACAAGACAGAATACGATTTGCAGCAGGCGATGAGTACCATGCAAATAAGAGAGAGAGAGAGAGAGACAGAGAGACAGAGACAGAGACAGAGACAGAGACAGAGACAGAGACAGAGACAGAGACAGAGACAGAGACAGAGACAGAGACAGAGACAGAGACAGACAGAGAGAGAGACAGAGACAGAGACAGAGAGAGATAAGTGGGTGGGCGAACATATTTTAGTTTATATTTTGATATACGAAGTAAAAGGCGTAACATTTACTTCTCTCTTATAACAGTTTGCATCAGCAACTCACAATCGTTTGACTAACGGTTTCTAGTACAGGCAGTAGGACAATACATAGTTGATAGTATAATGTTACATAGTTAATTAAATTAAACTATGTGTGCTTCTGTTTACTCAAAATGCGGAAAAGGAAGTGCCGGAAAAGGAAACCACGTGACGGCAAAAGTGGGAGGTAGCTCAGGCCTAGCTTGCTGCTGGCATCAACTTTTCTTTCACTTTTACCGTCACATGGTTTCCTTTTCCGGCACTTCCTTTTCCGTTTTTTTTTTAGAGTAAACAGACGCACTCTACAGTATATCAAAATGCTCTATAAGTAATTATACATACATACGTAGTTCAAGATGTCAATAATAGAATTAAATTGCATATCAATATAATTTGTATTTACCTCGCACAAAAAGCGTAAATTTGTATTACAAGTGACTTGTGAAAGTTCAAAGTTTTTCTTGGTCAATGCCGCAGCACAGTGTTGGCTTTGAAGTACTGTTCGGTCCTTATCTGGTCCCAGTCCTCCGTTCCACAATGTCACATTATCAGCACTGAATCCCGTGCCACAGAATTCCCAGTGTGACCAACAGTGTGCATTTGTAGCGGAAGTCCACACGATGTTAATTAAATCTAAAATTGTATAATTTCTTAAGAAATAACTTTATTAGATGTTAATTATGACTTCAAATAATCACAAGGCTACTTACTTTGTAAAGCCACACAAATCATGTTTTATTTTTATTGCTATTTTTATTACACAGGGATTTTTTAGTATGTTATGACTTTAGACTGGATATATCCAATTAAAGCCCTTGTTAACTTTATCATTTAGAATACTAGATTGATAATTACCATACCTTATTATCCATGAATTAGACCAATACGTTGATTTTGTATTTATTTTATTTATTTTCCTTTTGACGGTTATTTCACGTATCTGACGTCACAATGTACCGCCACCAATCACAGTCACCGCTCTGGTCACGTGATAAATTTAAGCCCCTCCCTCAAGTTCTTTACCCCTATCCCAACCCCATCGGTACATTTGGGACGTCAGATGCGTGAAATAACCGCTAAAATGAAAATAAATACAAAATCGACGTGTTGGTGTCTAATTCATGGATAATAAGGTATGGTAATTATCAATCTAGTATTCTAAATGATAAAAAAAGTAAGTTGACAAGGGATTTAAATAATAAAACAAAAAACGTAGAAATTTTAAATTTGTAACGAACTTAATAGTATGAAGTTCAATGTTAACCTCAATATATCTCAAGTTATCTCGTATCTGTTGGTCAAGGTCTGTGAAAATTTTGTCGAATTCAATTGGTCCAATGCGGTTTCAAATAAATGGCAATTTTATGAATTCTGAAGATTCGCATTAACTACTGTATATATGCAACCTCTTAAATGCAACATGGTAAAATTTCAAAAAAAAAAAAAAAAAAAAAAAAAATCAGATGTGAAAAGGATAATATTTTCATATAAATTTGTTGAGGAAATAGCCCTTGCAATTCTTATACTAAACTAGGAGTATTATATGATTATGTAATAAAAAAATTAAAGAATAACTTATAACTCACCATTCAATGATAACTGATTTAGACAATTTTTATCTTCATCCGTCGCGACCTTGATCAATTTCTTTCCTGATTGACAACATGCGTAGAGAGCCTCCTCATAATTGAACTGAAATACAATAAAGCTATTGTTAGTTAATTAAAAGTACATAATAGTAAACAGTAAACACATTCATATCTGAATACTTTGATCTTAACTTAAAAATTGATAAAATTTGTGTATTGTACAGATATGGTGATAATGGTCCCGAATAAACCTGACCGAAGAGTTAATCTCTCAAAATGTTAATTATATGCAAAAATTTAACGAAACCAGTTAGATTTTTTCGGGGACCAGTGTACTTATGTTTAGCACACAATCAAATTTGGAACATTTTACTGACTAAATTAAGAAATGAAACATTGTTATTTGGACAAGACGTTTGTAAATGAACTTACATAATATACATTAAAATCATTAATTAAATGATATTATTATTAAAATTAAGTTATAAACTTATAAATTAGTATAATACAGTATACCTATCCTGTGAATAGAAAATAAATGTAGAAAAAAAATATATATGCATGAGAATTTTTATTTTAGTGAATATTTATTATTTTAAAGTATGCAATTAATATGCTTTATTTTTTACTTGTCATTAAAAAAATGAAATCAAAATTATTTATTTATTTCTGTCTCTTACAATCTGTATAAATACAATGCATCCGCTCAGGTTAACATTTACAAAACATAAACACTAGGAAACAATTATTGTCAAACTTGCACACTACAAGATGCAATTTTAAAATGCCAACCTATAGAAACAATAGGAATAATTCCTCCTAATATCATTATTTAACCAAATACTCATAAATTGTACCTAGTTTAGTTTTAAATAAGTTAATTTTATATAAATAATTCTATTATTATACCGAAACGCGTTACATAACTTCAATTTGTGCCTCAACGCAATGAGAACAAATTTGCATGTTCCTAACGCGTCATAATATTTTAAATTTGAGCCCGTCACGTTGAAATTTTTCAACTTGATCTCAACGCGTTGGGATATATATATATATATATATATATATATATGTATATATATATATATATATATATATATATATATATATATATATATATATATATATATATATATACACACACACACACACACACACACACACACACACACACACATAGAATTCCTTGGTTTGTTGTATTATTGTTTTTACAATTTACTAGACCGACCTCAGATTTGCTCAAATAAAATGTTCTTCCACATTTCGAAACTTCAGTTGTAAATGCTACATCTGTAATAATACTGTTAGTTATTATTTTATTAAAATTATTATTTTTCATTAATGGTTTCAAAAATGTAGCAACATACTTTCATAAAAATATTATTTACCTTTTATTTTATTTTTTAAAGCCAATAATTTCTGAAAAATAAAAATTTCAACATTTTTAAAATATAATAACATGATTATGATTTGCATGTAGAATAATGCTTTTTGTATACTTGCAAGGTTAAAAAGCTATGCTTACATTATTAATACTGTTATTTATTTTATTTGAGCGTATATGTATGCATATCTATACCTTTATACTTACAATTACGTCAAGGTTCCCAATTTCTTCGCAACCATCAAATGGGCACGTTGGTCTTTTCTGCTGCAAACATCGCTTGCTTTCTGGTGTCTCAGGGCCCTAATTAAATTTCACAAACGCACACAAAATTATTTAGATTTTCTTGAACTTAATAATATTTCTTCGTATGGAATGGACTGAAAATGAGGTACTGCAATGATTTGAGTAAATGTTGTAAATGGTTACAAATCTTTAAATTTATCAAACTCTGTTTTTTCACTCACAGTATGATACTTATAAGGGTACTACTCAAAATATATTAAAACTTTAGGGGCCACTTTACAAAATTTTAAATTTCAAAACCCTTGAGGCTCCATATAAATTTAAATTTCCCCCCTCCATTATAAACAAGGATCCCTAATTTTTTTTTATTTAATTCAAAAACTTTTATTAATTTCTTTTATCCTGCATACACAAGACAATTTACTTTAAATGACTACTTATCTCCTCTACTGAAGACTGAATAGTACTGTTTATTTAATAAAAATATTTTTAGGCTTCTTTTTAACAGAATTTAATGTGTCTCCTTTCTTAAGATGGATGGCAGATTATTATAAATGTTTAGTGAACCACAAAAAGGACCCCCATTGTACATTTTCTTTCTTTTATAAACACTTTGAATATTTCTTGCCCGATTTTTTTTTTTGCCTTGCTATTCCTCGTATAATGATTGTGTTGAATTTCATGACTTTTAAAAAATTCCAAATGATTTTTTTATTTTATTTATTCATCTTTTTCATATTCATATTATTCATATAATTTTTTTATTCATCATTTGCCATTTAAAATGAAATAGCAAGACGCATGAGTTATCTAGTATATATTTAGTACCTCGCATATGACATTATTTTTTTCTAAACACGATGCATAATCTAATGAGTAGTTAAAATTTGACCATGTGTGAACTAGGGAGCATGCTTCTGTTGCAGATGATTCATTGGGAGAACGTTCCCAAAGAGTATCCAATGTTATAAGTTTGTCAATTGTACACCATTCCCATTTTTCACTGGCACATAGCTTAGTTCCTGAAGTCCAAACGAAGTAAGGCAAATTATTATCTGAAATTGTAATATTGATAAAATGAACAAAAGATACCGTTAAAGTCTCAAATTAAATTTTAAAATTATTCTGAATAATTGGACTATTACTAAAGATATACGTATGTACATACAAGCTTGATTACGTAATATATTATTTTATATTTAAGGTCCATTTTTTTTATTACTTACTATGCACAGCCATAAGGCCACACATACGATGTTCAAGTGTCTGAGGTGAATGAAGTCGTAGTCCCATATCACAACACACCTGGTACGCCTCAGTATGATATACCTTAAAAAAAATCTAAAAATAAGTTATGTTATATCTAATGTTATACCTAAATGCTTTGTAAAAAGGGTATGAACCCTATGAACCCTTTATATTACCTATGAACATAATACTTTAAAACACATAAGTAACTAATGGAGAGAGCATGTAAGTTAAATACGTTGAAATTATTTTTTTAATCTAAATATTCTTAAAGGAATAGACCAGAGAAAAACATAAGCATTTATTTCACAAAACACTTGATGGGACTTACATAAATAACATTAGTTTCTCTCAAAACCCAACAGTAACTCCGTAACAGTGATCAGAAAATTCAATTTATGCAACCCGCACAACATTTTCATACTCATTTTTGCATGTTTCTGACGTCATAAACATGAATTTTCACGCAAATTGCATACTTTACAGTTTCTTCACGCTCTCTCGTGGGGCTACAATAATGTTCTGGTAAAAATTGTCATCAGTTTTGAAGATCCCATTTCGTGTTTATTCATTAAAAAGCACATGTTGTTTTATGTGGTCTATGGCTTTAAAGAAAACAATTTTTAGAAGCCAAGAGACAATTTTCGAAATTAAAAAATTTTAAGTGGTGCATAGTGATCAGCTGATCATAAGGTTTTTGTAAAGAAAAACGGAATTTTTACTATGTATGTACTTTGCATTAAGGAATATTAAAATTATGAAAATCATTCATTACAATTTTAAAGATAATCCATATTTTTATCATAAAAATTAAAATGATGTTATTCTTATGTCAGAACTGTCTCTTTCTGTATTGTTAATTTATTTCAATTTACTATAATTATTGATTTATATATTATTGATACCTTTTAAAGTCTATACACTATTCATTAAATCATTGGAAAGAGACATTACACTTTGATATTTGCTGCAGGGTCATTATTATTATCATTTATATAATATATAAAAAATTTTAAATGATTGTTTTCAAAAGCTCCAAACAAGACATGGAATATAACATATTAAAATGAAATAAAAAACACAATTGTCAGTCATTTAACCTAGAATTTGCAAAGAATAATTAATATATTTTATTTAATTTTCACTCTTCTTCTTCTTCTTTTTTGTTAAATAATGGTTTAATTACTTGTGCCTTACCAATAATTATGTGCCTTGACAATAAAAACCTTTTGAAATTGAATTAAAATTAATATTTTAGTAGTAAGTAAACCTTAAATTAGCCCTCCCATGTAATTTGGAGTGTTGTTTGTGGCCTAGCATCAACTTTCAGTAAGTGGGCTTACTTGATAGAAAGTATCCTGAAAGTTATGCAACAATTGTGGTACTTAAATCGTGCACGTTGCCTAATTTTCGATCTATTAATTTTTCAGACATAGGAATCAAAAGTAACGTACTTCCTCAAGATATACATACAAGTCCTTGCCACATGCTCGATACAATTTCTTCCATTTGTTGGTTTTCACTGAAACATAAATTAGCATTTTATTGTTAATGCGTTTCACAATGCATAAATAATTGAACATGCTATAATACCTTTAAAAAAAAACTCATTATAGGAAAAAATTATTGCTTACGGTTGTTTTCAAGAGTTTTCTTTATAGTTTCCGGCTAAAATATTTAAATATTGTTATTTATTAATTCCATTTATATATTTCTATTGATTCTAACAGCTCTTTATTTTAATCCCACAAGCTGTATTTAATTTTTTTTTTACTCAAACATACTTTCAAATTTAAAGTTACAGTACAATTTTCGGTGAGTCATATTTTAATCATACAATTACAATACATCTCTCTCTCTCTCCTTCTATGATATATATGCTACGTATACTCATTGCGCATTCAACTGAACTTACATCCGTTTCACATTTTTCGCTTTGACAAGTAATTCCACAGCTTGACTAAAAAAAACACAATATAAGGCTTCATTTACATGAGTATGAGTACATTAGTTCATTATTTCTAGAAAACAAAATATTTAATCATGCCAACTTATTTGTTCATTTCATATAATTTATTGTTATGATTTATTATTATTATTTTTAATCTTTACATATTTATCACGAAAATAACAATGTATTATTCAGCAAAATACATCTTTATTCCCTTATTTGTTGCATATTGCATTTTATGTTTATAGATAAAAAAAATAAATCTTATAGATAAATTAACAAGTAAATAATACTTGTGTGATATTCGTGGTTAAGTTTATTTGCGTAGACTTAGAAGCTGGCCCAAGTTTCTGTAACATAAAAAAATGTTTTAATAAATTACTCAGAAGTTGTTTATTTTATACCATAGGTATTAACAATAATAACTTATGACTTTAATAAAACGATAATGATAAAATATATTATAATAAAAACACACATAGAGTAAGATAAATCATATCAATTATTTGCAAACTTAATATATCAAAACTAAATATATAAATCAAATGTTTGACCAATAATAAATACTTTTGTGCTAAATAATACTCAGATTTACCTCACATAGCGCCATTCTTTTGTCTTTACAATTGATAGGTACCAGTGAGTAATCGTTCCTGGTCAAAGCAACTGCACAATTTTTATATACCACATCATCTTTGTTAGGGCCTAATTTATAAATCCAGATCAACGGATTATCTGCAATGGAGTCTGTACCACAGAACTGCCAGTGTGAACTACACCCATTATTTGAAGCTGAACTCCATACCTCAGATGGAACGGCTGAAAAATACCAGAGTTTATTTTTTTATTATTACTATTATTTTTTACTATGAATACAATGGGGAATTAAAAATACAACTTTAATAAAATTTACAACTGTTTTGGTAATGAAATTTCAAACAAATTATCAAAATTACAAAAGAACTCATTAGTGAAAAATAGTTCATTGTTTTACATTATATAAGACTAATTTTCTAAATAAAATCCATTGATTTTTTTTAATCATTTGTTCCTATGTTATCAAACTTTAATTAACTGATTTAAGGATTAAGCTCAGGCGTGATGGATCTTCTTTTTTAACTGGATAGATTTTTTTTTTAAATTCAGAATAAGTTTTTATTGCCTGCAATAGCATTTGTACCAAATTTCAAATCAATTTGTCCATCGGTTACATGGGCAAAAATAACATGGAAAGCATAAGACGCCCTATGCTCACTTAGTTTTTTTTTCTTACATAACCGTTGGACAAATCGATTTGACATATAATAATTAATTAATTCACTAAATTTGGTGCTCAAAAAAAAATCCATCACGTCTGGTATTAATTGTTAAGAATATATTATGAAAGTAATAAAATACACAATTATATATTATACCTTTCCTAGAGATCGTCTTTAAACATGTTTGTCCTTCATTTGTATCTGTTTTGATTAGTTGAAGTCCCGCATTGCAGCACATCTTAAATGCCTCCTCATAATTTAGCTGAATATTATTTGCAAACAATTTGGTGTTAATTTACGAAAAAAAGTGAAATAATAATGATGATAATAATAATAAATAGTATATTGAACATAAATTATGTAAACATTAAATTAATCGAATGAATGGGTTTTGATTTACCTCTCCCCCTTCTAATTTATACATTTGTAGGTAATTTCAATGAGTAATGGAACTAGATTGCATATCTTTTTATTATTACTTTATTATTATCAGTTATTACTTTGGTGCTTGTAGTAACTAATAAGAAATAAAGCAATAACAAAAAAATGTAATAAAATAGTTTTCAAATAAAAGAAATCTGATTTTTTTTTTAATAAATATTTTGCAAAAAGATTTTTAATTTGTGCCATTTGAAATGATTGCATATATATATAAATAATAGTTTTTATTTTAATGAAAAACATATAGCTCAGACAGGAATGTGCGGTGGAAAGTAAAGATGATCTATTTTCAGGTAGAATGTATTTTCTAGTTGTTGTTGTTGTTGTTTTTTTTTTTTTAACTGAACTCTACTCATTTATGAAAGTATTTTCAGTTACCTCTTTTTTTGTAAGATAGTATTGTTTATTACACTTTGAGTTGACGATTTCGAATACTGCTTCTGTATTTAAGATAATTAATTTACAATACATTAAATAAATATAATAAATTTGTCAGGTTACAAAGACGAGAAAGGGATACAAGAAGACATGAAAATGCAAAGTGTTATTCACAAATAATATTCGAGGTACCTTACTACTCAATTACAATAGCAATATAGTTTGAGGATATGTGACGTTTATCATTTTTAATAAATTATGCATTTTAAATGTAATTTTTGTACATGAAATATCTATCATAAAATCAATGGTGCTTCATTACGAGCTTATACAGTATAATTATAGCAATATCATAGTATAGGTATATAGTATCAATACCTATATTTTATTACAGTGACTTCCTTTGTAATTAATCAATAGCTTTTTTTTTTTTTTTTTTTAGTTATAGTACAGCATATAGTTTTATCTTATCTAAACTATTATATGAACACGTTGCATTAATTATTTCCTTGCATAAATATACTGTAGTGTATATTGTACAATATTCTTACTGTTTATATCTGGTGATATTAAAGCCTTTGTCTTAGGATTTACTGAAATCTGAAATAAACAAAGTACATACTAGATTACTTTTAATTTCAAATAAGCAGCAATACTTAAGTTATGAATTTGTAAATCATCCTATAGTATTCTTCACGGGTTGGTTTGAAAAGTTCCTTTGAGTGTTTGGAAGAAAGTCGGAATTCTTTATGACATGTGTTTACTGCTTTGAAAATATGTTGTAAAACAATATAGCTTATCCTTAATCAATCTTTAGTTTTTGAAACATTGGAAAAAATATCCAT
This sequence comes from Ecdyonurus torrentis, assembly GCA_949318235.1. Taxonomy (NCBI): domain Eukaryota; kingdom Metazoa; phylum Arthropoda; class Insecta; order Ephemeroptera; family Heptageniidae; genus Ecdyonurus; species Ecdyonurus torrentis. The sequence goes on along the minus strand of OX439128.1, from coordinate 26,562,263 downwards.
TTAATTAGTACCGTTTTTATATCTATTAAAATAGCACATTCTTTGTAAATATTGTGTTATACTGTTAAATATGGCATAATATACTTATACATATACACACAATTGTGATAATACAGTATTATATAAACATTAAAATACTCGATCAAAATATGAAATGTTATGCTTACGAGAAAAAAAAAAGCACTGAATTTTAATCGTTAAATATATTATTAGTATCACCATATTTTGTGTACGCACAGAATTTAATTGTGCTTCGCTACTTGCATAATACTAATTTTTGGGCGTCAATAATACATTATGTTTAACCAGAGATTTATTAGTGGGGAATTAACTTTAATTATTGTACTTTATAGTGCATAGTTGAATTCAAGTATTCAACTTGTAGTGAGCCCCAAGAGGCCAACCTTAAGTGATGTTTGCTCACCTAGCTAAGGGCCTAAGACCATAGACATATGCCTAAGACCCTAGATTTATTACCAGACCTTACACATTTTACTCTAAATTTTAAATAAGTTACCTGTGTCGGACAGGTTCCAAACAAGCAGGTAGGTTTCTTCTGAAGTAAACATCGTTTACTTTCCGGGGTATCTGGACCCTTTAAAATAATTTTAAAATATACATGAATAGAGATAATTTAAAAGTTTGCCAAACAGTAAAGCAAAATATTGAATGTTCACCGTTACCATTTTTTACTATCAATCTTTATTTTGAATCACGTATCGTATATCAGATAGTCGAAAAGAAACATATAAGCATATAACTCTCAATATTTACATTTTGTTTTATATTATAATATATAGATAATGTTAATAGATTGTGTTACTGTTTACGAGGCTGCTAACGCTTGAAATTAATGCAGGGAAAATTTTAGTTTCCATATTAGATCATTAGATATCGTTCGTGGAACTAATATATATATATTTTTTTCGGTTATAAGAAATATTTTAACGACCTGCTTAATAAAATTTGCTAAAGAGTAAAATAACAAATGTATATATATATATATTACACCAACCTCACATATAAACGGTAATTCAAAGTCACAGTCGATGTAGTCAATTGAAAAGTTAAAGTTTGAAAAGAGAAGCACGTTAGCGCAGGCTTCAGAAGGTAGACTCTGCATAGGATTTCTCGTCCACAAAACATCACTGGACATTTCCTTCCCAAGTGTACACCACCCCCATTCACTTCCGTTACATAACTTGGTGCCTGATGTCCATACATCATAATGCTCACTTGCAACTTTAAAATAAAAATAAATCAATAATCATTCAATAAAATCAATCAGCCTGTCAATAATCATAACATACTACTTTGATGAACAGCGAGAAGACCGCATTTTCGATGCTCCTCAGTTTCGAGGCTGATAAGGCGTAATCCCATAGAGCAACAAGCAAGGAACGCTTCTGCGTGTGTTACCTGACATAAATTATATGGTTGTTTGAGTAATTTTGCATATAATAAATTTCAAAATATAATCTTATAAATATAATTACTTTGTATTGAGAGCAGTACAGCGTCTTGCCACATGCTTTGTGCAACTTAATTATTTTTTTTTTCCAGAACTACAAATTGTTTTAAAACGGAAATTAAAATTTGAGCTATATATATATATATATATATATATATATATATATATATATATATATATATATATATATATATATATAAAGTGTGTGTGTGTGTGTGTATTCATAATTTATATAATTATAGATGTTTAAAGTTTTGTAATATTATTCCATGGAATAATAATTATTCATGCATGAATAACATAAACTTACGATATTTTTCAAGCAGTTTTTTTGCTTCATCTGGCTAAATAAAAAAAATATATATATATAATATATATTATAATTATATATATATATATATATATATATATATATATATATATATATATATATATATATATATATATATATATATATATATGTTTTTAAACTTCAAATGATATAGTTTTCCTTACTACACGTAAGTGTAGTTCAGACTCCACGAGATGGCGATATATATGTTAGCTTCCAGAAGCGAATTCGCTCCGGAAGCGGAAAATATGGTCAGAACGCGTTGGGACCACGTATGAGGCTTCGTAACGCGAAATTCGTGTTGGGAGCATGGTAAATTTAATCCCAACGCGTTGAGATCAAGTTGAAAATTTTCAACGTGACGGGATCAAATTTGAAATCTTATGACGCGTTAGGAACATGCAAAATTGTTCTCAATGCGTTGGGACCAAAATTGAAATTTCACAATGCGTTTCGATACAATAATATAATTATGTGTATAAAATATCACAAAATAAATAAAAATAACAAACAAACGATAATTAGAGCTATATAAACATTTATAGGAAATTTTTTAAATAAAAATAAAACTATAATTTTATTTAGTAAAATAATCAAAAGCCGAAAAGGAACTTTTCTCAATTCAAAATTTTATGTGATATGATTTAAGACTTTGCTATTATTACTTATATGTATTATTATTATGCATGTTTATATAGGTATTGTTTGTTTTTCATCTTAAACTTATACATTTATAATTACTTTATTTGAAATGCAAGAATACAGTCAGTATACTGTCTGTGTTTTGAGCAAGGTGTTGTTAAATCACACGGACGGAATATATTGACTGTTTATGTTTACTCAAAAAGCGGAAAAGGAAGTGGCCGGAAGAGGAAACCACGTGACGGTAAAAGTGGGAGAAAAGTTGGTGCCAACAGCAAGCTAGGCCTGAGCTACCTCCCACTTTTACCGTCACGTGGTTTCCTTTTCCGGGACTTCCTTTTCCGCATTTTGAGTAAACATAAACAGTCATTGAGACATGAAAATTAAACTTACTAAACGATCTATCTGATTATTAATTATATATGACCGAAAGTTTTTAATTTTTAAGTGAATACTTACGATTAAATAAGAGCCACTGTAAAACCGTTATCCACTCACTTAATTATTTGCGCACCAACAATACACGTCAATTATTTAAATTCAAATATTTTCTTAACATATTCTATTTCCAACGACTATGGTGAAATTATAAACCATGTTTTCCGCACAGAGACGAACATTCAACTGAACGTGTATGAGAAAAAAATATATCGGTATATTGTTATTACTGGATAAAATAAGGTAGACTTGAACTTTGAACCAAATAATGTATGGTCCCAACGAGTTCTGACCATATTTTCCGCTTTCGGAGCGAATTCGCTTCTGGAAGCTAACATAAATATAAATATTTGAAAATATTTATCTTGCACTATAACACCATCTGAAACGAATCATATACGTAAATGCAAATAAAGCCAAACAGTTAAAAGGAAGTCAGCGGCCGGAATCGAACCGACAACCTTTGGATTTGCGCTCCACTGCTCTGACCATTGAGCTACGCGGCCATCCAATTCAACCATGATTCTCTACTTGCATTTACACAATTCTATGACGACAAACTGTCGCCTATTCGCTGCCTGAGAGGCACCTGTTTTTTCAAACCAGCCTCTCTTTAAACAGCTGGTCCCCTCTTGCGAGGGGAAATTTACCTGTTTAGCTGTTTAAAGAGAGGCTGGTTTGAAAAAACAGGTGCCTCTCAGGCAGCGAATAGGCGACAGTTTGTCGTCATAGAATTGTGTAAATGCAAGTAGAGAATCATGGTTAAATTGGATGGCCGCGTAGCTCAATGGTCAGAGCAGTGGAGCGCAAATCCAAAGGTTGTCGGTTCGATTCCAGCCGCTGACTTCCTTTTAACTGTTTGGCTTTATTTGCATTTATATGATTTGTTTCAGATGGTGTTATAGTGCAAGATAAATATTTTCAAATATTTATATTTATATATATATATATATATATATATATATATATATATATATATATATATATATATATATATATATATATATGTAAATATATAATACGTATTCCAAAGTAAATTATTATTATTATAATTATTTGTGTTTCATTTTTATATTCAACCACATAATTAATTATCATAGTATATTATATATTTCTATTGTTTTCCGTTTTGAACCAACTTACATTGTTTTTGCATTTTGGAGACTGGCAGGTTCCTCGACAGTTTGGTTTATATTCAGGCACCTGAAAAGAAATTATGTCATGTCATCATATTGAAATATTTGTGAATGAGACTAAATATAACGTAATAACTTAGAGCTCTAAATATGTGGCTATTACAATATTGTTTTGAAACTCACATAAAAAATTTACTTAATTGTGACTAAATAAAATAATAGTTTTGAGACATATATTCCATGATATATATAATAATGTACTATATGATTAGGGTTGTTGATTAATGTAATGGGTAATGGAAGTTTTAAATTGACCTTGAGCTACGTATGTTAAATCATGAGATTTGTGTTTATACTATTTTAAAATTGTAACTGACTGTACTGTTTAACAGTTGGGTTAAATTGAGAGGTTTTGTAGCCTGATTTTGCCCAAAAAAAACATTAATTATTATTATTATTATTATGAAGCTTCATGTAGAAATAAGTCCTATATAATGCAAAAAAAAAAAAAAAAAAAAAAAAAATCGCTAATGGTCTACGGTGCGCGACACATTTAACATGTGAGTACTCTCAAATTGGCAGTGGTACTCTAATTAAACTGGCTTACCCATATACTAAATAGTAGTAAATTTCCAAACTGCCAAATTTCGGCAGTGCTGATCACATGGCACGTAATACTATTTTTTATACTTAGTTTCTGACACAACCTTTTTATTTATTTATTAATATATATACTTTTTAAATAAAATTTTATCTTTTTGGTTACTCGCAATTCATTTTCAAAGTTTTATAACAGCAAGAACATAGCCAACTTAAGAAATCAAATTGCTTGGAATTAAAGAAATGGACATTTTTAAACTACACAAAGTTTTTAATACATTGGTCAATGATTACTGACAGATTTGAAAAAGAAAAGAAAAAAAAAAAAAGATTTTGTGGTTTTGTCATGTTTGAGAATTTATTATGATTTATGATCAAACGATTTGAGATCCCCCCTTTTTTTTCTTATTTCTAAAAAAAAAAAAAAAAGATTACTAAAATTTATTGATTATCAAAATCACAAAGACATTTTTTTGTATCACGATCGCTATAAAATTAAATTATTTTTTAAATTTAAATGCATTTAACTAAATTTAAACACAATCTTTTAGCAAAGACATTATATCTTTTAGGTCCTAGCGTTTTAAAAGTCAATTCTTACCACAGTAGTGATTGATATTTTCATCGATGCTTTAGTAGGGAGTTTTAGAGTCGGTGTCATTGTCATTAACTTTGGACTACTGAAAATCTGATTGTAATAATATCAAAGAGTGTATCAAGTTTTTTAAAGAAACATATTTACGTTACATAAGTAAAAAATTATCATTTTTATGCAAAAATGTATGCAAAAATATACAACTGATGCTCTATCACACCAAATCCAAATAACTTTGATTATATACTCTCAAAAGAGAGAGAGAGTACAATAATACAACAAAATAACATGTGTATAAATATAGGACAAACCAGTTTTTTAAAAGTAACAATAGCTTTCATTGTAGGCCTTGTTGTAACATTGTTCTTTTCTGCATTGTTCGTATTCTGGCAAAAATGAACAAATATATGATAATTTTAATGAAAAAAAATCTAGCACTCAATTTAAAATTCACTTGTGCTAGATGCTAATGAATTGAGAAAATTACCTTGTTAAGTAAAGCTATGGCTGCTGCTTTCGTAGATGGCGTTTTTGGCTGCAAGTAATATATATATATATATATATATATATATATATATATATATATATATATATATATATATATATATATATATATATATATATATATATAATTTTTACCCTTGATTCAATGTTTATTTTGTTATTGTTAAAAATATATTTCAGCAGAGAGGAGGTTGCTAAATATGTACGTATTTTTAAATTTTATTTAAAATATATGTTGAACGTTTGTTTGCAAATTCAGCAAGGAAACTTAAATTATTAATTCAAAGAGAAAGAGAAAGAGAAAGAGAAAGAGAAAGAGAGAGAGAGAGAAATATATACAAAAGTTCATCGTGTTCTAGTGGGAAGGTTGCTAATAATGACCATTTATTATCTCTAATAATTTCATATTTCAATTATCTAGCTCTGTTTTTTCCCCTTTAGTTTTTTGATTAAATACTCCCCACCTCTCTCTTCAGAGACCCCAAGGTCTAATCGCAGACGATGCCCCTAAAATGACAAATTACCTCTGAACGTATACTTATACTTATATTGAACGTATACTTTTACTTAGTAAAATTGCTTTAGTTTACCTCACAAATGAACTTAAATTTCAAAACATGGTTTTCAGGTACTATTGACACCATTTTGTTCTCTATGTTTAGTGCTATATACCGCTGTCTATAGCAATGAACTAATCATAATTTTCTGACAAAATGTTTCGATGAACTGTAGGACATTTTTCGCCTTATGAAAAGATCCTTATTACTGTTTTTTTTATATATATATAATCGTTCCTTTAATGTACAGAGTACATACCAGACTCATGACATCTTTGGTATGTTTTCCTTTATTAATTCAAAATAATTAAATAATTTTGAAATTAAGTTTTTTTTATAACTTTTAGTTATTAGTTAGTTATTTAACGGCTATTTTTTAGCCACATTTGTGTGTCATTTTAAATCAGAATTTACTTACACTAGTTTTTGATAAGCAATTCATAGAACTGCAAGGAGGGGCTGCAAAGATATACAGTATACTCTTTTTATTATTTAATTAAAATATATAAAATATTTAAAAATATATTTGTTTTATTAAAAAATAATAATAATAATAAATAAAAAAATAAAAAATGCTTTCCCCTCCAATAGAAGACTTGGAAAAGTAGGTTTAATGAGAAAATAAACAAACTCACAGCTCATACTAACAAAGTGCTAGCAGATGACTTTGTGTTCCTGTCTCAATTCAACAATTCTTATAGGGCAAAAAATCAGCTATAACTTGAGTATTAATCATTTCTCAGAGCAGAAATTTTTACTGTAGCTTACTGAGCCTCCAAACTTTTGTTTTCCTGAATTTGAGTCCATTTGGCTACAAATTATTATTTTCACACCATTGAATTAAAATCCAGGAAAATAAAAACTTTGAGCTACAATAAAAATTTCGACTCCGAGAAATAATTTTATCTTGAGTTATAGCTGCTTCATTCTCCCATAAAAAATAAATAAATCGAGACAAATTAAATTGTTAAATTGAGACAGAAACACAAAGTCAGCTGCTAGCAGTTTGTTAGTATTGTTGAGCTGTCAGTTTGTTTACTTTATAAATTAAACCTACATTTGCAAGTCTTCTATTTAACCACTTAATTTTAAAGACCAAGAGAGCACATTATTTACTGTTTGCACGTTGTTGGTCAATGCAGTTAAATATAAACTTCCGGGGTTTCTTTGTTTCATCTAGTATTCCTCCACTTCTCCCGCATTTATTATTTTTGTAAGAAAAACCCTGTACTCAAAACCTATATTGCCTGCTTTAAATGATTGAACACAAAGATTTCATTGTCACTATACATACCGACAAAAAAAAAATAATTACAAGCCCCATTTTAGCAACATTTATAAAATTGTTTCAATTTTATTAAATTATAATTATATTGCTATATTATATACAAAAATATATTGTATTGTACATTATAGATATACAGCATAATTATTTATATACTAATCCAAAATAGCAAAATGTATACAATGAAATGAGTTTAAGGCAGGATAAATTAGTTTTTTTTTTCATCCGTGCTGCATCTTCATAAAACTGTTTTCTTTGTGTAAGCAACCCAACAACTGTTCAGTACATTGTTTTTCTAAGCTTATAATGATTAGAAAATTAAATCATCGTATAACCATTATGACTTCAGATTAAAAATAATAGTATTAAAATAACAATAATAGAAATTAAAAACTTCAAAAAACATGCAAGCAATGATAATTGCATTATATATTTAACTATTTATATTTAAATATTCAACACACTTGTAAATAAAAAGAGCATACATTATGTGTACTTACCAATTACTTTCTTAATACCACCTAAATTAGCAGTTTTGTTGATACTTGGTGTCGTTTTTATTAGATTATTTGCACATGTGGTACTCCAAATCATTATTATTGAGTATATTAGCCAAATCTAAAATAATAATTATGTTGAAATTAGTAGTGAATTAGTAGTGAAATAAATATTATAAACGACCTAAGTTTTCTTAGCCCTTTAAAAAATCTGGTATAATAATGCACAGCAATATTTTCAGACAAAATGTAGCTTTAAATTTTTATACAATACTGGATAAATAATATTTAATATACTTCAAAAAATTAATTTAAAAAACATTTAAGTCTATACACAGCCGTATAGAACCGGTTCCTGTTGGATCACCGACGTTAAAGCAATGTCATACGTGGTCAGTACTTAGATGGTAAAACCGTACAAGGGCTGACGGCGTAACTGTGCTTGCAGTTTGACCACTGCTTGCTAACGCGAATGCTATACCATTTCTTGAATTTTACGATAGTCGTAGTGGACCGGGTTGAACAGATCTGTAGTCGAGCCCAGTAATAAAAGTTTGACCCTGAGGTCTGGTAATTAACCTTAGATCATACATTAAAGCCACTATATTATACTGAAAATGTTTAATTCTGGCCCACACCGAAATTTATATTATGGAATCATGATGCTTACCTGCTTTTATTTATAAATCTATGAATACTGATATTTACTGCTTATTTTAATGATAATACACACTGTATTGATCAATTTCTATATCGTATAGAAATTTAAATTTATAGTACAGTGTGTCTAACTTTTAGTTTTTACAACAAACAACAAATTAAGAATAAATCCTTTCCAAACATTACTTTATATAAAATCCCATAATATTAAATTGAGTTTAATAATTTGACAAGAAATAAATAAGCTAAAGGCAAATACAAAAACAACAAAATTTAAGAAATACCATAATGTGACTTCCATTGATCAACATCATTAGCAAACTGCAAAAACATTAGCGGATACAGTAATGAATAATAAAATAACTGTTAATTATTTTCATACTTTTTTTACCAGCAATGTATAATATATATACTAATTAATAGAGTAGACACAATAGGGAATAGGTAATAATGCCATGATAGAAACATAGAAATATTTAAAAGTACTCTATGTTACGTGTTATTTGAACTGTTTACAAATGTTCTGTAAAAATACTGCCAATAAATTTATTTAGAATGAAAGTAGGTGTATTTATGTATACATATAATAGTGCAGAATTCTGAGATTGAACGTTGTTCACACTACAAAACACTTGCAGCATCCACGCCTATATAAACTCTCAGTATATTTGCTGTAACAGCTAAAAACAAAAAAGTTTTTATTTTATTTATTTGTTTCGTACTAAAAACAAAGTGCTATCAATCATATCTATAAACCACAGCTTTATGAAATATACTCTAATTTTACATATTGCATTTAAAATTATAAAAGTTAAAGAAAAAAAAAAAGGCAGTCATGATAATAAGTTGCATCAACTAAGAAATAAAGCACGTAATGCAATGTGCACAATGGCTAGGGTTCTAGGGTTAATACTATCTATTCAGACAGGATACGTATGCAGCTTACGGGGGTAACAATCATAGCACATTGATAAAAATCCTGTAATTATAGCATCTTATGGTGGAATTTATCATTCATTATACGTGTTGCCAAAAATATGAGATGAATAAATAATAATGATAATAGAAAACCAAAATAGTAAAAAAATATATATTTAAAAACAGGATAGGGACTAATGAGCGCAACAATTTTTAGATTTGACATACATAGTTTTAAAAATACATAGTTTTTTATGATAAAGTTAATTTAATAAGAACCTCTTTTAATTATTCCAATTATATTAATTTTTTCCTGACATAGTCTGATTATATACTAATTTATCATACATTTTACAAATACTGCAGTTAGGTTTTTAATCAGAGTCAATAAATTTAGTTTTGAAATATCAAGCTAATATAGTTTTAAGAGTTAAATAGTTTTTCACTGTTTTAGCTTTATTTTGCATTATTACTTCGAATCGATATACAGACAATAAGATGTTTCTCTGACCCTATATTTTCTAAGCATAGTTAGTAACTCTACGTCACTTAATTACAATCAATGTTAATAAATCATTGTTGAAATATAGTTTTTCTGCTAATTATAATTGAAACTTACAAAGGATTATGTAGAAGCCTATGATTTTCCACATTATTAGACAAACAATTTTTAGTTAATAGAACTTAAGCTTATTATTTTTCTTTGCATTCTATTATTTATATACTCGCACTGTACTGTACATTGAATTGAAAAATCACAAGTACAGTAAATTAAAGTGCAGATTATTGCGTACATATATTCGCATAATAATATAGCTCATAAAGTTTTATTTTGTTTTATTGTCATCCAAGAAACAGGCAGTTTTACGTGCCTAATACATGGTGGTACACACAGTTCAGAAACAAGTTAAAAAGTTACATACATGATATTGACATGAGAGTTATACAATAATACAAAAACTTTATGCAATAGAAATAACAATATACAGTTTTTTATGTATTGATTACAATTGTGAAATACATCCACTTCCGTTGCATTGCATGTGGAAGTAGATCTTGGGATAAGAGAATTTTTTAAACATCATTCGTACATACTGATACACTGAAAAAACTGTAGTCACTTAAAGTTTTTTTGAGGTGCATTATTATATAACTAATAATGTTAGTTAAAAATAGGACTATTAAGATGATACAATAATTAGTAAATAGTAATTAGTATTAGTATATTAGTAATTGGTATTTATTTTATAAAATATTTTATTTAAATAAAATTTTACTTCGTTCTAAGATAGATATTGTAAAATAGTATATTTAAAAATTTTATATGACATATTTATGCAAAAGATAAACGTGTTAAAGATTCCTAAATATTTTATATTTAAATTATAAAAATAATGTACCTGGATAAAAATTTGAGTTTCATTGAATGGAATAAATCATTTTTCATAATTTCATTATCATAAATATTTTATTGGCATGATTATGTGTATACACTGAGTGAGTGTACCGCCAATGTATTTAGGCGCAAGCCCGTTTTTGGTTGTCAAATAAAATCAATCAATCAATCATATTAGTATCATTATATATTCATTTTAATTCAACAATATTAAAAATACAAGCCCACTCTTGAACCTAACCCAAACAAGGTTAGAGCTTAAAAAGAAATTGCATTGACAATTATAATTAAAAATAATAATAATAAAGAAAAAATAAAGAAAAGTATTATATTCAAAAATGGATGAAGAAGGGGCGAATAAGAAGCAGAGAGAGAGGGAGAGAGAGAGAGAGAGAGAGAGAGAGAGAGAGAGAGAGAGAGAGAGAGAGAGAGAGAGAGAGAGAGAGAGAGAGAGAGAGAGAGAGAGAGAGAGAGAGAGAGAGAGAGAGAGAGAGAGAGAGAGAGAGAGAGAGAAGAAGTTGAGTTAAAATGAAGAGAAAACAAAAATTGATGGCATCCTAACCCTAACAAAATACTATACTATTATTACATACTGTATCTGTTGCCGTAAAAAACATTTATACATATACGTAAAATATTACGTCAAGTAACAAGAGCAAAATTAAGAGTAACTCGCACTCTGCTCGAGCCAAACTAGCGTGAGAGCAATTTTAGCTTTGACGTATATTTTGATATTGCTGAGCGTTTTCGGGAGATTTAATACCACAACGATCACTATGAAAAATGTCAATGTTGCCAAGGTCATAAGGTGAGCTAAGTGATTTAAAGAATATCACCTTATGTATATTTAGTTGCGGTAATTTGAAAACAAACAAATTATGTCTTTGCATAAAGAATAAAGGTAATTTTATTACATCATGATATATTCGGTATTATTATTCATGGTATTTAATACACGGAGAAAATGCTACTATATCAACCACATAAATCCTGTAAATTACACAACTAGTAGCCGTTAATCTGGAACACTACACTGCCACTTATTTAATCTAGATAAAATGCCATCTATAACCTATAGGTGTTGTATGTTTTATCTACATAAAGTATTATTGTAGTATCAATATCTATTCAGGTGAATGTGTAGTAATTGTAAAGTACAGGATTTATGTAGTACCTGGCATAAGTAATCTTCTTTTGTTTTCAGTGTAAATGTGTGTCACTGAGTTACAATCAATAAAATTAATGATAAATAGTTTTTGAAATATAGTTTACTTGTTAAGTTGTTTGAAATTTGGAAGAATTAAGAGGCTCTGGTTTTCCACAGTATGAAACATACAATTTTTTTAATAAACAGTAAACTTCCTTTTTTTTTTTTTTAATCATTCCTTGTGTTTTACTCGCACATGGAATTGAGAAATCACATGTACTGTATATTACATAAAATAACATATAATCAGATTACTGTGTACATGTTAAAATAATAATATAAAAATTAAGTGTTTTAAATTTTAAGAAATGAAATTATTTTAAAATAGGAATGCTAAAATGAAAACAAACAAACAAACAAATTATAATAAACTTTTATTGCGTAATAATATAAGGGTGCAATAACACTTCAAAAATATCTAATTTTGTGATGATATTGTTTAAAAAAATTATAAGGCATGTTATATTATTAAAAAAAAAACGTGTATAAAAGATTCCTCAATATATTATATTTCAATGATAAAAATATCCATTAAAGTATAAATACGAGTTTCATAGAATGCAATAAATCCTTTTTCATAACTCCATTATCATCGATCGGATTTTATTTTTTTATTTTCAACGAAATTTCCTGAAAAGTTTAAAGAAATTAGTATATAAATACAAATAAAACATATTGTATTTTATTTCATCATAATTAAAGCTAATTTTATAAAACAAAAATCAAACTTGAATTGCAAATTAACTGAATCAAAAGTAGAATTTATATGTATGTAGATATATATATATATATATATATATATATATATATATATATATATATATAATATATATAATATATATATATATATATATATATTATATATGTGTGTGTATATATTATATATAATGTATGGATAATAATTTGTTTTTAACATTGAACAAGCAAAGTAGTGTACATCGCTGCTTATATTTACCAATGTAGTTTTTGCTTTTCTAAGCATTCGTACTATAAATTTCTTCCTTAATCAACCAATTTTTACCAATTTATCTTTCATTACTGAACTGGATTTAGAAATTTTAACGACACGTATAAATATAAAAAACACTCATACACATTTGCATTCTAATAATGTTTATTTGTACATTATACCTCGCACAAAAATGCCTCCTTTGTTGAACATTGTAATTGTGACAACAAGAAGTTTTCCTTGGTTAGAGCTACAGCACAATTTTGAGTAATCGTTCTGTCTTTGATTGGTCCTTGACCTCCTTGCCACAGTGTTATGTTGTCAGCACTGAGGCCCGTGCCACAGAACTCCCAGTGTGACCAGCAGTGCGAGTTGCTAGCAGACGTCCATACAGAAGCAGGCAAATCTATTCCAAAGACAACAATAATACTATTAGACTGTTCATGTTTTCACTAGGACAATTTAAAATACAATTTTAAAATATTTGTCAAACATGTCAAAATAATTATTAAACAAATATTTCATGGAGGAAGCAAACTGTATACAATAAATTTATTTTAATAGTAATTGTGTCTTATTTGTATTGTTTATATTTTCTAATAAGCAAAAAAGGGTTTTAACATACAATATCAGGTTTAATTTTGATAAAAAAAAATCTTGACAGTTTAAAACAAAAGCTAGCAAGTTATTGTTACTTTTCTCAGTTTGGTCTAATTTTAAATTTTGATCGGATATAAACATGCAATTTAAAAATTTAGTTTTTATTTCAAATTGGTACAGTGCAGATTTTTCATGTTTACGTCTTTAGATTTTTTTGGGATAATTAAGATCTTGCAATAACGCGCAACGTTTAATATTGAATTCAATTATTTTATTTCTGCAATCAAATTTTTTGAAATATTCAAACTTAATGTCGTTTCAGCAGTATGCAATTAGTTGTTCGTATGACTTCAAAAAATGGAACACGCAAACCAAAACATGAAAAATGTAAGAAATAATTTAGGTACAACTAAAAAATTAGAATATATATATATATATATATATATATATATATATATATATATATATATATATATATATATATATATATATACGGACCCTGAAGTGGTAGTTGATTTAAGCAGCGTCGATCTCCATCACTTGCAATTTTCATTAACTGTTTGCCTGCTTGACAGCACGCGACAAGTGCGTTCTCAAAACTTAGCTAGAAATTGTCAGGGCAAGTTCAAAGGGCCAGGTCAAAGATTGCTGGTCAATATATGTGACGATATTACACACACATTTATATGTATATATGTATGTATATGTATATATATATATATATATATATATATATATATATATATATATATTCACCGTTCACCGGGTTCACCGTTTGTGCGATTTTCTTTCCGTTTGGTTTTTCAGAAAGCTTATGATAAGCTGACCATGAAATGTCAGATTTTTTTGTTAAGTGATTGAAGTTGTAGGATGAATTATTAGTATAGAAAAACATTGTACTGGAAGATCTTTTTTTATCATTGCCAGTACGTGGAAACTAGTGCAAAACTTGGGTTCTAGCTGCCCAAGGGACTTCAGCGCGGTTATAAGTTAGCCATGTGTCAATCCTGCGGTCGATCTTTGCATTTTGGAGGAAGTTTTATTATCTTTTTTATACTCGAAATTTACAACTCTTAATCCTTTTTACTTTTGCATCAATAAAACAGTGTCAGATGAACTTTCATGAAATAAAATATGTTAACTAATGTCTTCACCTGTAATGCAATCCATTTTGCTGATGCTGACTCTAATTTTTACGCCTAAATTATGGAACTTTATTTTAACGGCTCCTTTTTGCTTGGCCTTTTAATAGCCATCCGAATGGCTTCATGGGTCCTAACTGACCTAATCCATACATGCTCTTTGTGTTTAAAGGTAGTTAACCTTTTTACGTATTTTTTGACTTCAGAAAATTGTGGTTACATCTTATACACGCATAATCTATTGCAATTAAATAGTTTTAAAATCTCAGTCACCGATTTTCTAGCGTGAGGTTTTTCTTTAGTAAAAATTCATCCTCCAACTTCAATCGCTTCAAATAAAAATTCTGAAGTTTCATGGTCATCATATCATATGGTCATCATAAGCATATCATAAGCTTTCTGAAACATCAAATGGGGGAAAAAATCACACAAACGGTTCGGAGGGTTCGGCGAGAAATCAAGATGTAAGCCGGGCTTGATTTAAACGGTGAAACCTGTATATAAAAATGTGTAGTCATTTAAGAAATTTAAACTTACGGGATTTTTTCCAAGGTAAAACGTTTTGCCACATTTTGAAGTAAGACTCTCTAATTTTACATCTAAGAAATTTTAATTATAAAATTTAAAAAGTTTACATTTCTAATTGTTGAAATTTTATATTTCTTACCCATCATTTCAGTGTTCAAAGCTTTTAAATTCTAAAAATATGAAAGTGTAAATTAAGCTTCTAACAAAAATATGTACTCAGCTTATTCAAAATTTTTAAAGTCAATATTATCCAATTTGACTATTTTTACTAAAAATAGTCAAAATTGTTAACAATATTAGTCAAATTTGAATAAAATATAATTGACAAATTTTTATATTTTTATCAACTTTAATTTTTATAGTCAAGTGTTAGTCAAAATTGGTTAAAATAAAGTCTAATATTTTTTTTATTCAATTTTAGTTGTCATGTTTTAAAAATTTAAATGCATAAATATTTTAAATGATATGCTAAAATTTGAAATTTTATTATATAATTAATCTATTTTAATATACTATGCATTTATTTACTACATATTGCATGGAATGATTTCAAAAATCAATTATAATTTTATAGGTACAGTCTTTTTTAGTAAATAATTTTTGTTCACTTTTTACTTTACAACAGCCGAGTTTCTGTATTGCGATGTGATATAGCACTATTTCTCATAGTTGTTGTTGTTTTTTATTCTTTTTTTTTTTTTTCAAATGAAATACGATTTTTGTTTTATTATAGTGTTGCTATATACGTGTCACACGTTTCAAACTTCTGCAACAAAATTTAAGAAGCAAGAATGTTTTCTTCTTCTAGTTTAAAGTCCTGTAACTTCCACGCTTATGATTTTTTTTTTTTTTAGTTTTTTCGCGTTTCATGTTAATTTTATAATTTATTGATGTTTTTTATGCATATATATAAACAATATATATAATGATAATATATATAAATTATTTCTGGAAAGATGAAAAAATTGAACTTTTGAGAAAGTGGTCAATTTTATCCTAAATCTAAGGACTTACATGTACTTTTAAATTAATATAACATTATATAAAAAAAAAACTTGTTATAACTATTAGTTTTTTTAATCTAAAGAGGAAAATCCGTGTATTTGTGTTTTGCGGGAGTTACAGGAATATAAGATATGCAAATTGTCAGGTGACGTCACAGTTCGAAAAAATATTAAAATAGATTTACTTCATAAAATATGATTTTTGAACTTCTCTATGCATGGGATGAATTTTGGTATACTATAATTCATCTCATGCATTGAAGATTTTAAAAAATATTTTGTAGAGGACCGATTTTTGCATTTTTTTAACTGTGACGTCACCCAAATATTTGCGTATTTTGATATTGCTGAAGTTCCCGCAAAACACAAATACATTAATTTTCTCTACGGATTCTAAAACTAATGCTTATGATGAGTTATTATGATTGAATGAAGTAGACGGAAGTCTTCAGATTTAAGACCAAAGTTGACTCCTTTTCTTAAAAGTTTAATTCTTTTCATCAATTGTAGAATTCGTTAAAAAAAATTTGAAAAAGGCCTAAAAATCGTTAGAAAATCATGAAATGACCATGAAACTTCATAAATTCCAAAAAAATAATTTGGCGTGGAACTTATACGAGAATTTATTTCAGACGAAAAAAAATATTCAAGAAGTGTTAACAGAACTTTGTGACACGTGAAAACAACATAAAACAGAAGTGGTGTTTTATTTGAACGACTTTAAAAAAAAATGTAGTTCCTATGTGAAATAGTTGTATAGAAATATATAGAAATATATGTGCCTTCAAACATCGCTAAACACGGTCGGCAACTGCAGCGTAAGAAGTAGACTTTTTTTGCTTAAAAAATTAGGAAAAAGTAGCATAATATTATTATTATGTAATTACAAATTTTGATAAATTTTTGACCTCCGTTAAAACTTAAAACAAATATTCGAATTTTAAAGTTTTTTTCAAGCAAAAATAAATAATTAGATTTCTTACAAGTTAGTGTTAAAAAAAATATTTTTTTAAAATATAAAACTGACTTTATTCTTAATTCATGATAAGTTATAAATGTTGATTGTGAAACTTTCTGTGTTTAATTAAAGACTTTACTTCGTGCGCCTCAGCGCTGTTAGTGCCCTTAGCGATGATTTAAGATATCCTGCAATTGCTGAGTTTACTTATGAAATTCGCACATGGACCGACCACGGTCTAAGTACACAACTCGGCATTACCCATGACAGCCTAGAAAAACCGTGGATACTTTTTAAGCAGGCTGGTCGGTGCTATCACATATTTATTTATTATATTATATTTATTGTATCATTTATTCGGTTGTTGCCGAATCTTACTGTGCTTTTTGTTGATTTTAATACGTTTTTATATTTACAAGATAATAATGTGGTGGCAAAAAAAAAAAAAAAAAAGTAAAAAGTAACAAAAAAGTAAAACGATTAAAATTTAATAAGAAATCATTTTTATAAATTCATAAATATTTTAATTAACTGAAAACCATGATAGAAAATTATGTAAGTAATGTTATAAAAAAAACGATATTATTCATACTAATAACGAATATCGTAACCTGCGCATTAAACATTTTGACCTCGCTGCAGCGTGGCAATTATAAAAAAGCCGCTCCGCGAACTGGCTAAAATGTATTTGCCAGTCCGCAATCTGGTCAAATTACAAGGACCACGTCGCGGAGTGGCATTTGTGAAAAAACACTCCGCGACGTGGTCAAAATTACGATACACAAGTGCCGAATTTCGGACCTTGGCAAAAATGCATTGCCACGCCGTGACGTGGTAACTTATTTCGGCCAATGAGCGAATTCGGCAATGGTTGCCGACACACACACACACACACACACACACACACATATATATATATATAAAATATATTTATATATATAAATAAATCTAAATAATTAAAAAAAAGTTTTCTGAATAAAAATTACTTCTTTATTGCAGATTTCTAGCGGGCACGTTGGTCTCCGCTGCACCAAACATCGTTCGCTCTCAGGAGTTTCAGGGCCCTATATGATTCCAACAAGTTGTATTATTTTTTGGAATATCTTAGATTTTACATAACAAATTTTCGTACAAATTCATTGTTCTTTATAAAAAAGTTTGATTAATTTTTAAATTGATAACAATATACATTGGGAATAATTTGTGATTTTTAAAATTCTGTTTTTATATGTTAGTGGTTGCAAATATTTTAAATGACTAGTTTTTAAAGAAATATTCAGTTACCTCACAAATAAAATCCATTCTGTCTTCACATTGAGACCAATCCACAGAGTAGTTAAAATTTGACCAACTGAATACTTTGAGACATGCATCTTGGGCACCAGCGTCATCAGGTTTTCTGTACCAAAGTGTATCGGTATATGAAATTGGCTTTTCAAGTGCGCACCACTCCCACTTGCGACTGGCGCCTAACTTGGTCCCTGACGTCCAAACAAAATATCCCAAGCTGATGTCTAAAACAATTTTCCAAATATTTTTTATTATTTTGTTTGTGGGTTGAAATCTTATTTGTCTCGAGGAGAATATTATTATGGATCAAATATTTTATTGTACACACGACCACGTTAAGAGTTTTTACAATTCAAAAACTTGCGCTAAATTTGAACATTTATATTTATGAAAAAAATACGCTCTGGATTTAAATGGTAAAATATCTTGTCGTAGTTAAGTGTAACTTTTATTTAGAACAGTTGGAAAAACACACTTTACAAATAAATTATTGTACTTCATTGTTACTTGCTTTTCGCACCTATATCATATAATAATATGATCACAATTTAAAATTTGAAAAAGCTTTCAAGGTAATAATAATATTATATATATATATATATATATAATAGGGTGTTTATTTAAATTTTTACTATTTTAGATGCTGATTTCACTATGAATTTTTGTTACAATTGCAACTTGTTATATAAAAATTAAAGCACAAATTTTGACATTTTTAAAAATGTTCTCAAAAAAGAGTTAAGACAGGTGGTTTTTATTTTAATCAGTAAGTGGCGTAAGAGCTCATTTTTGAAGAAAGAAACTCTCGTTTGCGCCAGATTTCAATGTAAACATAGGCTGGATTGGCCGAGATGGACCCACAGCTTGGACACCGAGATCACCAGACCTCACCGCAACTGATTTTTTCTTGTGGGACGTCAAAGACAAAGTGTTTAAGACTCCAGTGCAAGATATCCCAAAACTTAAGCGACGCCATCAGGATTACTGATGCTATCAAGTCCATCACGGCTTAGATGCTCCGCAACGCGTGTGGCTCGAACTGCAGTTTTGACTTGACAACTGCCGGGCTACAAATGGTTGCCACGTGGAGGAACATTAATGTCATTTGCTAATTATCACTTTGAACTAAGAAACAAAATTAATATGAGTTTTTTTTAAAGAAAACGCTGTTAATAACGTCTGTTTTTTTGAAAAAATCGCACTTCGCATTGTTTTGCATATAGTTAAAATAAAAATTAACAAATTAAATTTTTAAAAACAGAAAAGAAAATGTCCAAACTTAAGCTTTAACTTGATGTATAATAAGTCTAATTTGTCAATAATCTTCGTATTAAAAAACGCTTCTGAAAAAGTAAAAATTTAAATCAACACCCTGTATTTATTATATATTTTATATAATAATAATAATTAATTATTTTTAATGAGAGGCCCACTGACATATTTGAACAGAATTATCTTGTCAGATATTTCTTATTAAAAGAAGTTTAAAACATACAGTATAATATTAAATTCTAACTCTCTGTACAATTCATATTAAATCAGTTGTTTCTTAAACACAATCAAAATTAACAGTACTTGAAGTTCTTCTATTATCTATTTTATGTTGAAAATAGCAATAAAATAGAATAAAATCTGGCATTTCAACAAAAAATATTCAGTCTTATACAATTCACATACTCAAAACATTTAATTCATATATATATATATATATATATATATATATGTTTGAAAATTTGAATATCAAGCGAGGTGACATGATGATAAAAATTCATTGTAGTCTTACCTTCTATAAGACCCTGGGCTTTCACTCGCTGCTTGTTTTGACGATAAAAAATAACACACAACACCATAAAAAATTATCACTTATATATAAGTTAATAAAAAGACTCAATTCACAGTTTTTTAAAAAATTATATATACATAGCTATGTTATATTTACACCAAATTGTAACGTTTTCGAGTGCGTATGTAGAAACATACAGTGTCTGCACTCTTCTTCTGCTTACTGACTCTTGCTCACGAGGCGCGCCGACCTCCGCAACGGGGGGAGTGGCTCGTCCTCGTCAGGTGTTGTTTTATTGTTTACATTTTCACCTGCACGATCACGTGGTACAGTCTTTTTACATGAATCTATAAGTGGAATCCAAATAGGCGGCAAATCAAAACTAAGTTGACTGATTGTTTCATTATTTCTTCTTTACATTTCTATTGCTTCTAATATTTTTCTTTTTTTATAATGACTTTCTCTTCCTATCACCTTTGTTTTCTCCCATTTACAATTTGGTGTAAATATAACATAGCTATGTATATATAATTTTTTAAAAAACTGTGAATTGAGTCTTTTTATTAACTTATATATAAGTGATAATTTTTTATGGTGTTGTGTGTTATTTTTTATCGTCAAAACAAGCAGCGAGTGAAAGCCCAGGGTCTTATAGAAGGTAAGACTACAATGAATTTTTATCATATATATATATATATATATATATATATATATATATATATATATATATATATATATATATATATATCTGTGTGTGTGTGCTAGCTTTCAGAGGCGGGTTCACTTCGGAAGTGGTAAAATGGTCAGAACTCGTAGGGACCACATATGAGACTTTGTAATGGAAAAGCTAGTAAAAGCTTGAATCATGCTTGTCTACAAATTTATACAGGGAGTCGGAAACGCCTTTTGATCAATAACTTCTTTGATTGAACAATATAAAGACTATTATTTATTTATTAAATATAAATACGTATACGTTATGCATGCAGTCAAACATCCGAAATTGATTTCAATTACCAATTACCTAATTTTGGTATTTCTGGCGAATAACATACAACCAACTAAAAATATATATTACATTGCAGATTTTTTATTTCAATGTTATTTTATATAACATTTACTAATATAAAAAAAATTATTACTACTCACGATGCACCGCAAAGAGGCTACACATGCGATGTTCTATTGTTTCAACAGATTGAAGTTGAAGTCCCATTTCACAACACATTTGGTAAGCCTCGGCGTGCGTTGCCTGAAAATAAAACAATAAATCCTTTCAATCAACTACTCTAAAATATTTATAATGTGTGGCTGCATAGAACTCGCAACGACAAAAAAAGTTAATATTTTAAATTTAACATCTGTTATATTACTTATTACTTTAAATGCATGCTTTTAAATAAATTAAATTTATGTTGTCTATAATTTAACTTTTAACCAAAAATATTTGATTAATTTAGTTTATCATATTTAGTGTTTCTCTGTCAAGATATTCTTATTATATTACCGCAACAGTGCTGGCATACAAGTCTTTTCCACATGCTCTACGCAATGGTTTCATCACATTAAGGTTTACTAGAATATTAAAAATAAAGTATGTTTTTATTTTAGATAATTATTAGAAGGAAATATAATGAAGTTCGTTTTTAAAAAGAGATTTTGATTAATAATGATATAAATAACAAATATATAAGAACAATTTTTTTTTTCTTTGACTTAACCTCAGTGTGGTACAGAAACTTACTTTTAGTTTCAAGATTTTCTTTTGCCCTTTGTGGCTGAAAAATTTTGCAAAAGCAATATATTTTTTACTATGTAATTTATTATTAACTTAAATTTATTAAATAATACGCAAAGTTTACAGGTATGAAAGTTTAAATAATAAACCAGCCAATGTTGAATATTATATTGTTTACTTTGCATATAATATAAATTTTCTAGTATCAATAAGAGAATGTTTGAACTTAGAACTTGCGTAAAAATGATGATTCATAAATCAAGATTTTTATTTAACTGACAAAATTTTACGTAATAATAATATTAATAATACACGTAATCATTGATTTTGTCATTATTTTCCAAAGAATGAAGATATCCCAGTTACCAGCAAACGAAGCACGCACATCATAATTACACGTCGATGATTCATATTTTTATGTCAATCTCGGTAAACTGCCGAGTACTTGTCACACACTTACATTTTTTAGTTAAACACTGTTGTAAAGTGCATGAAATTTGCATTTTTTTTTTTTCAGTGTCACGTACGGAAACAGTAAATATCAATATGCAGAATTCTTGTATGCCATAGCAATAAGTACATACATGAATTGCACTTAAATTGTGGAACACATTTGATCCAGAGTAATTTTATTTTCTAACAGTTACAATTTTAGAACGTTGTGTAGCGCTATGCTACATTTCTATATATTTTTTAATACAATTAACATAACACCACAGTAAATTCATTTACAATCCATATAATTTTTATTTGTTTTATCAATACATTTCAGTGACAATTTGTTTATTTATCTGCAAATATGTTTTACGTGTCCTTCATAAATAGATTTCACAATGAACGTAAGATACTACGCAAATTGACATTAATCACATTATTATATTTTTATTGGTGCGACAATCAAAATACTTTAGGTCAATTTACGTACATGATACATCTTTTGTATTGTAAAGCTTTTTTTATATAAAATTCTCTGGTTATTACAAATATAAATTATTAGAGGCTAACTTATCAAAATAGCGAGGCTTACATCAGTCTCACATAAATCTGCCTGGCATGTTTCACCATATTTGCGAAGCTTTTTGGACTAAAAAACAAAACAAAACATGTTTGATAATTCAATTAAGTCCATATAGGTCATGAACTTAAATCTCTCTCTCTCTCTCTCTTTCAAAAAAAAATATATATAGCACTGATTATTAGGATGAAAAAATTTCCTTATTCCTTAATTATATATTATTAAATAATAGGCAATGATTATATAGCTTTTTTTTTATCCACTATGAATAATTTATGTTATTATTCCATAAGAAAGAAAAAAATTACTTTGATTTAAATTAAATGCTGCATTATCAAAGTATTAACTTAGAAATTACCTTCTCAGACACTGGCAGATTTAGATCAACTTTTGGGGTGTTAAAAGGTATCTGAAAATATTTAAAATAATAATAATAACACCCAGCTGAAGTTCTTTCAAAAGTACATGATTTATTAATTGCAGTTCATCAAAGTGTATATCTTTGATAATTTAGCTAAGGTTTCCATAAAATGTAATGTGAGCCCATTGAGCCAAATACTAAATTTTACATAACACCAAAATTAGTAAAAGTAAATTAATACTTAAATGTTTAAATATCTGAAGCAGTGAATTCAAAATAAATATTCAAATAATGACGTAAATTTCCTATATAAAATGATATAATAAAACCACTAGCGCTGGGAAGCTGCAGTGCTATCAGGAAACCACCGTTGAAATATATTAAATTGTTAATAATACCTCACATAGTGCTATTTTTTTATCATAACAATTAGCAGGTT
Source organism: Ecdyonurus torrentis (assembly GCA_949318235.1). Taxonomy (NCBI): domain Eukaryota; kingdom Metazoa; phylum Arthropoda; class Insecta; order Ephemeroptera; family Heptageniidae; genus Ecdyonurus; species Ecdyonurus torrentis. The sequence goes on along the minus strand of OX439128.1, from coordinate 26,538,219 downwards.
CCAGCAAGTATCCAAATCTAGTAGAGACGACTGCGCAATTCTTATTTACAACAGAGCGCTCTCTTGGACCCTTTTTTCCACGCCATAGAACTGGGTTTTCCGCCATAGACCCAGTACCACAGAATTGCCAATGTGCCCAACAATCTTTGCTAGAGGCTGAACTCCACATTTCATGGGGAACGTCTAAATTTATGATTTAAATGACTTTTAATTACTTTTTTCTCAGATAATTGGAATATATGGACATTATTTAAATACGTAATACTCAATTACCTGTTTGTGTAATTTGGTTCAAACACGCCCTCTCGTCGTTAGTTTCAGTTTTAATTAACTGGAGACCTATCTTGCAGCACGTCGTGTATGCTTCCATATAAGTCATCTAAAAACATTTTTGTTTCGACTTCAATTTTAAGATTGTTATATAAAAAAATGTTAACTTACCTCTTTTTTTGTAGCGTAGTAGGTTTTGCCACATTTTGAGACGACGCTCTTAAATACCTTTTCTATTTCAAACGTATTTATTTTAGTATAGAACTATATAATTATTTTACTTTAGCACTAATCTTATATAAATATAGAAACCATATAATTAGATTATTTATTATGTTGGCTTTATTAGCTTATTAGTCTTGAATAAGTTATTTGAACTGATGATATTATATTACATATAATTATAATTCCATCATAAAAAAAATAAGACAAAGAAAAATGAAGAAAAACTTACTATCAAAACTGGATTTTAAATTTTCTTCTGCATTACTATCAAGCTACAATGTAAAAAGTAAAAATTCACTTATTAGCAATACTTATCATATAGAGACGTGAGGTTGTTATATATCCATAACTGTTATAACCGACAATGTATCGTAACACCGGTAATACCTAGTTATCGTTTTCGTTAGTTTTTTTTTTTTTTTTTGTTTAATATTGCCAACAGGTGCAGTATATAAATATGTATTCATACACGACAACATTGAGTGGAGTGCTTATGTTTACTCTAAAAACAGGAATAGGATGTGTCGGAAAAGGAAACTTGGATCTTAAAAGTGGGGGGTGGCTCAGGCTTATAGCTTGCTGTTTACGTGAAATATTGACCGTTTATGTAAAGCTAAAAAGTGGGAAAGGAAAAGCCGGAAAAGGAAACCACGTTATGTTAACAGTGGAAGGAGCTCAGACCTAGCTTGCTGCTAGCGCGAAGTTTTCTCCCAATTTTACCATCACTTGATTTCCGCTTCCGGTACGTATTTTTCATATTTATAAAGACTTACATAAAATGATCGTTGACTGTTTATGTTTACTCAAAATGCGGAAAAGGAAGTGACCGGAAAAGGAAACCAAGTGACGGTAAAAGTGTGAGAAAAGTTGGTGCCAGCAGCAAGCTAGGCCTGTGCTACCTCCCACTTTTACCGTCACTTGGTTTCCTTTTCCGGCACTTCCTTTTCCGCATTTTGAGTAAACATAAGTAGTCGTTATGTTTACTAAAATGCGGAAAAGGAAGTGACGTAAGAGGAAACCACGTGATGGTTAAAGTGGGAGGTAGCAGGTAGCTCAGGCCTAGCTTGCTGCTGGCAACAACTTTTTTCGTACTTTTATCGTCACGTGCATGGTTTTCTCGTTACTTCCTTTTCCGCATTTTGAGTAACCATAAGTGGTCAATGTCTGTCTCCCACTTTTACCGTCACGTGGTTTCCTTTTCAGGCACTTTTTTTTCCAGCTTTTAGAGTAAACACTAAAGATTAGCTTTCTGAAAATATTTTAGGATAACGTATAACATATATAGTAAAGCGTAACCAAAAGGTTTTATAACCAGGTACGTTACATCTCTGCATTATACTGTACGTGTGCACTGTGCATGTTCCTGTTAAAAAGCAATGTTATATGACTATTGTTAGTAAAACATGGTACAGCTCTGGGCAGTGGACAAATGTTCCCGAATGATTTGCATAGGCAACCCGCATTTGAATGTGTGAATCAGCACTTCAATTTTAGAAGTGACATTATAAAATTCCGGTTAAGTGTACAATCAATATCTTTTTCAAGACGTCCATGTTCAAGACGTTCCGAAATAAAGTGTCATTGTTAACATTTTTTTATTGAAGACGGTAGATTATCATAAATTTTACCTGTTGCATAATAATTAAGGGCTCCTATCATTTTGATTTTTATTATTACTTTTTTATTTATGTTTTTGGGATTAAAAATTTACTGTGGTATCGAGTATTGTAATTATGTACATTCCTGTTATTACCGTAATAACTAGAATTGTTGCCTTTAAACATGTCACATACAAAGATACATAATTACCGAAAATAGTTTAAATTTTTAATTTATAAAATTACATAATAAGTGGAACCAAATCACGTAGTAATGCATAAATTTTTATACACAACTTTATTCTAGGTTGTCAACTGAAGAAAAACGTTTTCTATAGAACTAGTATTACGATCATGAAGGTCTATTAGGTTGAGGAATTTTTTTTTAATTCAACTTTGTGCAGCAAAATAATTTTCCCTTTTGAAACAATGCAATTTTATTTTACAATTTGCTGCGCAAAAAGTAATAAGAGATTAAGGAATATATGAATGCACCTAAAAGGTGTAAAAAACCCTGCAACTTCAACAAATTTATTACAATGTAAAATTTTTAAATCTTCAGTGAATCAATATTTTTCAGAATTCAAAACAACTAATAAAAACATTTTTTGGTGCCTGACAATTATAAATATTTTCACCTTTCAAATCTGACAAAAAAAAATAATAAAAGTAAAGAATAAGAGCTTGGCATAGGTCGGTATAATATAAATGTTGGTAAATTTAAATTTTCTCCCCCCCCCCCCCTCTCCCCCAACCAGAAAAAGGAAAATTGTGCTCTATTTTTCTAACAAACTACACCTAATAAATATTATTTTACCACACTTAAGGAATTAACATACAAGAGATTTGCAAGGCTTCACCGGACATGTTGGCTTCTTCTGCAGCAAACAGCGGTCACTCTTTAGTGTATTTTGATCCTGACAATTAAAAATATATAAAAATATTGAATAAAATATATTAACACATTACTACATAATTAAAATTAAATGTGTCTAAATAAAAGTAAATGGGGAGGTCTGAAAGTGCGACTGGACCAGTGCAGAGCTACAAATGGTGCTCACGAGGAGAAGCATTAAAGGCATAATGCACTTTCTTAAACATCCTTTAGAATACTAGGTTAATAATTAACATACCATATTGTGGCCGAATTAGACATGAACGCGTTGATTTTGTATATATTTTTATTTATTTTCCATTTAACAGTTGAAATAAAACTTATCTGACGTCACACTGTACTGATTGGGCTGCGAAGTGGTGGGGTGTTTTAAATTTATCACGTGACCAAAGAACTTGACTGTAATTGGCTGATAAGATGGGCAGGGGGGAACACTGCGGGAAAAAGTTTGGTACTTCCCTAAACTATAAAACACTTTGCGCGCAAACTCGGAAGTATAAAGTTTAGGAAAGTACCAAAGTTTTTCATGCCGTTCCCTTTACCCCATCTCATCAGCCAATCACAGTCAAGTCTTTGGTCACGTGATAAATTTAAAACAACCCACCACTTCGCAGCCCCATCAGTACAGTGTGACGTCAGATAAGTTTTATTTCAACCGTCAAATGGAAAACAAATGAAAATAAAAATAATAAATCAACGCGTTCATGTCTAATTCGGCCATAATAAGGTATGTAAGTTATTAACCTAGTATTCTAAAGGATGTTTAAAAAAGTGCATTATGCCTTTAGGTTGTTGTTTTTGGTTTTTAACTTGAAGTAAAGCAATATTTTTATTTTAACAAGGGCGAATAATAGCAGCTCTTCGTGCCTGAAAAAATGGCAGTTTTTTTTTTTATTTCCTTCATTTTTCATTCTTTTTTGTCTCAACAGAAGAGTAATTGACGTACAAAGTTTAAGTTGTTAATTTTTATACTGTCATAATACAGGCTTTAATTTTATGTATACAAACTTTCAATTTTCATTATCACTTATTTTGTAATTTGCGTTTAAAAACGGGCTATTTTTTATTAAAACCCTGTATATATATATATATATATATATATATATATATATATATATATATATATATATATATATATGTTTCGAATGTTGAATTTCGAGCGAGGTTGCATGATGATAAGAAATTTTCTCGGTGAAATAGATTATTGTCTTACCTTCTGTGAAGACACTGGGCTTTACACTCGCTGCTATCACTATTTTAAATAACAATGAAAAGATAATAGTCACTTTGTACATAATTATAAAAACACTCAATTCACAGTCTTTTTAAAAATTACATAGCTATGTTATTTACACACAATGTTTAACGTTTTCGGAGACTATATATCAAAAATGATACATACTGTCTGTCTCCAGTTCTGAGGAAAGAGACAGACAGTATGTATCATTTTTTATATATATAGTCTCCGAAAACGTTAAACATTGTGTGTAAATAACATAGCTATGTAATTTTTAAAAAGACTGTGAATTGAGTGTTTTTATAATTATGTACAAAGTGACTATTATTTTTTCATTGTTATTTAAAATAGTGATAGCAGCGAGTGTAAAGCCCAGTGTCTTCACAGAAGGTAAGACAATAATCTTTTTCACCGAGAAAATTTCTTATCATATATATATATATATATATATATATATATATATATATATATATATATATATATATATATATATATATATATATATATATATATATATATATATATATATATATATGAGCATTTTTACTTTTTATCTCATGTATTTTTACCTCACAAATAAATTGCAATTTTTCGTTACATTGAGCAAAGTCAATTGGAAAGTTGAATCCGAGCCAAGGAATTGCTCTGATACATGCATCATTTGGTTCCATTTTAGAAGGATCTCTGTGCCAAATGACCTCGTGAGTAATTGGTTTCTTTATTTCACACCACTCCCATTCCTCACTGGGACACAACATGGTACCGGATGTCCACACAAAGTATTCTAAACCTGGAACAACTGATAAAAACATTAATGTATTGTTAAACAATTCAAAAACACATAAACTTCAATCACTTACTGATGCCAGCGAGACTTGCACATAATCGACTCTCTAAGTTTTCAACACTCAGAAGTCGTAATCCCATAGTGCAGCAAGCTAAGTAAGCTTCCATGTGTGTTGCCTAAGGTAATAAAATATTTATTTTATTTTTATTTTTTATTTACTGTATGTCTTACTAACAATAAGCCCCCTTATTCAAGAGGCCCGTTGAGCAGTGACAGAAGGTAGCCAGGAAAAGCGCAAGGGCCTTTGTTTAAACTGATCTACTCTTTGAGGGATGAAAGGATGCAGAAGGAAGAGGTAGAGTGTTGGTAGAAAGGATTGGAAGGTAGTGGCTGTAGCCTATAGTTAGGAACTGTCCAGTCATTTGACAGGGTGATGCATGCAGGAAACCACAGAAAACTGCATGCGTGGACATCCGACATCCAGGTATTACTTTGGATGCCTGGCCAACCTCTGCCGAGATATGTATTTACTAAAAATGTACTTACTTGATATGTGCTTGCATACATCAGCTTACCGCAGGCTTTGTTTAAACTATACATCTTTTTATCTTCAACTAAACACCACAATTTTTTGTTAGATACCTTGCATTTATATTTAAAAAATAACTATAAAGTAATAAAAAAATTTTTAAAGGAAATATAATTTTTAGTAAAGACAATTAATTTACTCGGTTTTGGTCCATTTACTTACGATTCTTTAGAAGCAAAACTTGTGCATCATCTTTCTGAAAAGAAAAAACGTAATACGTTATGTTAATGATACAAAAATAATGTTTATGTAACTTCATGTTGTTCCGTTTATTATCCATACCATCTTTAGTAACTTCCGATAATTTTATTATTTTAACAGTATTATATGTTTAAAATACTGTATTATGAATTATTTTTATCAGACGGAATCTTTAAAATCATTAATGAGTTATCATTCTAATGAGGTTTTGGTTAGGTGTCGGAATGTAGAGCTCTGGACAAAAGTTCCCGAACGGGGCAGAGGTGGCCGCTGCGTTTTCTCATAAAGATAACATAGTGTGGTTGCGGGTTACCTATGCAAATCGTTCTGGAACATTTGGCCAGAGCCCAGAGCTGTACAGTACGTATAAGTCAATTGTCAGGCCTAAACCTTATCCTTTAATTTTTATTATTGTACTTTTAAAAACAGACATTCATAAATATTTAGATAATAATGTTAATTTTACACCTGTTTACTTTATCATTAATTGTTATTATTAATAATGATCTACTGTAATGATCAACATTATTTCATTGCCAGAGTTAGCTTGAGCATACATTTTAAAATAAAGCTGTTTTACAAAAGCATTGCATGGTTATTATCATTATCTTGAATATACTAGGTATTGACAAATAATTTTAATTTAATTATGAAAGGTATACTCAAAATATTTCATTTAAATATATATATATATATATATATATATATATATATATATATATATATATATATATATATAATTAGCAAAATTTTGAGTTTCTAGTTGATTATATAATGTATAAATAAAATTGACTTTCTGTACACTAATATCACATGATAAATGGAAATTGCATTCTTGTGTTATTTTTATTGCAACTTTTTATGCTTTAAATAATTTGCTCAGTTTAATTCTATAAACTTACATCGTAATAGGTACAATTTGAGAATTCACAAGTTGCTCCACAATTTGGTCGGTAATTTGAGTTCTAAATTTTTTCATTGTAACAATTTTTTTATATTATTTCATATTTTATTATGTTTACACCAGTGTCTTTTTTTAGTGTGCATTCAGACACAAAATGTGCATTCAGACTAGGAAATATGGAGTCAGCAAGTACATAAATTTTGAGTTTTAGAAATGTTTTCATAGCACAAATTGTAAAAAAAAAAAAATATATATATATATATATACTGTTTGCTACGCTTCATTTTAAAGTTCTACATTATCAACAATTAATTAATAATTTATATAAATTTACGGTACCGTGCTTTAAATGTTGTAGAATATAAGTATTTTCAAATATCTAACTAGCGAACATTATTTTTAGATTTTATGAAATGAATTTAATTACATTGATAATATACTTTTCATTTAACTACAAACAGTCATATATAAAGAAATTTGCATATATTTTATTTCTTTTTCAAAGCAAGAGTATATTTTTTAATAATTCACACACACATGCTACTATAGTTACGTACAATGTGAATCATGTATTTATGCCTAGCAGTAGCAACCTAGCACTATAGTAATATTTTAAAATGGGCAATTTTTTTTAATATCTTTAAAATCAAGATTTGCAAATTGAGCAAATTGAAAATGCGCATTATTGAGCATTACTATAGAGGACTGCTAGCTCTTAAAACCCTCATGCGCTAGAAAAACTAGGTTGTCATTTTTATCGCTTTTTGATTCAACTTTAAATAAATGCTTATTTTATTTACAAAATGAAAAAATGTTCATATTAAAAAAAATAAACGGCAGAGCACTCCAAACTCCAAACAATTTGGAAAAAAAAGGAAAAATTAATGCTTGAGCTTATCGGTTAAGCGCGCGGGATAACGCGGCGGAATCGAAGCGTCCCTCAATTTTGAAAAATATAAAAAACAAAGTTACGGTTTACGTGTTTGCAGGTTTCCCCACTTTTCCAGGAAAGTTCAAAAGCAAATTTTGGTAAATTTTGGCAGAACACTTATACTTGTTAGGGCAATGGTCTCTACCAACCCTTAAACATTCAGACTAGAGTCCTAGGACTCTAATTCACTAGTGTCTTATTTTTTCCACTATTATAGGGATCTGATTTTATTTTTCTGGTCTATTAGTATTGTAAAAAACAATATATAATTATCAAACTTTTTCAAGTAGTGCAAGCTGCTGTAACAAAATACCCTTTTGTGTTTTATTGCATGTATACTCTAAATAAAAGTATATTATTATTCTCTAAATTATATAACATACAACTTATTTTCTTCACCAAACAGTTAAATGTTTTTATTTGTATAATAATTGTGCAAAATCTACTTTATTTTTATCACAGTATATCAAGTTTAAATTAATTATTAATATAGAACAATTTGTAAAAAAAAAATTGTCTAATACCATAACAAACCTAAATATTCACATTGATTTGACCAGAGCCATTTATTTGTAATTTACTTTCCATTCACGAAATGGCAGATGCAGTATTTGACGTCACAGCTCGCGTGTTTCCATGCCCGGACACAAGTGATCTGTGGTGTCAATAATCCGCTTCTGCCATCTCGTGAATGGAAAATGATTTAGACATTAATGGCACTGGCCAAATCAATGTGTATGTTTATTGAGGTATGTTAGGGTAATAGTCATGTCATTTTGTAAAAGGTGTTCTACGCCTTTAAAGGCCAACGCAGCCGTCATTCGTTCTTTTTGCGACAAGAACCACTATAGTTAGGATTGGTCTAACTTTTGCGCTAATCCAATCGGAACCCAGCAAAAGTTGTCGCTCAAAGATTGACGGGCTGCGTTGGCTGTAAGGGTTTTATTTACTAACGAGAGCTATTATAACTCTCTATTTTTATACCTACTTCCAATATTAGTGACAAATAATCAGCAGCAGAATGAAAATTTGAAATTGGTTATATTTACCTGAGTGGTAGTGAAGGGTTCTTCCGTGGTCATTACCTCCTGATATTTGGGTGCGGGCTACAAATGTGTACAGTTCATAGCTTATAAAAATGTTTAGTTGTACTGTATTTTTAAATATACCATTACAAAGAACAAATTATTACTAATTTAAAACAGTTTGAATATTATATATATATATATATATATATATATATATATATATATATATATATATATATATATATATATATATATATATATATATATATATATATATATATATTACTAGTATATATACCTTCAACTTTTTTTAGTGATAAGATGGACAAAGTAATTAGTGGAACAGCGAATAACCGGTTGGCATAGGACTTGGTAAGAATATGGCATTCTTACGAGCTTCTTTTAAAAAAGCATATTATTTAAAATAAATTTCTCATCATATAATATGATCTTACCTCACAAATAAATTTCAATTTCACTGTTGGAACTTCAAACAAAATATTAGCAATTTTGTTTGCAGTTCTTAAAGTCACTGCTGTCTTGCTTGTGGTATGGCTAACGTCACTCGTGGTCACTTGTCCTGAACTACACCACGTGATCTGCTTGCTGGCGTTTAGTCTAAGTCCCGAGCTCCACCAATTGGCCGCTTCTAAAATGCAGAAAAACATAAGCTGCCCATCTTCATTTTTATTAATCAAATCAGGATTTTTGTTGCACTAGATGTGAATTTGAATAAACACGGGGATGCTTTTTATAACTTTGATTGGCACTAAAAAATAATTATGTACGTGTTTTTACATTCGTTCCACAAGTTGACATCATATTGCACTAGCAAGCCCACGGTTTCCAACCCTGTTCTTTTTTTTTTACCTGCATCTCTGTTCATGATAACTTTATAAGAAAGGCCATTGTATATTTTATGGAAAAAGAAGAAAATATAATCCCTTATCTCATAAGCAATTAAAATATAAAAAATGAAGTGTTTACAAATATACATACAATTTAATATATTAAACGTTCAACTAATTTTTTATGCTATCTTAATTAATCTTAAATTATTTAAAAATTAAAAATGGATATTAAAAATAGAAAAGTGCAAGATAAACTAATATTTATACAGAAAAATTTTAATGGATTAAAAACACATAATATAAAGAAACCTTTTGAAGAGAAGGCTTGCAGACATTTCAGTTTGTCTGCAGTTAAGGAGATCAAAGTTGAACCCAATGAACAACAAATCTTGGCTGCTTCTTCTTGATTTTCCTGAGACCAAATAAACTCTAATAGAATCTGTCCTTTTTTTTTTTATTTAATTATTATTTTTGATTAAAAATACGGTATCGTTACAGTTGAATCAAAATAAGATTTCTTACTATAAATACATGAATTTACAATATTCTCTCTCTCTCTCTCTCTCTCTCTCTCTCTCTCTCTCTCTCTATATATATATATATATATATATAATATTATTTTGTATATATAAATATACAATATGATTTTCAATATTTCAGTTTGATTATACTTGTAAGGATTGGTTAAACTTTAAAAAGATTTGCTTTGGGATTGATTTTAAATAAAACCTCATTGAATTTACTCTGTACAAAAACTCATAATAATAATAAACATTCATATTTTATACACTACCAAAATTTTACTAAAATACAACGGTTGGCCGCAGACTGTCGACTTAGTAAATTGCTCTAAATTACCTGAAATAGAAAACAATATAGTATAATATAAACTTAAACATATGTTCTAATATTTTACGTACCAAATGATAACTTATTTTTTTCTTTAGATTGAAACTATAATAAAAATTTAAAAAAACAAACACATTATTTTAGTACAATAAAATGACTCTGCATAAAAGTTTGTAATTTAACACCTATTTTACACGAGTAATTTAAATGAAAGTGTTTAGATTTTGTGTTACACCGTGTTATATAAGCAGTATATTGACATTGAAAAGGAATTGGCTTGTCCCGTTGGAGCCGAATTCCTTTTCAATGTCAGTTTACTGCTTATATAACACGGTGTAACACGAAAGCCAAACAATTTCAATATGACCCTTTCCTTCTTATTTGTGTATTGAATACGATCTAATTTAATGGATATTTTTGTTTAAAAGCGACATTAATGGAAGATTATATGACGTTCATCAGATTCCCATGAATCTGTATGTACTACAATTTTTATATAAAGAAAATATTATTGATAATCTAAGTAATTGATATTATTTACTTCAATATTGTTCAATACAGTATCATTTAATAATCAAGTATAAACTATTACTACTGCTTCTAAAATACTCTATCAGTAAACTATATTTGTACACATTGCATGTCTATCTTACGAAATTTGTTGATTTGCAATCAAATAAGGCACAAGAAGAAGCTGAAAACAAATTGTTGAAAGTTATTTATTCATTCCCTCACTCTATTGATACTTTATCAACTTTGTTATCATAACTTTTATTGCTGGAAATTAATTGATTACAATATTATTATTTTTTCAATAAAAGTATTATTGCTCCTAAATTATATATTTTTTTAAAAGAATGAAACCTTTTATTACAAAAATTCTTAAAATTCTGTATTAATTGCAATATTTTTATTAATTTTTTCAATACATGTACAACCAATAATAATTTAATTTATAATTATATAGTTATATTTATATACATAGCTAGTTATGTCAAAAACAAAATGTTATTATTTTTCAGTTGTAATAAAAATTATTATTAAATAACAGCTTTGTAACTTTACTTACTTGATGAACTTCTGAGAGCCCCTAAATTAGCTGTCTTTTTACTGACTGTTGCTTGTGAACGAACATTGTTGAGAATACAAAAGCCAGTTAGCATCCATGCCTGCATTAGAAATAGAATTTAAGACACTCAATGCATTTATTGCAAAAATAAAAAACTGATATGTAATCTGTGATAATAGTAGTATATTATTTCCTACTAAAGAGTGTGATTAATGATTATCTATTGTTTCGTTTAAGCGTAAATATTCAAAAACTCACCCTCTTGAAACAAATACACAAAAAAAAAGTAACCAGCTTAACTATTTCCGATCTCAGATGGAAATTGTATTTTTGAGACCAGTTTGAAATTATAAACAATTCCTTTAGTTGATATATTATGCAAATGATTTTTTCAAACCGTGAATAGAAATACGTACTTTAATCATTATAAAAAATTTACAATTCTATAAAACATTTTTGATTATAAATATAATAATCATGTGTAATGTGTGTGTGACTGTATATATATATATATATATATATATATATATATATATATATATATAAAAAATATATATAGTATATTATATATATATACACACTAAAAAAAATGTATAGTATACATGTTATATGTGCTTTTTTACACTGACTACTTTTGCACGTAATTTAGGTACAGTATGATGCATTTTTTGCGTAATATACATTTTTTCTGCATCTATTATTTTAGTGCTTATTTGACCCATTATAGCTAATTAAAGCCAATTAATATGTTAAAATGATTTATATTTTCATCCTAACATTAATTAACAACTATTGCCGTGCAAAAAAAATTTTAAAAAGAAATTCAACGCCGAGATTCGAACCCATGAGAGTGCATTCTTTCCGTCGAAGACCCTATGCTTTACCAACTGAGCTATCGAGGCTTGATAATAATATTAGTGAAATTAGGGTATATATTTTTTCATTTGTATGAAGATGCAACTGATGAAAGCATATACTTATATTGGAAGCTAATTACTTTTTTACTATTAACTAATTAGATATTCTATTAGAACATAATATCAGAAGTATTTCTACATATGATGGGGTGGCGCCTAGCCCTGGCGCTAAAGAGCGTCTATCAATATCTCAGATTCTATTGCACATATTGGAATGAAATTTAACACATATTGAAGGTCGTAATTTTAAATGTGCCTTAGGATAATGAGCAAATGCTTTTCTTTCCGGCAATTAATTAAATAATAGTTATTAATAAAAATATAATCTAATACACTTTTTATGTATAAATAATACACTTTTTATGTATACCTTTGGCGATGCAGATTTAATGTGTATCGGTATACATATTAAATGCATATAAAAATGAAGAGCATCGCAATGAATAAAATGTGTATCTTTGAGCACATATTTTCTGCAAAGTAAAAAAAATGCACTAAAGATGTATCAATTGATGCACAAATTGTGAATCAAAAAAATATTATGCAAAAAATATGTATTTAGCACATAAAATATGTATTTAGCACATAAAAGATGCACAATACACATTTTTATTTTTAGAGTGTACTTATACATATACATTCAGTACATACATACATACATATCATGACGCCATAATCCCTTTCGGGGTAGGCCAGGATGAATCCTTTCTAGTTAGAGGGCTTAAAATGATCTGTGGCTTGCCAGACCATAGGCTCTACCATTAAACCACACTCTTCTGGACTCCTAATACCAGACCTGTGCAGCTCGGATCACCAAATCTTATGACGGCAGCACTCGCCACTATAGACGAGAGGTGGTCAAACTGCCTGGCCAACTTACGCATTGCAGCGGAAACGTACTCATTGAAACGCACTGAAACTTCACCGTTCTAACCACCACTCTTACAAACTGGCCTTTCAAGGCCAACCCGGCTTGGTTACAAACGCAGGTTACACTTACATTATATATATTTATATATATTTATATATATATATATATATATATATATATATATATATATATATATATATATATATATATATATCGTCGCAGGTCCGCTATATTGTATGATGTCCATTTGACCTTGAAAAATATTTTTTTGCTGCAAATGGCCTGAAATGGAAAATCCATAATTTGCAATGGGGTCGATCCGATGAAATATATTTTTTCAAGGGCAATTTAACATCGGACATTACAGCGGACCAACGACGATATATATATATATATATATATATATATATATATATATACATATATATATATATATATTTATATATATATTATATATATATATATATATATATATATATATATATATATATATATATATATATATATATATATATATATATATATATGTTTGTGTAGTGTAATTTTAACATAGCTATGTAAATTTTAAAGACTATAGTGAATTGAGTTTTTAATATGTACATTGTATTGTGACGTAATTTTAATTTGTTAAAATTCAAGACAAACTTCAGCGAGTGAAAAGCCCAGGGTCTTAAAAAGGTAAGACCAACATTTCTTCAATCATCATGTTACCTCGCTCGAAATTCAATTGTTACAACATATATATATATATATATATATATATATATATATATATATATATATATATATATATATATATACAGTATATTGCTGAAAATCATAACGAAATAAATTACTATAATATATAAAGATTAGTTTCAATTTTACTATTTTTCTTCATATATAATTCACTCGTGATTACTGTACTATACAGTACAGTAATAAAAATATCATTATAGATATTTCTATTTTTTTCTTTTATAATTAATAAAAATTATGCAAATACCCAAAAAAATGCCTTAGTAGTATCCATTGCACACAATTCAATCCCAACTAGAACTAAAGTCTAGTTAAAAGCTTGTGTGGAATTTGCAACATTTCACAATTTTAGGTCTGATAAACAGGAACATTATATTCACATCCCTTTTAATTAGTACAATTTTTATCAATATATAAAGTATTTCCTGGCTAATCAGTTTCTATTATACTCTATGTCAGTGTTTATAATTACCAATGATGTAAAATTATTTATGTAAAAACAAGCTAGTTTAATAAATAAAGGTTGAATAAACGTCACTTAAACATAATTTTTTGCTTTATTAACACATTGTAAGCTTATAACTCTACAATTTTTATAATGGATTTTCAGTTTATTTTAATTTTATGGATTTTACAAAATTTCACAAAATAACAAAAGTTGCTTCCTAATTTATTTCCGTATATATTTTTCTTAATTTCAATTCTTTGAATTGAAGAAATGCAACTATACATTTGAGTGTTAGGTGCTGTATATTTATTTATTTCCACTATAGAACTTCTATGGTAGAACAAGCTTATATATACATTTGCACTCATAATTATAAAAATAATTAAATATTATTAATTTTTACATTAAATAAGTGAAATGAGTTGACTTTCAAATTTAGGTGAAAATCATAAGTATTATACTGATCTTTAGAACAAAATATGTCTCTATTGAATTGGAATATCCAACACGTTTTTCTTGTGGTTCTCTCACATTTTGCATAGCTCATATGTCCTACACGACCAGAATAATACTAATTTTAGAAGTAAAAGAAGTGGACTTTTTATTTTAGGTGATATTCATTGAAACCTGCAACACGTTTTTCCTTTTGTTTTCTCACATTTTAAAAAACTCGAAGTTTTTATTGTTATATCTTGTGTATTAAATGAACATCTCTTGAGTAATTTATGAATTCATATATTTAAGTTACAGAAACTTGAGGAAGTTCTTACATAAACACTATCAGAAAATAGATATATTCATTTTGAATATAGTTTTGGAGCGTTACTGAACCTACTGTATATTCGTATATATCATTATACAATACAAATCTTAAGTAGGAATTAAATGAATATTAATTGGCATAAAAAAACAGTTAAAAAAAGTTAATATATTTATTTACCGTAAAAGACTTATTTTGGTCCTTGTTTCAAAAAACTTACACAATATGATAGACATCGGCATTCTAAATATTGTACGATCACTTTTCTTAAAAATGAATTTCTTTTGGCATATATGGGAATAGCAATTAATTAGATGGAGTTTTGCATTGATTGAAATCTCCATCTGCTTGAATTAAATGGCCATATGCCAATAGAAATAAATTTGTAAGTAAAATTACAGCGATAATATATTTTACCATTCCAAAACTTGCGCTAAATTTGCTACATGAAATAAAACGATATTATGAAATAATATGAAATATAATTATGCGATATTATCGCATTTCTGTTTAGATATTCTGAACATTATGCAGCCCGCGTAACAGAAATGTTCAACAAGTTGCATAGTTCCCAGACATTTTCATCCATGCGCATGGCTCCCAAATAATTAAATAGAGCAACGCATGTACAGTAGGTATTTTGTTTATAAATAATACATTCAGAAGGCTAAATAAAGGACAAATTTTTAACTTAGTTTCAAATTTAGTAAATAATTGAATGGTTTTAAAAACTTATTAATAAAACAGAGATTTTCGATCTACATATCTTATATATATATATATATATATATATATATATATATATATATATATATCGATGCCTCCGCGTCAAAAGCGAGCATCTACACTTTCCAGATTTCCGACAAAACGACTATCTACACTTTCCGAGCAGCGCTGTAACTCGACTAGCGGCCATAAGCTTAACATTGCAGATGCTTGGCGGCGGAAAGTGTAGATAGTCGTTTTGTCGGAAATCTGGAAAGTGTAGATGCTCGCTTTTGACGCGGAGGCATCGATATATATATATATATATATATATATATATATATATATATATATATATATAAATAATAAAATATTGAATCAATACAACAATTTGTATATCAACTAGTAAGTAATTTTAAGTAATTCATGAAAAAAAACAGTTGGGCTACCAGTTTATATATTATAGATAGATATAAATTATAGATCGGATATTTTTAAGTTTATTATTCGTTAGTTTTCCTATGATTGCAATGTAAACAAATGAATCTACAATTACAAAATTTTAGCAACTAATTTTTAATGGTTATCTTTAGGCTTTCATATATATATATATATATATATATATATATATATATATATATATATATATATATATATATATATATATATATATATATATATATATATATATATATATATATATATATATATATAATTTTATATATATATATTCATAAACTATAATTTGAAAATATGATCCTAAAATTTCGAAATCAGTTAGAAATTTTAAAAATTTTGGCACAGGCTTAAATCTTACATTATTTTTACTCACCTGCACACGCGCGCGGAAACAGGTGAGCGGTGACGTAGTAAACCCGCAACTGACATTTTGTAAATGGAAAATAAATTAGAAACCAATGACTCCGGCCAAAATAATGTTGATATGTGGGTATTTTAGGATATTAGGCAAGTTTTTTGTTTAAGGTGTTTTACGTCTTTAATTGTTACTTTTAATAATAATTTTTTGATGTATTCTCATATAATAATAAAAATAATAAAAATAAAGATCTTTATTTACCCAGGCAGATTTTAGTAATAGTTATATAGTTACAACAAACTTTGTTTTTGTCAAATATATAACTTTAAATAAAATACAATAAATAAATAAATATAAAAACAATAAGAATACATCATACAATGAATATCACAACTATAAGTACATTACTATTAATTAATTAATAAAAACATTATAATAAAGTTTGTGAAACTGTATTATTATTAATATTATTAGGAAAATATTCAAATATTGTATGGGTGGTGAACATTAATACATTGACGCCATCTACTTCTGATTTTTTGTCATAATATTAAAGTTATTGTGGTATCAATATCTATTCAGGTGAATGTTTACAGTTAGTAATTTACAGAATTTATTTATCTGGCATAAGCAATATTTTTTTCCAATGAATAAGTATATGTCACTGAATTACAATCAATGAAATTTATGATAAACAGTTTTTGAAATATAGTTTTCTTGCTAAATTGTTTGAAATCTGAAAGGATAAAGAGGCTTTGATTTTCAACAGCATGACACATACAATTTTTTAATAAACAGAACTTTCCTTTTTTTTTTTTTTTTTTTTTTTGTTTAATCGCCTCATGTTTATATTACTTACACGTGGTAATTTTCAGGAATTCCAGGGCCCTATATGATAATTACACGCAAAAAAATTAATACTAACAATGTAATAGGTAGATATGTAGCCTAGAATACAAGGTATTATTATACTACAATAATACCTAATGCCGCAGGTGCATTGTGCTACAATAAAGGTGTGACTCACTTAAATTAAGTCGTATTGTAGTTTTATAACTACCTGTTCTTAATTCAAGTGTACCTATTATTGCAAAATACAGGTTCATGTAAATCATGTACCTGCCGTTAGTAGTATTTTTATTTCCGTGTACAAGTTGTATTATTTTTTGAATTACTTAGATTTTACATAAACAAATTCGTATAAAATTATTGTTTTTATTCTTATTCTTATTTGTTATTTTTAATATTGATAAGTATATGCAGTGCATATTATTTATGATTTGTTAAATGCTGTTTGCTTATGTTAGTGGTTGCAAATTCTTTAAAAGACTAATTTTTGAAGAAATATTCAGTCATCTCACAAATAAAATTAAATTTATTGTCACATTCAGACCAATCCAACGAGAAGTTAAAAGTTGACCAAGTCTATGCTTTGACACATGCGTCTTGGGCCCCAGCATCATCAGGTTTTCTGTACCAAAGTGTATCGGAATATGAAATTGGGTTTTCAAGTGTGCACCACTCCCACTTGCGACTGGCGCCTAACTTGGTCCCTGACGTCCAAGCAAAATATGACAAGCCAATTTCTAAAACAATTTTATTTACATATATATATTTGAGACTTTAAAAATTTATTTTACCAAAAAAATTTGGTAAAAAGTTGATTTGTTGTTGTTGTTATATATATATATATATATATATATATATATATATATATATATATATATATATATATATATATATATATATATATATATATATATATATATATATATATATATATATATTATTGATGATGGAATATAAAAGTGATAATTATACTCAACCATAAATTAATATCAATGTTATCTCTTACTACAAGACGCGATGTGTAAATAATTTTTTTTCTAAAGAAAAAACGTTGTGTAACGTAATTGATGATCCAATATCTGTATTCCAGATTAGTGGTCACGTACCAAAAAAAAATATATATTAAGAAATGAGGGCCATTTTTTTATTCCTACATGTTCAAATGATGTATCAAAAAACTCTCTTATAAGAGGAACAACAATATTATGTTATAGCATAAACATTCATATCTTTCATGGTTCTTTTAAAGCATTAAAGAATATATTTAAGACAGATTAAATTAAAATTATAAGTAGCATTGAACTATATAATATTAAATCAATCAACTTTATTTTTTTACACTTAAAATTTTATGTTAAGGCCTATAAATTATTATTATTTTTATGTATTACTGTTTATCCTACCAATGTATTGGGCGCAATCCTGTTTTTGGATGACAACAATAAATAAAAGTAAATATATCATAATATTATAGCTGCTTCTAGGCACAAAGACACTTTTTATGCATTCAAAATAGTTCCAACGCGTGTACGAATAGTTTTGCCAGCGAGGTGAGAAATTCATGATCAGGGCGTGTTTAGAGCTTTGAATTTTGATCTCAACGCGTTAAGCACTTTTTCAAATTTAACAACGCTTTTGCGTCGTTTTCTGTGTCTGGATAACATATTAATAGTTAATAAATTAAACTTGTAAAATACACGTAGAATGTAGAGTAACGTTTTATCATAATTAAAATTTATAAAGTTACGTTACTTTATTAAGTAATATCAATATCATCTATGATTATGTTTGAAGTAAAAAATATATATTAACACAATATATTGCTAACACTATGCAGCAAAAAAGAAAATCCAATAGGTAAGGCAAGACTATTTAAAATTACGTGCAAACAAAATGCTCAACTATTTGCAGTATGTCTAATTATTTAACATATCATTATCCAAACATTATTTTAATAAGTTATATACAAATAAACCACTAGTGGTTTTTGTCATTTAATAAAGAGAACGATGTTAAACACACACTGAATATCGAAATAACATCAACTGACTACACTGGCTACATTAGTTATGTTTTGTATTACAAAATCTGTAATCTATCAATTTAGGTGGGTTTGGACTTTATAAGCAAAACAGAACAGATCATTCGTATCGAGGTGTAAGATTTGCTGAGAACGTCATGCCAAAACGAACAAAATTTCAAAATATATATTATTATTGTGTATATATATAATATGTGTGTGTGTGTTTTAAATCTTATTTCTCTCATGGAAGATATTATTACAGATTACAATATTTTAATGTACCGTTTATCTGGAACTATCAGAAACAACAAAATCCTATATAAACTTACAATTATGTAATTATATATGGTATTTCTGCCGTAAAAATATGTAAATGTAAAAATATTTATTATAGATTTTTTATTTTAATGTATATTTTATAGCATTTACCAATAAAAAGGTATGAATACTCACGATGCACCGCAAAGAGGCTACACAAGCGATGTTCCATTGTTTCAATAGATTGAAGTTGAAGTCCCATTTCACAACACATTTGGTAAGCCTCGGCGTGCATTGCCTGAAAATAAAACAATAATTTCTTGTAATCAATAACTACTCTATAATATTTATAATGTGTGGTTGCATAGTACTCGTAGCGACAAAGAAGTTGATTATATTTTAAAATTATCATCTGTTTCATTTTAATACTTTAAATGCTAAATAAATGAAATTTATGTTGTGTTTAATTACTATAACTTTAACCCAAGCATAGTCAATAAATTTAGGTACATAACGTTATCGTATTCGTATTTATATGAAGAGTTTTCTATCAAAATAGTCTTAAATACCATAAGATTGATGCCATATAAGTCTTTTCCACATGGTCTATGCAATGGTTTCATCACCTTTAGGTTTACTAGAATATTAAAAATAATTTTTTTTATTATTATTAGTAGGAAAAATAGTGAAGATCGTTTTTAAATAAGAAATTTAACTATATATGAAAATATTTGACAAATACGAACATTTTTTTTCCTTTGACTAAACCTTAGTGAGATACTAAAACTTACGATTAGTTTCAAGAATTTCTTTCGCCCTTTGTATACCTGGAAAAAACTTTTAGTAGCAATATATTCTTCATTATGTTATTTTTTATTAAAATAAATTAAATTGATGTACAAATTTACAGTTATGAAAGTTTTAAATAAGAAAGCAAAAAGTGGATATTATAATGTTCACTATACATGTAATAATTGTAATAATAAGAGAATGATGGAAATTGGAACTTTCGTAAAAATGATGCTATATAAGTCAAGATTTTTATTTCACTGAAAAACTTTTACTTATTAATTATTATTATTTGTCATCACTCATCATTGTTATTGCAGTAGTTTTTTAAATAAGTTATCAAAGGTACCAGCAAAGCACAGCACACGCACCATGGTTACACTTTTTCTGTATTTTATCAATTCGGCAATGAATATGGTTCATATTTTTATGTTATTCTCAATTAACTGTCAAATACTACTTGTCACTTACATTTTTGAGTTAAACAATGTTGTAAAGTACGGGAAATGTGCATTTTTTCCAGTCCCATGTACTGGAAACTTGCAAAACAATATGCAATATTCTTATAGCAATTAGTGCACAAATTACACTTAAAATTTTCAGAAAAAGTATTTGATCCAGAGTCATTTATTTTGAAACACGTACAATTTTAAAACGTTGTATGCTAAATACCTTTTTTTTTTTAATAAAATTAACATAAAAGAATAAAAATATTTATAGTCCTTATAAATTCCTAACTGTTTTATCAATACATTTTAGTGACAATTTGTTCATTTACGTGCAAAAATGTTTTAAATGATCTTCAAAAGTAGGTTTTACAGTGAACGTAAGATATTACGTAAATTGACATAATATTTTCATTGGTGAATCAATCAAATTACTACGTTGATTTACGTACAATGTTACGTCCATTGTAAAGTTTACTTTTATATAAAATTCTTTGGGTTTTTACAAATGTAAATTCTCAGAGGCTGACTTATCAAATTAAAGAGGCTTACATCAGTCTCACATAAATCTGCCTGGCATGTGTCACCAAATTTACGAAGATTTCTGGACTAAAAAAATATACATATTTGATAATTAAATTAAGTCCATATATATGAAAATAGTTAAAAAAGTTTGTTTTTTTCTTCAATAAAAATCTAGCATTAATAATGAGAATGAAAAGGTTTTCTGATAGATTATCAATATATTGATTATAATATTATTATCTTTTTTGTTTCTACGTACAAAGAATATATTTTATTATTGGATAGAATAGAAAGTCAATCATTACTTTGATTTAAATTAAATACTGTATTATCAAATTATTTTACTTAGAAATTACCTTCTCAGTCACTGGCAGATTTAGATCAACTTTTGGGGTGTTAAAAGGTATCTGAAAAGATTAAAAATAATAATAATAATAACACCCAGCTGTAGTTATTTCAAAATATAGTGATTTTTAAATTGCAGTGTATCACAGTCTATATCTTTGATAACCTTAGCTAAGGTCTCCATTAAAATGAGGTATGAGCAAATTAAGCGAAATATTAAATTTTACAGAACAACTAAATTTACTAAAAGTAAGTAGCTCCTATATAAAAAATTTTATAGCAGAGTATAGTTTAAATATTTGAAGCAGTTAATTGAAAATAAATATTCAAATTATTAAGTAACTTTCATATAGAAAATGATATAATAATCACTGGCGCCAGGAAGCTTCAGTGGTATCAGACAACCACCGTTGAAATATATTAGATTGTTAATAATACCTCACAAAGTGCTATTTTTTTAGCATAACAATTAGCAGGTTCCAGCAAGTATCCAAATCTAGAAGAGACGACTGCGCAATTATTATCTACAACAGAGCGATCTTTTGGACCCTTTTTTCCACGCCAGAGATCTGGGTTGTCTGCCATAGATCCAGTACCACAGAATTGCCAATGTGCCCAACAATCTTTGTTGGAGGCTGAACTCCAGATTTCATGGGGAACGTCTAAATACATAATTTAAATAAATTTCAATGATTTTTTTTCTCAGAGAATTTGAATGCTATGGACATTATTTACCTGTTCTTGTAATTTGGTTTAAACACGCCCTTTCGCCGTTAGTTTCAGTTTTAATTAACTGGAGTCCAATTTTGCAGCATGTTGTGTATGCACCCATATAATCCATCTAACAAAATTTTTGTGTTGATTTTAATTTATGATAGTTATATTAAAAAATGTTAACTTACCTCTTTTTTTGTAGCGTAGTAGGTTTTGCCACATTTTGACATGACTCTTGTAAATACCTTTTCTATTTGAAACGTTTTTTTTTTTAGTTTATAATTATACTTTTTACGTTAGCTAATTTTATATTAATTTAGAAACCATAAATTAAATTCCTGATTATGGTGGCTTATTTTTCTTGAATAAGTTATCTGAACTCATGATATTTATTTACGTATAAATACATTACATAAAAAAAAGGAAAAGAAAACTTACTATCAATAGTTGCGTTTATATTTTCTGCTTCAAAAAAAGAGAAGAAATTATCAACTTGACTATTTCCGGTCCCAGATGGTAGTTGTATTGTTGAGACCAGTTTGAAATTTTTAAAAATTCCTTTAAGAAAGAACATAATTTAATTTATTTATTTTTCAAAAAATCCTTGTTTTATAAAAATATACCTGAAAATTTCTTATAATTTTTGGTTTTGCCATAATTTTATAAATTGTGGCAGGCTATCAGCTTCTTTGATTGGCTGCTGCGATAAAAGCTTTTTCTGTACGGGTTAACCCCACGTAAAAAATAAAATACCCGGGTTTTTATCATAGAAATCAGTCTTATGACGTCAGGAAAAATAAACTACATTCAATGCTATGACAGTTGTTCTTCGCATTATAGCAGAAAACGAAGGGGATACATTTTTTATCAATAACTAAGAGATTTAGAAAGGTAAAGAAAGGTCAGAGAGAAGAAAAAACGATAATTTGTTAACTACTTCGTTTTATTTAGTTAAAAAGTCAACATATTTTTGAAAATTTCAATTGATTTTGACTGTCATGTGACCACAGTAGCTAATGATCATATTCAATTTCTTTGGAACGTGAGATAAATTTTTCTATTAAATTTTAAAAAACAAAACATTAATTTATTGACAAAATTTACTTTATAGACCGCTTGCACTCATATTTAAGAGCCGCCATTTTGTTGGTCAGGAATACATAGGCCAGCATAGGAAAAACATCATTTTTATTTTTTTAATAGCAAAAGAAGCTTCAAACCTCAATCAAAGCCTTATTTCTAGCTCCTAATAAGCTCGAAGGATATGAGAAAAATTTGTTGAGTTGAAATAAACAATTTTTTATGTGAAAAATTAGGAAAAACGAAGTTTCCCCTATGCTGGACAATGCATTAGGCACCACAAACATGGCGACAAAGCGCAAGGATGTGCAAGGGGTCTATTAATTCTTGTTTTAAATAAAAATATTAAAAAATTAATAAAATATTACAGTTGTAAAAAAACTCAGATGTTATTAAATAAGCAAAAATTTACTTGAATTTTAAAGAAATTGAAATATAATATAATTATATAGTATATAGACTCATTTAAGTTTTATGAAAATGTAGTTTTCATGTTTGTTTTTTCTGCATTTGTTATTATTACACATTTATATGTAATGTCTTTTGGAGTGCATTATAAAGTTTTTATCAATAGAATGAATAGTATATTTTATTGTATATTCTTTCATGTAATAATAATAAGATTGTATTTATTAAGTATGTTAGTTTGAAATTGTCAAGCTTTTGTAAGTTAAAATTAATAAATTAATATTGTATATGAGAACAAGTCAAATAAAGTCCCTAGAAAATACCAAGTACTCTCACTCTATAAGAATTATTAAAAAAAAAAACATTGTTGAGAGGTCATGATCGTCATTTAACTGCATGTTATTTAAGTGAGGATTTCAACGGTTTTGGTGAGAGTACCTGGTATTTTCTAGGGATCTTAAAGTCAAGCAATGCCAGGCCGGTTTTCATATCCTAATCTGTTACATGTGACAGGTTGGAAGGCACGAGTCTTTTTACACAGAAAGAATAAATTATGTAAGTTATGTGGCATATTTATCATTTAACAATTGTTAAATTAGAAACAAAATAAATAATCATATAGCGTATAGCAGAATATAAAATTTCTTGCTTTTTGAAAACCTAAAATATGTATGTGTTTTATAAATATATTTATTGCAAAATTAATTCATACTAACAATAAGTTAAGAGCAATATATCCATTTCATGAACATCTAAATAAACGAAATCGTCAATATCGAAAACAATCATTCCTAAGACTTAATAATTACAATTGACCTACGTATATCTGATTTTATGGTGCAAAAATTAAGACTCCTCCCATAATTAGACCTTATGAGCTCCAGTATTGAACAGAATTTTATTGAAAATTTTTGTCATAGATTGATTGGTAACAAATAAATAACCATAATTTATGGCTTTGTTAGTACTACATTCAATATTTCATATTCGTGTGTTAAAAGACTTATATACATCCTAAAGCTATAGAACTACATCTAGAGTTAATAGTTTAATTTTCTGAATTGTAAACAATTATAATAAATTGCCTGCCTCCCTGAAAGACTCTTTGCCTCTCTCATCATCCAAATTTAAAGAACTTACTCTAGATAGATTTATTTTAAATAACTAACCTATTATTTATGCAAGTATAGACCAGTTGCACTCATATTTAAGAGCCGCCATTTTGTTGGTTAGAAATACACAGGCTAGATTAGGAGAAACGTAATTTTTATTTTTTAATTATAAACTAATTTAAAAACCTCAATCTGACCCTTATTTCTAGGTCCTAATTAGCTACAAGAATATAAGACAAATGCTTGCAATCAAAATAAACTTTTATTTATGCAACAAATGAGGAAAAATGATGTTTCTCTATGCTGGACAATGTATTAGGCACCACAAACATGGCGATAAAGCGCAAATATGTGCAAGGGGTCCATAATGCAAGCTTCACACACCGTGTGTTAGTAGTTATTATTTATACCTTAATTGCTTGTATTATTTCTATTATTTATTTTTTTCCTTTTATTTATTGTCTGATCTATTTTTTTTTTATATATATATTCGACTATAAATTACATATTATGTAATTGTATTTGGTGGAATAAATAAAAATATTAAAAAAGAAAACAAAATATTTGTACAATATAAATGAATTAAAAATATTTACTCACAACATTATACACAATTTTTCATGCAATACTATTTTACAATCATTTAATATTCACACATACAGTATTCAAGTTAATGAAAATATTTGATCAACATACAATAATATACAATATATCTTTATTATATTACATATTATATGAACACAATAATTGTGTCCAAGATTATTTCATTGAGCTGCAATGAATTTGAAGCATGACTATTTAGGAACATGATAATTGTTTTCACCACTTAAATGAACACACATCAGAAAGAATCAAAACACATCATATATTAAACAAAACATGTTATCGTGTAGATTATTAGACATTTAAAATAAATTATTTTGTACAGACTTTGCAATATGTAAATGCTTATTGTATTGCCATAAGAATTTATGGATGCAATTTCGTTATATGAAGCATTAAATTATTTGAAGTCTCCATATAGATGCGTTGTATATAATGCAATAATATAAAATTTTAAATCACAAGAATCCGTGTTATGGCATAACACTTCTTTAACTTTGCGCTCCATTACATATATTATATTGTACACATTATGCATCTATAATTGATAAATTATTTTTGGCGTTGCATTCGTAGCTTTTACCCAGTAGAGTACAGTTTAGAGGTACAGTACAGTATTGCATTAAATGTGTAAATTTAATAAACTTTATGTAAAACTTTTATGTATATTGGTATTTATTTCATAATGCAATATACCCTGCTGTTTATATACATGGTGTGCTAATAATAAGTTATTTTAATTAATAATCTTTATATTTATATAAAACTGGTGATTAACTGAATTATTTACTGAAAAAATTATCACTTCAAAATTCTTGACGTAACCTTTGCAGCTCGTTTTCTGATTTCATTACAATATAATTTTTTTTTATTTTTACAATATATAGAAAGTTAGAAACATATATACCACACGGGATTCACTGACATATTTTACGTTGTTGTCAAATAATAAACAGACTATAATACCCACAGGATATCACAGAACAAAATATTCTCTTTCTAAGAGACTAGGAGAATAATATGTAATTTTTAAAATTATATTTTATTTATTTATTTTGTAAAATAAATCTGTCTCGTTGCTGTGAAATATATTATACTTCTCTTATTTTATCCCTAACTCATAATTTGACACTGATGTAAATGACTATTTAAAAAATATGTATAATATATAATACATATTTTGTCAATAATATTTATTCAGGATGAAACAAAATTTTATATGTTCACCATTAACTGACACAAAATAGTGGATAGTTTATTATCTTTCATAATGATAGTTATGAAATTATTCAAATATTTATAAATCTATCAAATATAAGACAATTTTATATCACATTACTTTGATTTTTACTTATGGATTATTTCTTTGGCATTTAATGATTTTCACCACTTGATGTTCACTTCCTCATTATACTACGTTTTGGGGATGCTGAAGTATATGATGAGTGCAAGGATGAGCAAGAGAAAGAGTACTACTGCTATGATAATGATCAGTTTCTGAAAATAATGGTAAATTATTAGAAATAGTTTTTGCGGGTACAAATAGAGAGTGAATGACAATCATGGTGTTTAAAATTTCATTGCAATAGATCAATAATTTAAATAATAATACAAAAAATGTAATGTATATGTGTTTTTAAGTTTTTGAATAAATATGAATATTAGATTACATTTAAATTAAATGCAAAAGCATTAAAGATGTTTTTAAAATGGTGCTAAGTTTTATCTCTTGTGGGAAAAAGACTATTTACATGACGTATCCAGCTGCAGTGTCCAATGTTTAATAAAGTAAAATATATAGGCTTTTACGAAAGAATAGAGAAAATTTCATCGGGCTTACCTTCCGAGCTTTACTCTGGTAAACCATTGCTTTCTTGGTCATCTTAGCTGCTCCCACCACATGTTCGGTGGCCTCTAAAACATGCTTCTCAATGTTGTCAATCATCGCTCCCTGTGAATAAAAACAAATAATTATATATTCATATAGCGTACGCTAAATAATAGTAACCTTTAAGTCATAGTTGCATTCAGATTAAGATCTCATCGAGTTTTAAGCTATGCAAAATTTAAACAAAACCAAACTACATTTTAAGTTTAACCTTTCTTTACCTGGTGCCTCCCAAAATTACCATTGCGAGATGGTTAATTACCCACGAACCATATCCACCCTTTCAATGATATGAATTATGAATACCTGCTATTTTTTTTAAGTTACAAAATATGATTAATGGATAATTAGATGAGCATTACAATAGATGTGTACCTGCGATGCAACGAGAGCTGCCATTTCTACAAAGAGGTCACGTAAATCACTGATGTTTTTCTCTAATTTGATGATCTCGTGATGTCTTGCTTCGATGTCAGCAAGTGCTTGTCTGGCTTCTTGCGTCGCCACCACAATCTGAGATAGATATTTTGTGTTAATTTCATTGTTTAAGCACTTAATAATATAATAGAAAAAATCCAATATTATCTCTGTATACTTTATACTATAGTGAATAATTTACTATCCAGGTATATATATTTCCCATGACATATATACACTAATTTTAATAATTTTTAGCTGCGTATTAAATTTAAAACTTCTTGCATTTCAAAATGTGGTGACGAAGTCATCATAAATATCAAAGTTTTCTCAATGAAATGTGAATTTTGTGGCCTCACAATAAAAATTATGTTAATTATTATCTATATTATGTTATGTCTGTAAAATTCCTTGCTCAATAAATCTATATTATTATTATTATATATCTTCATATTTAGTGCATTTTACTTAATTTATACTTCATGAGAAATAGTAGGACAAAGTTAGGACAAATGTCAATTCTTAAGGAATACCCACATCACCAGTGAAGACAGCTACATTGCCGGTCTCCAACATGTCCTCCAGTTCATCATCTGTGGTGTGTTTGTTGGCTGAAATAAAATAAATACAATAATTACATTTACACTTCACTCGTTAATTTAGATAGCAACGTTGGTATTTTTTTTTAAATGCAAAAATTATTATAGTAACATTTTATATAAATATATAGATTGTGATAAAATATTACACAAAATTTGATTCTATATGTTTATAGCTCTTTTCAAATTAGTTCTGTGGATTTTTTTTTATCCCGGAATAAAAGTTCAAGATTGATTAGAAAATTAAGTATAATACTTTTTCTTCCATAAAGGTAGAGAAAATAAATTTGAAAATAAACATTTGAAGTCTTAATATTTTTTATGTATATAATATATATATATTAGCTTTAGAGAAAGTTGTAGTCTATATCTTTGTGAAGTTAATCCTATAGTTCAAAGCAAATACGAAGCATTATTCTTTCTATATAATATAATATGTATTTACAACAATAAATACTTTAAAGCTTTCAGAAGTCTAGAGCAAGCAATGCAGCAAAATGCATGACTCATCGTCACAATGCAAGTTTTAATGATAACACGTCACTTGTTATCTAATCTTGACTCGCTCTCATATTCTGATAAAAAAAAATAATAAAAAAAACTTAGCTCGAAAAACTATTTGCAAAATATTAAAATGCTTTGCTAAATTTTAGTTCTTGTAAATACATTTTAAAACATTTAATGTATTAAACTGACTGACTGACTAGAAGTTTCAGGATATGAGTTTCAATTTAAAATTGAATGTTTAAAACTCATACAAGTCAGTCAATCAATCAATCAATTAATCAATCAAAAGATCAATAAATTAACAAATCAATAAATAAATCACACAATTAACACAATTCATATAAATAATTATTTCAAATATATTCACGAAAAAACGTCATATTTCCAGAAATTAGGTAAGAAGTGAGGGGGAAGGGGGAAGGGGGTGATATAGGTATTTATGTTGATTTACTAGATCACGACTTTAAAGTGATATTGATATGTTGCTTAAGTTGCTTTGAACCATGCACATCGAAAATAAAATACATCCATAAGCTCTGAAGCTTTTTGCCGACCGATGAAAAAACTACAATTTTCAAAATTAGAAAAAAAATAGTAATAATTAAAAAAGCAGGCTGATTTTTTGTCACATGTTAGAACAATAGTGTAGAAGTATTTTAGGCCAAAAAAATCAAAAAAATACTTGGAGATTTTTTTGTAATCAATTTTTTTATTTTGCCATTTTTTTCATTTTTAACAAAATTCAAAATTCCCGCTAAATTCAACAAAGGTGACTGGAAAAATAATATTAAAATTTTTAGTAAGCACAGATACCCAGGTACCTCTATGCAAATTTACGTTTGAAATTTCTTATTAGTTTCGCTGCAATACGGCTCTATACAACACCTAAATTAAGCTTTTTAAGCTGACATTCCACGATTTTTCCTAAAAAATCGGTACGGGAAAAATCGACTTTTTTGGTTTCACGTAATGTGTATACTACCATAGTATCCAAATATAATATAAAAATTCCCAAGTATCATCCTACCAAATTATGGGAAAAAAGTGTAGCTCAAAATCTCAATTATTCAATTTTGAATTTCCGCCCCAAAATTTCAGTTTTGGTCCGATTGACCTAAAACTTCATATATATTGGTTTTAGACAGTCCTCAATAACATATATTTTTTTCACCAAAAATTTCAGATGAGGGTGTTATACTGTGTGAGATGAGGAATTCTGACCCTATATTATTATAAAGAATCTAAAATTTCATAGGTTCCTTGTAATAAAAGTTTTATGTTATTTAAATCAATCATATTTTGTTTTATCGTATAGAAAGTACCTTGTATTACACCCCTATTTGCATTCGATATTCTTTAAAAAAAAATTAAAATAATAATAACATCTAAACTTAATTGCTGACAAATACAATTTTGGTCTCACCGATGAGTAATTGCCTCTGTATTCTCTCCTTGCAGCGCTGTCTATACTCGAGCTGGGACAGGTTGTACGTCACCAAAGTCTCGGAGAACAAGTGTTGTACACCGTTGTATTGCGTGCGTCGCATTCGCAGAGATGCAGAAACTCTACCATTTGCATTCTGCTCGGAGCGTTCGATACTCACTGCTAATTCTGCAGGCATTGAAATTCATTTATAAATACACTTTTCCTATAAAAAAAATATATAAAAAGATATTCGACAATTGAATTTGATTATTTTGTAATTTAAAACCAAATATAATAAGTAAATATTGATCGATTTTTTTTTTATTGTGTAAGTAATTTTTAATTGGGTGATAGTTTAATATTATATAGGTTAATTTCATTCATAGGCTCACCTTTGAGTGCATTTCTAATTTTAGTACTGGTAATTTTTACTGCAGCCATGCGGTCTTCCAATTCCATTTTTGATTCTGCAACAAGATAGTTTTATTTTTTTTATTTTTATTTTTTATCGTCTAAAGAAAATTTCATTCACTGTGGCAACTCAAGAATTGCATTAGAATTTTTGTTATTATAACTAACATCAAATTGTTTGCTCTTAGTATTTTTCTTCTTGAAAATTTCTTTTGGCCATAACAAGTTTTTAAATATTAAAAAAAAAAAAAAAAGACAAAGTAATTTAATTCATGAATTATACTAACAAATTATTTGTTTAAAAAAGTCATACATTATCGAAATGCTAGCAGACTACAATAATGTAATTACTTTATTTTGCATGCTTTTTTATGAGAGATTGTGTGACAATATAAAGTAACTGCGAGCTTCTTATTTTCTTCTATATAAGGATTCTTACTAAACTGTATATTAGGATTATTAACTAAATTTGTGGTACCAAAAGTAAGTGTTAACTCACTTTCATCTGGTCTAGGTGACGAGAGGATGGCACTTTGCAGACGACGCATTTCTTTCGTGTGTTCTTCAGTAGTCGTGATCCACGTCCGCATCTCCGCCACCTGTAATGTGTCAACACGTTGATGATCCTTACAACTCCAGTCTCCAGTGCTCCCTTTACAATGAGTAATGAAACTTAAATGCAGTGGGAACATCAACACACAAAGAAAATAGATATTGTTGTTGCTATACACATTTTTCATTTCGTAAGATTTCTTTAATCTAAATTAAATTTTTACATTTTTGCTTGAAACTTAAAAATTATAATATATAATATAATAACAATTAGGGGAGCTATACATATTGTGCGTATGCTACCGACAAATTCTATTGTATATTCATAACGTTTTCATTATTATTAACAAGATAATGCAAGTACTTATAAACATAAAATAGATGTACTTTGAAAATTGATTTCAATATCATATTCTTCTTTTTCTTTATCAATCAAATTGTAAGTCTTTATAAGGTTAAATTTATTTTATTTATTTATTTGTACAGGCTAATATATTAAAATATTGTTAGTCCCTTAATAAAAAAATAATCAATTGCTTGCAAACACGACTTTGTTTAAATAATTAATATTATTCGTTTTCTTTTAAAATGTTATATAACGTCATTCTATTTGCATGTTAAACTCGTTGACTTTTTATTTTCATTTCACAGTTTTGTTGTTTTACAACGTAAAAAATATGTATATTATATATATTTTTAACATGAATTTTTGTCGACATTCCTGATAAAAATTCAAGGACGGTATTTTACTTGTCATTCTTAAACATTATAATACTCTTTGTACTGTAGTAATCAATTCATTGAGACGCATTTTTGCATCGAATTGATTACCCAGCAAGCATCGTGAAACGCTGTGAAGTATAAATATAATACAATTAAAAATCGCTGAAATATTATAATCCTCTTTCAATTTCGTGATCAAAATTATGTGTTTTAAAAATTGAGTAAATTTGTCATTTTCCTATTAACTACATACGGTACAATAACCTAAGCTTATTTGCATTTTTTTGTATATTATGATGATGAAAGATGGAAGAAATTAATAAAGATATTTGTAATTATGAATGAATGCCATACAATACTGTACAGAATTACTCCTGAATAAAATACAGAATTAAATATTAGTTTTACTTATGTGTAACCATTTAACACGTATTATTGTAATGTTTTACACTATAAAATAGAATATTATATCCTGCACAATTTTAATATTTTTGTATAGCCTATAATAAGTAGCTCATATCACAATTATTCATATTCAAAGCTATATTTGCATGCGGACATGTGATTTAAAAAAATGATATAACGTCCTGTAATCACCGCTTTATGCTTCCGCTTTCTGTCTGTGGTGCAACTCGCTTTTAGTATTTTTTATACTTTCCTGTTTGTTTTTTATCTATAATGTACTAAGAGTTTTGTTTCTTTTTTTTTTTTTTTTCAATGTTCATGCAATTACACTTACATTTAGTGATAGAGAAAGTTTGCATTATATTTGCGGTGCATGAAGTTCTCAAAGATTTTCTTTACTGAATATAATATTAATGTTCTCTATAGCACAAAAAAACAAACACATTTTAATGTTTCTGATTGTCTATTGTATTGTTAAAAATGTAAAACAATGCATTGCGAATATAGAGCTAAATATTTTTGCTTTTCATATTAATATTTTCTTTTTCTTTTTCTTTTTTTTTTTTAAATATATTATTATGGTGTAAAAGTAATTTTCCACTCACTAATTTTAGCTAAGGTTTGTTATGTAATTTGCTTTGATTTATTTTGATATGTTTGGCTAAACACAAGAAATTTTGCTCTAATTATGGAGCTCACAAGTAAGAAATATGATTAAGGAGAAGTTAATGCGAGTTTATTTTTACATTAAGAAATCAAGAGCATATAAACAATCTGATATGATTATATTATATATAATATATATTATATATTATATAATATATATTATATATTATATATATATATATATATTTTTATATATATATATATATATATATATATATATATATATATATATATTTATTATATGTTTTTTTTTTTTTTTTTTTAGGTTAATATAATTAATTAAAAATATATAATTATTTACTAATGCAAAAAAATTAATTTCAGAAGTTATAATCAAATGCTATTTTTAGATTCTATAATCACATAATTATAACATTATAAATAGGACAATATATTTATGTTATATTCTTTGAATAATTTTAATTAAACAGAAAATTGTGCATTGCTTAAATTTCATTCTTTATACTTTTTCAAGTAAAATATTTTGAAGTTACATCAAAATAGAAATACACATGATTGTGAGTTGTGATAGTATAATGTACTTTAGCATTTAAATCCAGTACGTTTTTTTCTCATGTATGAAAAACATTGAATATTTATAGCATCAGATTTTTAATTGTAAAATATATTATCACAATCGTGTGTACCTACAGTACTAACAAAAGTAGTATTGTGAATTGCGATAATATATTTTATCATTCCAAAACTCGCAATAAATTTGCAATATTATTTTTTATTTTGATGAGAAAATTATGTTTTGAATTTAAATGGTAAAATATTATTCTAAATAGATATACAGAACACTTATAGGAATTGTTATGTGATATGGCAGTAAGGTGAAATATACAGTGAATGAGGCTGTTATGCCCTCACACCTTAATAATGTTATTATTATTAAGGTGCATGTGTAAAAATGACTAATTTCTGCAGAAAACACCTACCTTGGTGAAGAACTTTTGCAAACTGTCCTCATTATCTTCATCCTCCTCCAGGTCAACGTGGTGATCATAAACGTAAGGTTCATTGATCTCAGGGACCTCTCCAGCCGCCTCAAGAGCCTCCCTCGTCTGCAATATTTATATTTTTTTATTATAGTAAAACAATTAGAGTATATTATATAGTTTTCAATAACCTATAGAATCAAGTATAAATTCTTTGTAATATCTCATTAAACAAAGAATTTATTTGAAATTATATTTCAGAGATAGTTGGAGATAAATATGATAAAGTACACTCATGTTAACCACTTTCAGATCATCGTCAAATCTGTGCCACTCTTATCTCGCACACGTTGGTTCTGATATCACGCACGCATATCTAAAGCTACAGTACCGTCACTGCAATGGTTGCTCACGTCAATGATGATCATATATATATTTTTTTTTATTCATCAAAGGTATAGCAGGCTGTTAGCAATATAATTATTTTGAGTACTCATTGGGTCAAGATTAAGAATCTGGGTATGAGGGATAATCAAATTGACATTATGTTTATTATAAGTAGAGGATACAAAATTGATTATTGATAGGGGGTTTCAATATTTCATGCTCTCTCTCTCTCTCTCTCTCTCTCTCTCTCTCTCTTCCTCATTGCAAAGAAACTAACTATTAAACTTTTAAGAGCTGCATGTAATCGTTGCAACTCTCATAATATATAATATAATATAAAATTCAAAAGGGTACCCCTCTACTTTTTTGATATCATAAGAAAGAAAGTCAATGGTAACAAAAGTATACCCGATAAATTTTTCATACCTATGACTGGCCGACTGGCCGACAAAGACATTGTTGCAATTGACATGAGGTTTTAAGGCTCATAGTTCATTACGTGTCCATTTTTTTTCTCTTTTTTCTTCGTTTAGATTTGTTTTATTCTTCTTAAGTATCACGCATTATGCGAAAAAAAGAAAAAAGATTCTCCCGTTACATCTTTAAGTCAAATCTACGCAGTACCTAGTTGAATTTGATTACGCATAACTGATTTCTTAATTAATTAAATTAAAGTATGTACATAAGAA
This sequence comes from Ecdyonurus torrentis, assembly GCA_949318235.1. NCBI lineage: Eukaryota > Metazoa > Arthropoda > Insecta > Ephemeroptera > Heptageniidae > Ecdyonurus > Ecdyonurus torrentis. The sequence goes on along the minus strand of OX439128.1, from coordinate 26,502,766 downwards.
AGAAAAAACTATACACTTCTGAGTTATGTGTCAGATCTTACCGTATACAGACTTATAAATCTGATTACTTTTTTTTTTTTTGTAACTAAAATGTAAAAAAATAATAATAGAAGACAACAACCTCATGGCCTCCCTATAGAGTACGTATTTACACCTGCAGTCTTATCTTATTCTAATATAATGTGTAACTTTAGAATAAATATAGCTCACGGCTAATGGATGTCACTCCACAAATAATAATAATAATAATAAGTCACCGACGTAATATTACTTATACTTAGAACCGCGGCCAACTGCTTTTTTATAAACACTGTTAATATATATTTCCGCGAGGTCAAAAATTTGCAACCTTGTTCTATAGGTAATAAAATTTAACTTTTTGTAATAATCTTTCCGTGTACTCTTCAAGCATATTAAGTGTAAGTAGTTTTAGTTACTATTATTATTTTACGTGAATGATTTTGCTATGGTTCATGCAGCAGAAGTTTTAGGAAATTGAGAAATTGTATGAAATTATGTAAATTTTACAAATGTAGACGCAATTTTACAATGCTCCGTGGTCTCTCAATCATTACGAAAACGTGACAGTCACGTACCTTCATTAACAACTCATTGATTTTTAAAGTAGAAAGAGTTAATTGCAAGACAACTAAACAAATTAACATAAAAATTATATTAAAAAAATATGTATAGTACAAATTATAAATAAATTTCTATGCAATTTTACATAAAAATGGAAATTATATTTCAATAAAAATAATTTAGATTTATATAATTTTAGACGTGTAAAGTAAAAACATAGAAAAATACTTTTCATTTTTTTATTTCCTTTTTTAAATTCAAGTTAATTGTTATTATTATTATTGTGATATAGAACAAAAAGAAATGTATTGACAATACCGTAACATTGTCAAGGTATAATTGTGTAAAATAACGATGAAAGAAAATGCTATTATTTTCCTATACCGTATATAAAACAATGTGTTCACTGAAATAATATTAAGAACAACGTGACTTGACAGTCTTTTGTATGATAAGAATGAATTTCAATGTCGAACACACAATTTCACTTTCTACCCTTGGCAAAAGTTGTACATAATATTTTCTATAACGTGAATTGTTAAAAAGTAAGTCACACATACTCACATATATATTTTTAAATGTGTAACATATATGTACATGTATTATAATTATTGTGACACGGAAATATTAAAAACCAATTGAGTATATAATATTTATATTTAGCTTTCTCCTCGATTGCCATACCAAGGCTTTTATTAGGAAGTAAATGATTGAAGTTAATATATATATAATATAATATATATCACAATGCTACCTTGTCATCCAAGGCAAAGACTTGCTGGCCCGCATAAATACAGCAAGGTCGCGAACACACACGCGTGAGCAACCGGCAAAACATTTAACTATTTCTCACCTTCTATATAATATATAGCTTTAAAAAAAATGTGTATAACATAATGTTATACTTATGAATATAATGTAGCTATTGTTGTAACAAAAATGCACTTTGTTTCCAATTTAGAGTAACTTAAACATATAGAAGTTCGTTATTCCTGTAAAATTTCCATTTCTATTCTTCTAGAGCAGTATAAGTTTATATTATGGTTAATTAAATAATGAGTCATGACACATGGTGTGTGTGATATGATACCAAAATAAGAACAATATTTATAATGGTGATAAGAACAGGCTATACGTCCCTAAATATAAGATTTAAAATATTAGAAGAAAAAATCAGCATGTTTAGCCGTTATGTATAGAGAAATAAAAAAACAATAATAAGAACAACAACTGTCGCTTAATTTTCAGCCATATGAGTATATATGTTAAAAGAATAGTATATTAATATAAGTCTTGATTTTAAGTTTGGTCGTATAAAAAATCATGTATACATATGAAAAGTTATAACTTTTCATCACAGGCATCATAATATGTAACTTATTATTAGAATATTATAATTTAATAATATAATCAACTTACCACTTGCAACGCTTTTAATCTATCTTTCACCATGATTTTTACATAGAAAAAGTATCACACAAAAGTATGTAACATACATATAAATGAATAAAACTGATATCAAAACACGTTCAGGTCACTGCTTTGATAAAAAATAAACTTATTTTTTTGTTGAGTAAAGGTGCATGTCGCTTCACGTATGGTTCTCGTGTTACTGTCAAAGTGTTATCACCGCAGCTCGCCGCGCGCAATACTCGCGGTTCGCGATATCTGTATACTCGCGATCTAAAACTCCCGCTGTTGCGGCGCTCGCGAGCTATACATTCAACATTCAACTACAACATTCAGCCCACCAAACGTGAGTCATACAGTTGAGATATACAAAGAGAGAGGGAATCCAGGTGATTACAACACAACACTTAAATCTTCACTGATAACATAGTAATTTAATTGGGATAAAAAAAATTGGTGACTCGAAATCAGCGTCTGATTAATTAAAAATAAAACCTCCCAGTTTTCTGTTGATATATATCTCATCCAATATAATCATTGATTGATTTATTATTATTTATTTATTATTAAATTATTTCCCAATTAAAATATTATAAATAATAATTATACTTTATTGATTTTACGGTGTGGTTTTGTTATTTTATGACAAAACACAAGATTAAATTTTTATTATTTTGAAATAATTAAATATAAATTTCTAAGATGCAATATTTAAAGCTAACTGAAGATATCAAAATAGGTGATATGTTAACTTACGAAATAGTTAATAACAATAATAATGCTGGCACAAAATCCTGCATTTTATAGTATTCCTGATTCAGTTTCTTATAATATAATCAACATAATTCAAGTTCTGTTAATCCTAATATGTAGGTGGAAATGAAACTACAATTGAAGTTCATACTGTTTCTTGCAGCCATGAGTGGTACTCTTGCATTTAAGACAGCAAGGTACATTATTACTAAGAAGTAATTTCTATGTATATGACACCAATTACTTAATTTTTAACTATGGAACGTGTTTTTATTTTATTTTTGTCTATATAAGATCACTTAAAATTGTTGTTTAGAATAAAATCTGACTTTTTTTTTTAAATTAATATATTGATATACCACAATATATGATGTGACTTTATCTCAAACAATTTAAGAAAAATGTGTGTACTAATATAATTAATAATACTAAATATATTTCCATTCACAGATCAACAGATCTTAGTGATCCAGTGCACGGGATTAAGATGGGAATTCCTAGGCTAGACTGTGATGATGGAGTGGTCAGTCACTATATACATAAATTATCACCATGATTGTTTTCTTTTTTTTTTTCAAGATAAAAATAAACAAGTAAATTTATAGAAAATCATTTAATTTCAATTAAAAGTCTCTGCTTTAGAAACACAAGTTTTTAAAATAAATTGATGTTTAAGAAAATTGACTCCATTTCTTTATTTAATTTAATTTAATTTTGGAAAAAAGAACTATAAATATTTTATATTAACACAGAGAAATAACTCTTTAAAATCTAGCAAAATATAAGCTGCAGAAAATTTAATACAAATAAACGTAGTGTTAGAATCAAGTTTAAATAAAATATAAAACAAATTCATTTTATTCTGATCTGATACTGTTTATCTGCCTATAATAGTGCCTATCATAGTGTCTATATAAAAATATAGAGTTTGAATGGTTTTTTTCAGACCAACACAACGGTTGATTGGGATAATTCAGAAGTAAATTACACGTGCTATGAAGACGAACCTTACCCCGTGCGGTCAGACGTGGGGTTGATAATACAGTGCGAAGAAGTTCCCGTTAACAGCTCAATCGTAAGACATAAGACACTATAATATATTTGTTAAAGAATTAATTTTTTTTTAAACATTTTAGAATTATATTACGATAGAAAAAAGTTGTGCTAATATTTATATAAACAAGGTCTTTATTGTTCAATCAAAATATTAGCAGCATATGAATTATATACATTATAAAATATAATAATTAAAATCCTATTATAAATGACATAATATAACAATGTAAAATTATGATTATATTTTGTTTTTATTTCAGTCGAAGCACCATTGTATGAACATAGAACTAAAATACAATCATACTGAGCCTGTTTTGTAAGTTAAATAAGTATATTGATTGGCTGTTTTTTTTTTAATAAGAATATAAATTTGTGAGTTCTTTGAAGCATGTGAAAAATGTGGTTTTAAAAATATTAAGTCGTCATTAATTTTGTACAATTTGGCAGATTTATTTTGTTTGTATCTTTGACATATTGAAAATTTATAGTCGGCTTAAAAACTTTAACATGAATTTTAGTTCTATTAACAAAAAATAAAAAGGGCAAAGAAAGATATGCTTTGTATTTTTTTTAACTAAATACGCTGTAACATTTTTGTTTCAATTTATTGTTATACCTATTTCTTCCAACTTTCAGTGGCTACCATAGACCCTTGTGGCCAATGTATGGTGAATATCAGTTTGTACCTCCGCAACGATGGCTACACAGCATTGAGGTATACTCTCTTTATCTTGATAAATAAATAAAAATTAAAAAAAAAAAAAAAAAAAAAAAAAGAAGTTTTTAATATCAATCGATGTTTATATATTTATGATATCCGTTAATTGGAAAGTCCTCACCTGTCGATAAGACAATGTCTTGACTGGGACTGGGATTGGTGTATAGCACGATAACACAATATGGCAAGCAAGCAAGCAAGCAAAAAAAAAAAGTGGTGTATATATAGCTAAAGAAATATTTATTTTACCTTAATTTTAAAACGAAGAAAAATCTTAATATCTGCATGAAGTTTATATACATTTTGTGCAATTTTTTTATAAAATTCTAGTCATTTTCATACTGGCCTTAAAATAGTTATTTTTTTAATTTTTATTTTTCTTGGCATTTTGTTTTAAAATATAACAAATCTCAATATAATATTTATTTGGTAAGGAAACGTACAGTACTGTACATTATAATAAATAATAATGATGAAAGTAGTTCGAATGTTGGTTAAACATATTTTCAAAACGATTTACCAATAATGCGCTAATCATTTTGCAGCATGGTGGTGTGGTTATGTTGTACCACCCTTGCGCTGATCCTGATCAAGTTGATTTGTTACGTCAGTTAGTGAGAGGGTGCATGAGACGTCATATTATAACACCCCATAATTTCCTTACCAAAGAAAGAGTAAGTTTATTACTTATTGATAAATTATTGATTAATATAATATTGATTGATTATAATTTCTTTTATATAGCCATTAGCTCTGGTGATACACCGATGCCGATTCTACATGGCTAAAGTGGATGCCACAGAAGTACGTCAGTTCATAAGACAACGAGCTCTCAAGAGTCGTGAGGGTCACGAGGTTCGTGATGGTCAGTACAATCTTGGACTAGTGGTTCCTGCAGAGATACCAGAAGGGTCTAATATTTATGAATCTGTTATCTGCCCGGGACAGTAAATCTCACAGTCTATAGACCCCTTGCACATCCTTGCGCTTTGTCACCATGTTTGTGGTGCCTAATGCATTGTCCAGCATAGGGGAAACATAATATCTCCTAATTTTTTAGACAAAAAAGAGTTTATTTCAACTGAACAAATTTTTCTCATATTCTTCGAGGTTATTAGAAGCTAGAAATAAGGCTATTAAAAAAATAAAAATGACGTTTTTCCTATGCTGGCCTATGTATTCCTGACCAACAAAATGGCGGCTCTTAAATATGAGTGCAACCGGTCTATATGGCGAGAGGAGAGAAAAATCAATAATAATTACTTGTTATAAATATTTGAATTTTTGGTTCTACTATATGTATACTTTGGCTAACCATAACAATGTGGTCAAAGAATGTGATACTGTAGAATAATTTTTTTATGCAAATAACTTAATAATAGACAGACTTTTTGTATGTATTAAAATTAAAACAAAGTATTCATTACTTCTTGAAATTGTTTGTGGGTTTGTTTATTCTTTGAAATACACTCTTTTCCATATATTTAAGTCGTGTAACGGCTGTATATGCCCTTTTACTTGGTGGGCGCTTATCAAACTTCTCATAAAAAATATAAGTACTGACGAATCGTTTTTTTTTTTTGGGGGGGGGGGGAGGGGTTGGAATATAAATAATAATATCAGCAAAAAGAAAAAAAGTCTCTCGAGATAACTAAACACTGAACAGTATATTAAATGTCTTAAAAAAAAAAAAAAGTATAGAACATTTTTTCTGTATCATAAAATGATTTGATTTTACGAAATACATTATGCAATAAATTGTTGGAATATCAGCAATTTTGTTCATATACCATGCAGTGTATTATTTTAATTTCCTATTTTCAATTTTGCTTTTTTTAAATAAAACAATTATAAACTTTAAATTAAAGTATAAAATAGATGGTTATCATAAAATAAAGATCAATCATAGAATATTATTTTATTGAAATCCTAATAAAGAATAAAGGAAAGAGAAATCTTGAGAAAATTTTAACTAACTTTTGTCTTAAATATTCTTACCACCAATTAAGAGTCTCAGCATTAAATTTTGTTAATTATCCAGTATGCAGCTATCCAAATATCTTAACAAATCATTAAAAAGTATACTATAACATGAGAAAGTATACCATTAACTTATAACTATTAATTAATAAAAAAGATCTGCAAAATAATAATATTTTTTAATTCATGAAAATAAATGAAATCCTGTAAAGCAATAATGATGATATAAAATGAGATAAAACTCGTTTTGCGGTCAATGAAAAAATATAATATATAGAGGTCAATTTTAAAGAATCTGCTGAATAAGTATATAATATCATTTTCTATTAGCTTCAATAGATGCTTGCATTCATATAATAAAAATCGACACCATACGTGAGCACTAAATAACATGAGCTGCGGTATGGGAAATAACACATATTTTTCCAGTTTATACTTTATAGCAATATTTTTGAGAGCGTGCATATTGATGCTGTTATTATAAGTTAAATTAGGTTTTCAAGTATGCGAGAAAAAGAGAATAATAATAATAATAAGAAAAACTAATTTTCCAAAGAAAATAGCCGAAAACACGTTCGTTGTATGCTGAGCAAAGTTAATAATCATTGCTCCAGTATGGCGTCGAAGCAGATTCAGTATGACGGCTTTTGCTCATACATCCTATACTGCATTTATTTTGTCCCAATGCGCGCCGCACTACTACACTAAAATTTATATATATAAATTTATATATATATATATATATATATATATATATATATATATATATATATATATTATTTTACCCCCCCCCCTCCTCTTACTGTCTTATAAATCTGACATGCATTTTGGTATACATTTAAATGTTTTTTTATTGACTTTAACTCACAAGTTATGGTTGTAATTTAGTATACTTTGGGGTCAATTTCTGAATGTTCAATGTGTTCTGTGATGTGTGACTATCATATCTCAACTCACACGTCACTGAAGATTTCAGTCGGCTCTTTTTCACTCGGTATATTATTATGCTTACTTTATTCAGTACATGCCATAGTGCAAACAGTAAAAGTAAGTGGAAAACAATTTCATTCATAGTACATATAATAATACTCTATTTATAGGGTATATTTATATTCATAATTCAAATAGGTATTACAGAGGGGTTGAGAATCACAATATATCTTTGCAAGAAAGGCTGACCAAATCAAAGAGCATTAATTATAATAATTATTATTATTATAATTATTTTTTTCCATCAATATTAGAGTGGCATGGTTAAAAGTAAATCACAGTTTGTTTGTTTGTTCATTTTTGAGCCCAATCTGAGGTTGCTTATTTGCCTGGAACGCTATATGCAAAATTATGGTGCTTTTTTTTTTTTATTAGTTGGACGTGGTATGTACTGTATGTACATGTATTTGTACGCGCATCCAAACATTATTTTTACATTTTGTTATTTTATTATTTATTATTACGGTCATTCTCAAGAAATAAAATCGCAAAATTATATTATTATTTTATTTCATATATTTTATTATTCATGTAATGCGAAGCGAGAACACACCGCAAAATCCGTGAAAATTAATACATTTTATTATGATATTATTACGAGAAAAAGAAGTAAAAGTTTGCGTGTAATATATAAATTATATTATATAAATTGTAATATATTATATTATATATATTGGATATATTTTAATTTTATATTATCATCAATCGTAATAAAAGAGTGTGTTTCTGGTACTACAATTAAAAAAAAAAAAAAGGAAAAATGAAAAATATCACGATCCATTTCATCAATCAATATTATATCGACTATTGCCTATTGGTCATGAATGATTATTATACATTATATTTATAACTTTTTTTTTTTTTTTTTTTTACTTTGACTAAACCGTGGACTATAAACCTTCAGTGCTCAGTACAGTACAGTACAGTATAATGATAGAGGATAAAGTAAATAATTTGCGGATCAGTCTCTAATAGAGACTGGTCCGCAAATTATTTTATTTCCCACCATTTTCGCAAAAACATTTGACACGCGCGCTCTTTTTACATGCGCAGTGCGCACATGCGCCTGCGTAAACAGCTGTTGTTTTTGTTGGTTATTGTACTTGTCAAAATGCTTCCTTTTTCTTCAAAATTATAAGGAAGGTAAGGAAAGTTACCTGCAAAATTTTGTCACTGTCTTTTTAAATCATCGCTTTGTACTATCACTCATAATTTATTACAAACTCTTTGAAAGGGAATTTATTATTTGAGTCAAATGTTCAAAATTGTAGGCGGGGCATTTTCGCCACGACTTGTATTGCATCCTCCTATATGTGTATGTGTACTATTTTTTCATCTGTTTTTCCAGATCTGCATAATGCAGTGGTGTGCAGTATTATGTATATCGGTGCTCATACCTCTAACCCCTGTCCTGGGCCTCGAGGTTGAGCACAGCGCGGAGTCTGGGAGACTTCGAGCTCCTCCACAGAGCAAGCTCCTACAAGAAGAGGAGTGGGAAGTAGTCAACCGTAAAAAAAGGTATGCTCTATTTTTTTATATACATTTTTAAATAAATAAGTAAATAATTGTAATAATATGTTTTAGGGAAGGAGAGAGCCCTGTGACTGAAGAAACGTGGACAGGACGTTGGCTTCCAGAGAGAACCACAGAGGCAACTAAGCCAACAACTCAGGTTGATCTGCACGATGACAAGCATGGAATCAAGATGGGAATACCCAGCGCTGCTTGTGATGATGGCAGGGTATGACTAACTTTTGACGAGCCCATTACTCAACAATAAGCCTCGTTATATATATATATATATATATATATATATATAGCACATATCGATCTTCTCGCGTCAAGATGAAGCTACTTCACTTTACAAATTTCCGAAGAATGAACGATCTACACTTTACAAATTTGCGGCTACCTGGAGCTTCACCTACCTGTTTTATATAGCAGAAGCTTCAGGTAGCCGCGACTTTGTAAAGTGTAGATTGTTCATTCATTGGAAATTTGTAAAGTGTAGTAGCTTCATCTTGACACGAGAAGATCGATATATGTATTATGTATCTTGTCAATATTGGCAGCCCTGCCAATCTTAACATTATTTTTCTTCTAATTGCAGGTTAACATCACACTAGACTGGGACATGTCACCAGTAAACTATACATGTTACAACCCTTCACATCTGTTTATTCCTCGACCAGAGCTGCCTGCTTTGCTAGAGACAGAGGTTGTTCCAGAAGGTTTTGTGGTATGTTGTTGTATTATTTCAAATGTACCTTGTGTAATATTTTAATATATTGTACAGTATTATATTTTTAATTTGCTATGTTACAGCCAACACATTTGTGTCTCTCTACAGCCATTGAGTATGACCGTCCAGTACCAACTTTGTAAGTAAATATCTTTGCATGGTATTGACAAAAAAAAAAAAAAAAAAAAAAAAAAAAAAGCATGCAAAATACAAAAATACTGCCATGTTAAAACCACAGTCTTCTCTAATTCTAATGACGGCAACCATGCTGTACAGTATGTAAGAAGTCCGTAAAGACTCATTGACATGGCCTTACGTAGATAATAATCCAAGGACTGCAACAACAACAATAAGGTGGGGGGAGGGAGAGTTGTGTGGTGGTAAAATACCAAACTTGAAGTTTGTTGAAGCAAAACCTAGCCCCGAGCTTCAATGAAAATTTATTTGTTTTAGTGGCAACCACCGTCCTCTGTGGCCTAAATATGGAGAATATAAGTTCCTGCCTCGTCAGCGCTGGCTGCACAACATTGAGGTACGAGCATGTAGAAATCTTGCTATACTTATTGTGTGTAAAGAATATGAACATCATTATTTTATGTTTTCTCTCATTCAAACATTCATCAAACAAAAAGCATATTTATGTATATTATTGTCATTATTTTTTCCAGCATGGTGCAATTGTGATGCTGTATCACCCCTGTGCCAACCCTGTAGAGGTGAACAGACTACGTAGGCTAGTTGTGAGTTGTATCCGTCGTCACATCATCACACCTTTTACCATGCTTGATGAAACTAGGGTAAGTAGTAGCATTCAACATTTCTCTAGAAATAAATTATTATTATTTTCACATCAGTTATACATTTATTTTATATGTTGGTCGCATATTTATATTTGCAATCAGCGAGCAGTGCTCCGGAAGATGGTCTTCCGGATAGAGAAGTCATCTTAGGATTTTGATTAAATTTTGAAAATTCAAGTTTGCAAACTTGAAACGTTTCGGTAAATCATGCTAAAATATTTATAAAATAATCCTTGGAATCGTAATTTTATTGGCTTTAAGATGGTGTTTTTAAAATATTTTTAGCTTTTACAGTAATTAAGCAGGACGAAATTCTTTACGAAATAACACGATTTTTTGCATCTTCGTCCGCAAATATCAACTTTGCACTTCTCTCATTGCTACAGGAATGAACCAAAAAAATTATTGTTTTTTACATAAGTTGCAAAAAACTATCTAATTTTCCAATGTATTTTTTAAAAATCAATGCTATGCAAAAAAATGCGAAATTTTTGCAATTTTAACAAAGATTTAATTTCATTTAATATCTCCGACGTTAATTAATATATTTGGATGCTGCTTTAACAAATATTTAGGAAAGTTTTTTATGTAATTTATTTTTTATATTTGAATAAAATATTCCATGTAAAAGTAATTAAAATAATTGCGTAAAGAAAAGGCATTATTTTAGAGAAGGAAAGGGTAGAAGAGAAAAAAAGAGAGAGCAACGTGGCAACATTGTAGAGAAGTGATGTCACCGCGGCTCATCGCCTTGATGGATTTGCCTACCTGCCTGTCGTTTGCTATAGGATCTTTTCTTTCATGTTAAAGTCGACGCCATGCTGGATAACTCAATAACACGGGTGGCATAGGAAAATAACTCATTTTGCCAGTTTAAAACCACTATGCAATATATTTGAGAGCATTGATACTGTAAATATATTGAATTAGTATCTCAAGTATGTGAGAAAAATAACAACAACAAAAATTGAACAGATTTTCAAAAGAAAATTATAATATTGAAAAATTAGCGTGTTTTTTTTAAGTTGGGAGATATGCAGGCTTTCATTACCACCAGTTTTTTTTTTTTTTACTTTTTATATATTACAGTGTCAAATTTATTTTGAACCCTGATTTCTACAGTAAATTAATTTTTTATTATTGTATTTTTAGGCATTTAATTTTTCAATAAAATATAACTCAAACTTTTGAATGAGTTTTTGTAATAATTACAGAGGACAAAAAATAGTCCAACTGATGCTATTTTTACAAAAAAAAAAAAAAAAAAAAAAAAAAAAAAAAAAAAAAAAAAAAAAAGTTTCTTGCACTTTAATATTTTTTCTTTTTCTATAATGTTAAAAAAAAATACCTGTAAATTTTTTTTTACTTAAAATCATTTGTAATTAAATATAGGCCTATTATTATGAGTGTAGCATGTTAATATAGCCAATAAAAGTTTTATTATTGTTTTTATACTTTTTATTTTAAAAGAAAACGGGAGACAAGTGGGAAGAAGAATAAAATCACGGTTCGGTTTATTTTTAGGGTGTATATGCAAATGACGTCATATTTAATGCGCTTGGAAGCCATACTGGAGTAGTGATTAATATTGCTGAGCAAAGGACAAACTTCGATTTAGATACATTTCTTTTGAAAATCTGTTCAATTTTTGTTGTTGTAATTTTTCTCACATACTTGAGATACTAATTCAACATATTTACAGTATCAATGCTCTCAAATATATTGCATAGTGGTTTTAAACTGGCAAAATGAGTTATTTTCCTATGCCACCCGTGTTTTTGAGTTATCCAGCATGGCGTCGACTTTAACATGAATGAAAAGATCCTATAGCAAACGACAGGCAGGTAGGCAAATCCATCAAGGCGATGAGCCGCGGTGACATCACTTCTCTACAATGTTGCCACGTTGCTCTCTCTTTTTTTCTCTTCTACCTTTTCCTTCTCTAAAATAATGCCTTTTCTTTACGCAATTATTTTAATTACTTTTACATGGAATATTTTATTCAAATATAAAAAATAAATTACATAAAAAACTTTCCTAAATATTTGTTAAAGCAGCATCCAAATATATTAATTAACGTCGGAGATATTAAATGAAATTAAATCTTTGTTAAAATTGCAAAAATTTCGCATTTTTTTGCATAGCATTGATTTTTAAAAAATACATTGGAAAATTAGATAGTTTTTTGCAACTTATGTAAAAAACAATAATTTTTTTGGTTCATTCCTGTAGCAATGAGAGAAGTGCAAAGTTGATATTTGCGGACGAAGATGCAAAAAATCGTGTTATTTCGTAAAGAATTTCGTCCTGCTTAATTACTGTAAAAGCTAAAAATATTTTAAAACACCATCTTAAAGCCAATAAAATTACAATTCCAAGGATTATTTTATAAATATTTTAGCATGATTTACCGAAACGTTTCAAGTATGCAAACTTGAATTTTCAAAATTTAATCAAAATCCTAATCTATCCGGAAGACCCGATATAAAAAAAAAGATAAAATTTACAAAAGATTTTTTTTTTTTTTTTTTTTACATTCCTTTGTACATACTGTCTAATTTATACGCATTTTTACATACAGCAAAAAGAAAAGAAAGAAAGAGAAAAAACTTATAAAATACAATCATGTAGTTTTTAAATTGATTATTATTGTTAATACTTTCTTTTTATAAATGACCACATTGTTTCTATTCAATTGATTTTTTTTTTTTTTTTTTTTTACACAATCAGTGCACTGATAAGGTTCTAAACCTCTAGACGAGCATTGTGATTGAGTGACATATAATGAAGCATTTCTATGCATACATACTACATACTACTGCATATAGATTAATTTAAATTTAATTAAATGCAATTTTTTTAAAATGGGTAGACCTAAACACATGTCTGAAACTTGACTGATTGGCTATACAGATTATATTGGCAATGTTAATTTGTAGCATTGGACAAAAAACATATTTTCTTTATTTTGTGGTCTAGAGCTTGCAGTTAATCTAACTGTCTCATTATTTTTGTTTCTTTAATTAAAGATCTTGGCTGATTATTATTTTCTATATAGCTTTAACTCTAAAAAAAAAAAAAAAAAAAAAAAAAAAAAACGTGCATTATTATTATTAACAACAACCAATAACAACTTCTATTATACATAATTGTTTCTTAACTTCTTTCATTTGTTTCAGCCCATGGTCCTCGTAGCATGGGGTCATCGTCTCAGTATGTCAATGGTTGATCCTGAGGTCGTTAGAGCATTTATCAGAGAGAAATCCAAGCATGGTTGGGAAGGTTATGATTCAAGAGAGGGACAATTTGATTCCATGCTAGAAGTTCCCAGTATTATCCCTGTTGGTTCTGACATTGATGATAGTGTCATTTGTCCTTACCAATAATTAAATCTAATTAAATTAGAAAATAAAAACCACTTTGGTGTGGATATATTTTGAAAAAGGAAAGAATAGGAAAATTAACAAAAGCGCCTTACCGCAATGAAGCCTGTGACTATAGTTGAAGATCTTAATGGTATTATAGTAAACAAGCTTATCAAACTTTGGACTTAAGTTTTGCGTGAAATAGTTGGAATTAGACTTAAAATAAGTATGAAATTTAAATTTAACTATATATATAATGTTTGTGAAACAATATATAATTTTTTCCGCAGATTTTACAATTTTTATGTTTTTATAATGTCCTCGTGTGAACCGAGATGTTCTCATTAAAAATATAAAATAAATAATTCTTTAAAAATTGTTACCAGCGCTTGCTAGTTTTCTCTGTTCAGTCCTTTTTTTCAATAATTAAATTTGAATCTCATTGTTATTTCATTCTCAAGTTCAATAATAATTAATGCATTTATATAAAAAATGTGATTTAGAGGTCCATAATAATTAATATAACATTGTATTTAAAAGTTTTAACTCTGTTTAGGTAGCCTGTAGTCTATACCTTCATATATATGTATTCATCATGTGCAATATTAAACTTTCTATATATCTTAAAATTTAATATAGATATTATCAACTTTAACTATATATACTTTAAAATTGTTAAGAAAACATTGTAACTATAAAAATTGTTTATTAAAAGTCATGACCACTCTGCGCAAGATTTCCAATGCGAGAAATCTCTGATTGCATGCAATTTGTATGTTTAAAAGCATTAAGTTTTTGTGTAATCAAATTTATTGCATCATACAACCAGTGGTCATTAGAGGTATAGAGGTAGATACTTGTGTGCAATATAATATTTGAAATGTTGAATTCAGCAATTATTTCTAAAATTGACGTTTTCATTAAAAACATTTTTAGTATTATGCATGACAAATTTTATGTAAAAAATTGTTCTTAAAAATGTTAAAAAATAATAAAAATAAGTAAATAAATGGTAAGCAATATTATATAATTATGTCGTCATGAATTAAATTTTTCCTTATTTTAAATATGAAATATAAAATAGAATTTTATTTCCTATATGAAAACTATTATCCTTTTTATATCTATTCTAGTTCCTATATGTTGGAACATAACTTATATCTTTTGACAAATATATAAGGATTAAAAAAAAAAGTATTTTTATTTTACATAGATCAAAATGTATTGTTACTTTTTCTGTTTGAGTTTATCACATGATACATGAGTATGATATGTATATGTCGAGTTGTTTAATTTGTTGTGTTAATTAAAAAAAAAATACCTTTTTTGTTTTACATGCATGATTAATCAGGGTCGGACTGGGGTGAAAAGGCCTCGGCGGGGATCCTCCGAGAGGGGCCTCATTTTTTGCAACCACGCCCCTTTTTTTTTTTACCTTTTTTACCAGTTTGAGGGCCTCAAAACTGGGGGGGCCTCGGCGGGGATGCCGCGTAGCCCTTATGGCCAGTCCGACCCTGTGATTAATGATTATACATTAATTATGACCTCGTATTTTCTTCTCTATTTTTTAGACTATATTTTTTTTCCCTTCAAAAAATAAACAATAAATTTTAAATGTCACAGAAGAAAAAAAAACATGACCACATATAGGATATAGTCAAAGCGTTAAAAAAAACAAGAAAAAATCTTATCAGTGTTTTAATCAGTAATAAATCAACTACAGTAGGTGAGGTGATTTCCAGGTGATTTCTCTTTTCTACAAAAACCATGGAACATGCTTGGTATATTTAGTTTTCGCGCTGTTCCCGACTTCCCGCAAATAAACCTGCTGCTTCTAGTCGCTTCACAGCAAATCACAGCCCCGTGTCCCGTTTGACTGGACGATGTAGCCAATTGGAGAAGAGATTGGGAAGAACGACAGACGCGCGCATGCGTATGCCGCGTTTTCTTCAGTGGTTTTTCTGTTTTTCTTTGTTTTCATTTCACTGCTCACTGCTCATCGGTTGCGGCGGCTGATGCTTGCTAAAAAATACTAAATTAAAATACCACAGTAAATGAGTAAAGTCTTTGCCTTGTGAATACTAAATAGTGCTTAGCCTGTTTGTGTCTTTCTCTCGCCTGTTGTCTTGTTGTCTCGTATCTGCATATTATATTGTGATCGTGCAACGTGCAAGGGTGGATCGTGGTAGGCTGGTAGCCGAGCCGACTGGCGACTGTTGTGAGTATATTTGTTGCTGTCTGTTCTCTTCAAGGTCACGTTTTGTGAGGGTGAAAAAGGGGTTCTCTTGGTTTCTGTGTTTTCTTTATATTTTCTTACATATTATATTCTAATAACTTGCATCTATATAGGCTTCATTTTAATGTATGGAAGCAACTGTCGGAAAAACAGTGTCTACTAACAAAAATATTTGTCATGGAGACGGACAATGATGAAGTTAATACACAACCCACGAGGGATTCGCAATCACAACAAGACGTATCTAAGCCGGAGCCATGGGGGAAGTTGTATGGAGCCGAGAAGCTTCCTGTCGTTGGTAAGGCCTTATGAATATTGTACATAATACGCACTGTGATTATGTATATGTTTAATAACGTGTGTTATATGTTATGTACATAAATATGTACTTATGTACGGTGTATGTATGATATCATACTTTACATAATGTACTATGATACATTACATACATTATGTATGTACACACTACACAGTATGTATCATATAATACACATAACACATTTAACATACATATGTGCATAATCACAGTGATTTAAAAAAACAAGCGCAGAAATACTAATGTTGCTCTCGACGATAGCTCAGCTCAAGTTTTCAGCACACATTGTGTCATATACCCGTCAATAAGTCGACATAAACCTCGGCAAAAGCTCGAGGATCGGCAATAAATTATATATAAAATAAATATGGATAAGAGATAGCTAGAGCTATCTCTTTATCATATTTATGTGTACATACAAACATTACCAAATAAATTTAAAAATGCTGTGTTTAAAGCCATATAAGAGAGGGTTGATAGGTTGCTTTCTATTCTCTCCCACTAGAAACTTAAGAAAATAAGAGAAATCTTTGCCATTCTAGCAACAATCCATGTGGTTTTTAGTGACCAATTCAAGAGTGTGTCTATTTCTCAGTGTTCACCTGATCTGAACAAGGCATAATATGCTTTGGAAGAAATTTATAGTACATAATCTAGATCAGCACTTGAAATGCATTGGTTTATACTATGATTTAACTAAAGCTTTTGAATTTATTATAATTATAATTATGCTAGAATAATTATTTATTTATTTATGCTATACTGTACCATATGTATATGCAGCAGGCATGCAGCAGGCATGCAGCACAGAAAATCTTCATGTGCTTGGAAGGTTGCATCACAAAACATTGCACTACCTGCTGTCTAGTCGGATTGTGCAGATGTAGTATTAGTACCATAGTAGTAGAGAGAGAGAGAGAATAAAAAATTGAATACAATGTATTATAGAAAAAGCATCAGGTAAACATCATGATGCCATAATACCTTTCGGTGTAGGCCAGGATTAAACCTTTTCAGTATGGGCTTTAATGTATAATCTGAGGCCTATCAGACCTCAGGCTCAACCTGTTATCACACTCTTTTGGGCTAGACTACCAGATCTGTGCAACCCGGACCACTGACTCGAGGGAAACCAAGAGTTAACAGCACTCTTTTTAGCAAGCAGTGGTGAAACTGCTAGCACAGCCATGCCACCATTCTTTGTACTGTTTTACCCATCCAAGTATTTACCATGCTCGACGTTGCTCAACTTTGGTGATTCAATGGGAACCGGCTCAGACAACGTGATGAGGCTGTGCTCAGTATATTTATATTGAGCAGTAATATCAGAGGAAATACACTAATAATAATAATATAATAAAATAATAATAATAATACTCCCCCCCCCCCTCTTTCAATCACTTGTATTACAGGGTATATATTATCACCATGAGATAAGTTGGTGTGCAGTGCACTGTTTTGTGTTGCAAGGTTATCATAACTCACTGGATGATTTGCTATATTTAAGTATAAACAATGAGACGCAGATTTGCATAACTAAAATCAAGTGACTTGCCCTGTTACAGAAAATTCTAATGTTTTCATCATTTGGGATGGGATGTGTAAGAAGGCATTTTCAACCCGCTCTCATATGCTTATATGGTTTTCAAACATAAATGTAGCTAATTTAATTTTATTTGTTACTGTGGTGTCTACATAACATGCTTTGTAAAAAGAGCCTTGACTCAAATTTCAGTAATCCCTGTAAATTGTGAAGCTTGCATAAACTACCGCATTCCTCCCCCACAAATCCTCTTGTTTTCTTACTTTGCCTTTTTTGCCGTTCTTGAATATTAAAATAGATTTTTATTGAAGTACTTGTAAGTCTTGTAACTCTTACTAACTAGTTGTTTGTATTATTATTATTTATTTTTTCAAAAGGTTTAGCAAAATATATTGGGAGCAAAAAACTGTGATTACAGTAGGCCTATAGTATAAAATTATAAAATAGCATGTAGTTATATTGTATGCCAGTATGTATTCAAAAACAACATTAAATAACTAAATTGCTATACTAATATTATGATATATGTATATTTAATTTAACAGAGTTAACCGAGCCACTGTACACATTTGGTCGAGATAAGTCATGCAGTTTTGAAATCATGGAAGAAATGTTAAACCATGGCTCTAAATACCACCTGGCTATTAGTAAACACCACTTCTCATTGTCTTGGGATAGTAACCTACAACATGCCATTATACAAGACTACAGTTCCAATGGAACTTATGTAAATAACGAGAGAATCAAAGAATCGCCATCTTACTCAAAACTGAGGCAAGACATCATTAAAAGTGGTTCATCCATAAGTCTTGCTGGAAAAATAGAAGGTAAGTGCATAATTTATACTATGCTGCTATTCGAATACATACGGTATAGGTAGGCAATAACTGGATGAAATCTATTTAGCAACACAAACCCCAATTTTTAGATATTGTATATTATATTGTATTGCAGGCACTTGCATAGATTGTACCTAATATTACTTTTTTAATGTAACTTAAATTTACAACTTTCTTCTAAATTTCTGCTTGTTAAAAGTAAAGAAGAGAGAGAGAGAGTTTTAATAAATTAATTTATAACTACATATCATCAGTTATGATTTTCAAAACCGGTCTAAGGCCATGAGTAAGGCTGATGCTGATTTATAATGTGCTGTTGAAGTAGTGTGAGAACGTGGGATGCTAAGCTAGGTGTATTTTATGTTGTAACACAACACAACACACACACGTATTTATTATAAATATTGCCATAAAAAATCATTATTCACTGTTAACACCATTTACCCCCTCCACTCTCATTTACATCATCAAAATAATATTTACTTTTTTACCTAAAAAAAAATAGAAATTATTTTATTTATTAAACACCAAGGTGTACTTATACATATATATTTATATTGCACTCTATACGTCTACATTTTGGCATATTGACTTAATGATATGGTCCGAGATGGACAACGAAGTAAGTGGTACCCAGTACATAGGCCACCACATAACAAACATACACATTTATCATTACACTCGTGATATTCTTTAATCTGACATATTACATGGTGGAAACCATGCACCGCATAGAAATAATAATAAATAGTAAATGTTTTATTAATCCAATTATAATTAAAATATGCCTAATTAATTAGTGTGTATTTTAATTATAATTGGATTTCTAAAAACATTTACTACTGTATTTATTTATTTTATTATCTTATCTTATATGGTTCTGAATCATGGGTATGTCAGAGTAGGCATATGAGTAGGGTGAATGCTGTTGGTATGAGTTTTCTTAGAAGTATGTGTGGTAAAACAAGATTAGATAGGGCAAGGAATACTTGGGTGATGGAGAAATGTGGAGTAAAAGAAACTGTGACTGAGAAGTATGAGAACAGTGTACTACGGTGGTTTGGTCATGTTGAGAGAATGGGTGATGAAAGAATAGCAAAGCAGGTATTTCATAGTAGAGTGGATGGAAGGAGAGATAGAGGCAGGCCTAAAACATCATGGTCTGAGGTGGTTGGAAGATGTTTGAAAAATAAGAATGTACGCAGTATGAAATGCAAAAGGAAATGTATGAAACAAGGTATGAGACTGGCGGAAGCAAGTGAAGTATGTCAGGATAGGAAGTTGTGGAGGTCTATCACTTGACTTGGTCAGGATAAAACATCTGTGTTGTTGGCTTACCCCGAAAGGGATTATAGCGTCATGATATGTATGTATGTATGTATGTAATAAATACAATTTGAATTTCAACTAATGTATTCAACTATTACGTTATATATGATAAATAAATGATGATCTTTGACCCGATATTAGCAATTACATCAGAAGAAAATAATCATGATAAAATAAATAAATAATACCTCTCAAGATCTGATATTATATACTAAGTAATTTGTTCATATTATTACCACCATAATAATTATAATTTACCTTTTCTTTTTATTATATCAAGGTCTACCCGGCATTTTGGTTTTTCTACTAAATTTGTGCATGTACACTTAAGTCCCTCGTAAATGTAACATCAAAGACGATGCCGCTTTTAAGGGAAAAGGGTGGAAATGCGTAGTCAGGTAAGAGCTGCGTTGCCACCTGCTCTTTTCTTGCTTTTGCTAAGTGAGAAAGTGATTGACACCTCACTTCATTATTTTTACTCTTCTTTGTATTCGCGAGCATGAAAACAACATAATAAATCTAAATAACTTAAGTGAAAAAAGCTTTTAAGACATAATAGCAAAATATTTCGTGTCTTTTACAAATAATATGCAGGTTTTGTTATCTGAAATGAGATGTCAATCACTTTCTCACTTAGCAAAAGCAAGAAAAGAGCAGGTGGCAACGCTGCTCTTACCTGACTACGCATTTCTACCCTTTTCCTTAAAAAGCGGCATCGTCTTTGATGTTACATTTACGAGGGACTTAAGTGTATATAGACTCTTGTTACTGTTGAAACATATACAATTTTTGCTATGCCAACTATTGAAACATCTTTATAGGTCTAGCGTACTCAGGTGTATCAATAGCAGGTGCGGCAAATATAGTACACGTTTCAATAATAAGGAGTGCAGAGAATACAAGTGTTTCAATAGTTTGCGTTTAAATTTTGCATAAGTACAAAAAAGCCACTTAGCCCTTGATATATAAAAATGATAATTTGCAATAAAAAAAATCAATTATTATTTCAGCATTCATTTTCATTAACCTACATGAGAAAGAGCAGAGATATGACTACCCCAGAGATGTATTGGACAAATACACCATATGTGAAATTATTGGCAGGGGTGCCAGTGGGTTAGTGCATTCTGTAATAGAAAAGGTAAATGTTAAAAAGCCCCCATGCTTTTTTCCTCTCCCAGGTATAATTTTTTCTTCTTTTTTTCCAGGGAGACATTAAAAGGTATGCACTGAAAGTGATCAACAAGAGGAATCCTGAGAGTTTAGTTGGGATGAACTCCGATGCAAGTGTAAAGAATGAAATCATGATAATGCAATCTCTCAAGCATGTAAGTGTACTTAAAACAGGGAAGGAGAGGAGGAATCATGCATTCAAGGAATAGTCAACGATGGCTGTTTTTAATAGTGATCATTGTGTTATTAAACCTCCTAAAAACATGATCTCAAAATTTTAATTATTAACGGGCTGAGGACAAAGGCCGTTACAGTGACCCTGAATCTACGTCACAGCTAAACTTGCTTAAAACTAAGCTAAGCTTTAAACTTACTCTTATCTTTGCAAAAATCATTTTACTAAAGATTTACATATTGACTAAATCAAAAAGTAACCTAGTATCTTAGATTTTGATGTTTTCAAGTTTACAGTAGCACTGTAGCTCAGAAAAAAATTACAAAAAATTAACTTTTATTTTATCCTAAGGCACATGTATTGCACATTACTTCAGCTCAGTTTCAAATTTTGCCAACTGGTAGTGTCTTTGTAATTAACTAATTAGGAACAAAAAATGGATTTTTTTGTGTAATTTTGAAAACAATGATTTTAAAAGTGCATTTCCTCTGAAAGTACATGAGATAAAAATTTCAAATTCAAACAACCAATAAAGAAAATATTGATTATTCATGCCATGCATTCAATAAAAAAAATGCAAAAAACATAACTTTGTAACTACAAGGGTTTTAAAGCTTAAAATCACTTTAGGGGTAGAATTGTGTATTGGTAATATGAAACCATTCAAATTATTTTGTTAAGTTATTTGTGCGAGGAAATATATATTTACTGTATTTAAAAAGTGTATGTGCTCCGGGTTGCATTTTACAGGCTGATTGTGCTGCGGGCTGCATTTATTAGGCACTCTCAAGAATTTTACATCATAATTTGGGGTTATTTTAAGGTTATTTCAATTAAAGTATCAAATCAGTTTACCAATACAAATTTATGGCTCTGAACTGATTTTCAGCTGCTAAGCCCTTGTAGTTTCAAAGTTACGTTTTTTTTTTTTTTTTTTTTTTTTTTTTTGCATATTTTA
Organism: Ecdyonurus torrentis; assembly: GCA_949318235.1. Taxonomy (NCBI): domain Eukaryota; kingdom Metazoa; phylum Arthropoda; class Insecta; order Ephemeroptera; family Heptageniidae; genus Ecdyonurus; species Ecdyonurus torrentis. The sequence goes on along the minus strand of OX439128.1, from coordinate 26,480,301 downwards.
GCTAAGGGGTTGGTTGCAATTTTTTTTTGTATGCAAGGCATGAATAATCAATATTTCCTTTATTGGTTGTTTGAGTTTGAAATTTTTATCTTATGTACTTTCAGAGGAAATGCACTTTTAAAATCATTGTTTTCAAAATTACACAAAAAAAAATCGTTTTTTTTTTTTTTTTTTTTTTTTTGTTACTAATTAGTCAATTGCAAAGACACCATCAGCTGGCAAAATTTGCAACTGAGCTGAAGTAATGTGCAATACATGTGCCTTAGGATAAAATAAAAGTTAATTTTTTGTAATTTTTTTCTGAGCTACAGTGCTACTGTAAACTTGAAAACATCAAAATCTAAGATACAAGGTTACTATTTGATTTAGTCGATATACTATAATATGTAAAATATTACGCCAAAAAGCAAGATCAAAAATAAGAGTAATTCACACTTGCGCCAAACTAGCGTGAGAGCAAGTTTAGCCGGATGTAAGTTTGGGGCCACTGTAACAGCTTTTGCTCTGAGCACATTGATATCTAAAATTTTGAGATCGTGTTTTTGGGGGGTTTAATAACATGGTGATCACTGATCACTATTAAAAAAAAATTGTTTACTCTTTAATTGTTTTCAAATTTTACTCTGTACTCCAGTGATAAAAAAAAATATTTTCTATTGTTTAGCCATTTGTTGTGAAAATTAAAGAGGTATATGACAACCCTGAGAGATGTTTTCTGATAATGGAGTACATGGGAGGAGGTACCTTGGCTACCAAGGTAAAACCAGGCAGTACATTGACTGAGCCTCAAGCAAAATTCATCTTCTTACAACTGCTGCATGCTGTGAAATACTTGCATTCCAAGGGGGTTGTACACAGAGATCTCAAGGTATTAACAGAGTTTGCTTTCATTTATATTTTGTTCTTACTTTCTACCAAGTACTTATGAATCATTGCATTGTCAACAATAAAGTAATAATCAAATGCAAGGACGAGGAAGAAGCAGAGCGAGAGAGAGAGAGAAGCTATATTTTTACTTGAAGTGTCCTTCAATGCTGAATTATATTACAATTAATAATAAATTTATTAGCCAAGCAAATATATTTTATACATAGGTATATATATATATATATATATATATATATATATATATATATATATATATATATATATATATATATATATATATATATATATATATATATATATATATATATATTGCAAATCTCACACATAAAAGCAAGCTCTTATGTTACATTATAAATTTTTCTTTGCAGCCTGAAAACATCCTTATCCATTGCCTGGAAGATGAACCATTGCTCAAAGTATCAGACTTTGGGCTCTCAAAATTTGAAACGGATGATCCTATGACATTCTGTGGCAGTCAACTGTATGTTGCACCAGAAGTAATCCTCGGAAAGAACAGTAAGATGTACACATCACAAGTTGACATTTGGAGCTTGGGGGTGATCTTGTACCTCACGTAAGTACCTTTTAAAATAACTGCAATTCATATTTGTGGTTGGCATTTTTCAACTGTAGAAATAGTTTTTTTTTTTTTTTTTTTTTTTTTACATAAATATAATGTAAAATGAGAGCTACTCATTATTTTGGTACTTCTGCAAATATTGCTTGAAAACTATTGAAACATGTAAGTCTGCTAGTTCCAAAAACCGCTTCTTACCTTTTCAACAAAAGTCGTATCACACCAGATGTTAATAAGAAACTGTTTTACTGGAAATGAAAGAAGCAGTTTTTAAAACTAGTACACTCCTGTGTATTCTCCTTGCTCCTTACTATTGAAACATCTACTATATTTGCCACACCTGCTATTGATATACCTGAGTACGCTAGACCTATTAAGATGTTTCAGTAGTAGGCTTAGCAAAAATTGTTGATGTTTCCATAGTAAGGATAAGGAGTGTGGAGAATACACATGCTTCAATAGTGTGTGCCAAATTTGGTAGAAGTACCAAAATGCTGTGTAGCCCTCGAAAAAATGGTAGACTAGAAAAGGAATCATTTTGTGTGCTTGTTTGTGACTATCATTGAAAAGTAGACACTTAAATGAAAGTCACTGCAAAGTAGTGATTTTTTTCTTAGATATTAATTACTTGTGATGAAACTTGACTAACTATTTTAATTTCATTGTTACAGTCTGATTGGGGATCATCCATTCAAACCAGGGCCCAGTAACATGAGCTTGCATGAACAGATCAAAAATGGTCGATATGACAAAAAGTGCAGCAAGTGGAAGAGTCTGTCCAAAGAAGCTAAAGCAGTGATAGAATCCATGTTAATGGTGCATCCTAATAAAAGAGCAACTATTAAACAACTGGAAGCCAGCAATTGGCTGAAAGTAAGTAAATTGTGTAGTTTTGTTTAGAAACCAACTGCTGTTTATTTTATATTTAATATTACCATGCACCTGTGCTATTTGTTTATTGTTGAGATCTGTGATTTATACTGTAGTTAAGACTTCAATCTATTGGACTAGTTCATTCTAATATGCACCTAACTGTTACATTATTTGATTAGATAATTTGTAGTGCTGCAGTAAAAAAAAAAAAAAAAAAAAAAAAAGGCACCGATTTATGCAATGATTTCTTCTATGTCTTCTTTTTTCTTGTCATTGATTTTTAATTTTGAATGTTCAAATAGCTTGATTATTTTTAAGTAAGCAAGAAATGAGAGTGTTGTAAATTTATTTGATAATGTATGTTTTAGGATCATGAGATCAAGAGAAAAGTAAATAATCGAATGAGTGGTGAACAAAACTTTGCATCTCCCCCTCTCAAGATATTTAGTGAAGAAGAACCAGAGCCCAAGAAGCCCAGAGTTGACTTAGAAACTCCCACTACATCCACTGAAGAAGCAACACTAGTACCTATCAACAGAGCTAGTGATGAGACTCGGGAATCCACAAATATGCTGAGAACACTATCTTTCAGCACTAATTAATGCTCAATACACATATCATTTGCATTTACACATAAAATAAAATCATATTGTTTAATTTTTACACTTTTCTCCATTAACTTAACTGCTTCAACTAGACTCCATGGCTGGAAAATAATGCAGTTACAATATGAAAACAATACAATGTGTATAGTATTACTAATCACATCTCAGTCAATAGTATTGAAGCTTCTCAGGTAAGAGTTTCCTTTGATATACTTAAAGCATTTTGTAATTTTTAAGCTATATAATTTGTACAAATTTAGTTTATATTCTTACATTTTTATAACTTTTTTATTAATTTTTTTTATTATGTACTTAAGAATAATTAGGATACATTAGGAATTCCAACGTATCAGTTTATTTTAAGGTTCTGTTTTTAATGATGTGATTTTTTGTATCATAATTTCTCAGGACAATATCATTCTCGTAATATAAAAATAATAAAAATAATAAATTTGTTTTCAAATTGTATAATCCTGTAATACTAGAATGGTTGCTATTTTTTTTACTATTATTGAAAGTGACAGAAGTTATTGGTATCTAATTTTGAAAGGAAATGTATTTCCAATGTGTTCCGAGATGACTAATTATCTGGCCAACTTCTGTTTTCCAAGTTGAAAATGGGGCAATCTGGTCTTCCTAGCAGAAATGTTCAATAGTTTTGTATTCACTTATAAAGAGGCTAGTCCTACCACCTAGGTATACCATTCTAGTAATGTACTACATTATTTTGACCTGGCTTTGAACTGACTGTGAGTGGTCTAATATCTTGTCACACACAATAATTTTTCTATATTGTAATTTGTAGTCACAAGGGAGATAGAAACATTTATAAATCTAATATCATTCAACAAAATCATTTACATGATTATGTAAATATCATAGTCTAACCAAGATACTACATACAAGATAAGTACACACTTGACCAAATTGGACCGCCACGAAATTCAAAATGAGCCTCTAAGCCAATCAGCACCCGATTTGAAGGTCATGTGATCAATATTGACAAATCACAATGCCACTAAAATTAACATGGAACCAGTTGGTGTCGCTATCTTGTATGTGGTATCTTGCTCTAACTAATTGTATACTGTTCAAAAAAATATTTACAATATTGTGATGATGTATATAATATAGCCTATATATAGGGCCTACCTATAATATAGGATATTAATTAATTCTGATATGTTATAATTCAGAGTTAATATTTTTATATTTCTTTCAGTTGAGCTTATACAAAGCTATATAAGCTATCCAATATTACACTGTTATGTAGGTTTGCTGATTGATGTAGTTAAAATTTAGATACTATAATTATTTTTGTATAATTAGGCAACTTTTTTCATAATCCTTAAAAATATCAAGTCATAAGACTATTCCAAGTTTTCATAAGGATGAATCGCCATAAACAATGACTTGTGATTTGACTGACATGCAAGCTTAAGGTGTGTGCCATGACATAATTATATGCTCAACAATTATCCATATTTTGCATTTTTAATAATTTGTAGTGTACTAAAGTTTATCAGCTTCTGTCACATAAGCTCTTCCTACACTTTTTTTTTTACCCACCCCACAAAAAAAAAAAATAATAATAAATAAATTTAATGCTGAATGTATCATACACTAGCAGCGTGGGATGCATTGGCACAACAATACTACAGGTAAGATAGGACACAGTAATGTCAATTGTTTGGAGTAACTCCATATCTTTTAACATTGAACTAATATCACTCCAAATTTTAAAATTTGTGTCATGTCCTATCATACCTTTAGTATCGTTGCACTTCGGCAACCCAAGCAGATGTCTATCTTTTGCTAACGTAAGACATTGTTATACTGTTTCAAAATAATAAAACAACTAGTATTTGAAGGAGAGATATTTTGCTGACATAAGCTGATGAACATTACGACATACAGTACTATAATTTTATGTTTTAGTGTTGAAATGCTATTTTTTTATAATTGTGTTGTTTAATTGTGTACTTTTATTTAAGAATACGGTAGCATATAAACACTATTTTTTTGTCATTAGGTAGGGGAAATAAAGTTGTGTTACAAGGTGTTGCACACATTATTATAAACTGGAAAGCAGCAGAAGAATATACAATGAATTATCAGTTAGAGGTGCGTGTTTTATACAACACAGTATTGTATTATTATGGGATTAGTAAAAATGTCTGTAGAAATAGAATCTGCTCCTTTTTTATTATTATTATTTTTTTAATCAATTTTGTTTTAAATTGTAAATAATTTAAATCAAGATGCAGCATGTTTGCAGAAATATACAGGCCTATATTTTTTTTACAGCATTCTTTGTTCAATTATGGTTTTACATTTTATAAAAATAATAATAATAATAAACTTTTTCGTTAATATTAAGGAAAATAAACCATCCCGGTTAGGTGTAATAAATTTGAAAGAAAAGGATGGGAGAGCAAAGGCCTTACCATATAAAAGAGAATCCCATAGCTAGGTGAAAATTTTGTTAGCTCAGATAAAAAAAAAAAACAAAGAAAAAAAGTAACACATATTGGATAGCTTGTTGGCACTAAATTTTACAGACTTTCAGATTTATAGAAACTATAAATAATTATTCATAGTTTCTCTATGAGTTTGTAAGGACTGGGGAAGGCTTAACACGCTCTTTTACTCTTGGAGTTTAATAGTTGGAAAGCTATTAAATATGTGTTAGTTTTTATTTCTGTGTTACCAAGATTTTCACCGAGCTATGGGACTCTTTTCACTATGATAAGACTCTTGCTGGTTTCTCCTATCGTTTTCTTTCAGATTTATCATGAATGCTTTAATTATGTCTTTATTTTAGTCTAGTAATAATTATAGAAAACTTTATATATATTATGTACTCGTAAAGAAAAAAAAGAAAAAAAAAAAAAAAAAAAAAAAAAAAGTAAGTTTTGTGCTGTACCTGTGCAACCACATTATTTTGTGTACTTGTAAATTTGTAATATTATGCATGTGACACTTGCACACTCTAACACTTAATTGTGCATTTAAGAGCATTCAGCACTCAAACAATGTTATAAAAACAAATTAAATTGCCAGCATGTTCACAACTTAATTTAGAGACTTTCCAAGTAATTGAAACAGCCATATATTGCAGAAATAAGGAGTTCCTGCATTTATACCAAGTGAATTGAAAGCCTTGAGTTGATTAAATGTGTCTCCTATTTTCTATTATAATTATGCTGTTCACCAAGTTGACAGGAGTCTGGGACATAGAACAAACATTTCTACCTACCTAACCTGCTGCTCATAATTTTTTTTATTTATATTTATCACCTCACCCTCTTACACAGGGAACACTGACTCATCACTGTTTTACTGTGGCTGATTTTCTACCCCTCCCCCAGACTACTGAAAAAAAAATACCTGTGCCATTGCCCTTCAAGAAAAGGGGAAGGGGGATGAAAACATACTTGTTATAAGGTCCACAGTTATGTTTATTCTATAAATGATTTGTATTCCTTGCTTTGTCAGAAAAAAAAAAAGTGGCATCATACTTAATTTTCATGTAAGCGTTCGAAACGTCAAACTTTGTAATCATAAAAATGCAATATAAAACCATTTTTTCCCTGTAGTTCAAAATTTGTTAGCTTATGTTGTTTAACACACTTAAATTATAATCTTTCTTTTAGTGATGGAAGCCAAGATCAATTGAAGAAAGGTATCTTCTTAAATTACTGCTCAGTTCTTTTATTTTGTAAACTATGTATGTTATTGTATAGAATTATTCAAGCTGGGATGGAAAGTTGCCCAGGGTAAATTGTAGTTTTATTTTTTACACCTTCAAGTATAAAATAACTGTATGTCGGACATACGTTGCATTTATGTTCAGGAATATTTCATGTTTTTTTTTTTTTTTTTTTTTTTTTTAATCATTCATTTTATTTTATAATTAACTTATAGATTTGTTAATAAAAAAAAAATATATGTTTGTAAAAATATATTGAATAGGAAACAAAGGGTAACAGAATATTGAGGCAACTGATGACTGATGTCTTGTGAGAAAATAATTTCTAATCCTGGACAAAGTAAATGTATAAGCAAAAATTAAGGATATTATTATACTGTGTTATACCCGTAACTGATCATTAATGGACCACTTGCAATAAAATGTTTTTAATTGTTGCAAAAAGTAAGTGGAAACGACTTTTCCATAAGAAATGCATTAAGAACATTTCAAATTATTTTAAAAGGTTTGTTTATTGCAAGTGGTCCATTAAAACAGTGTTTATTTTTATTGCTTTAAATAAATAATGGCTATTTTTTTTTCTTGTCCACTCCTTTTGAATAAATCTGACCGAAGCGTTAATCTCTTCCAATGTTAAATATATTGGGAAACTTTAACGCAAGCAGTCAGATTTATTCGAGAGGAGTGTACGTACATACCCTTAGTTTAATCATACCCATTATTTTGACTTGAATTAGAGATAACTCTTGCAAGATTTCTCTATAGGCACAGATAGAATACACACTAAGTGTTTTTCTTACAAACCTTTTTACTATCAATCATTGTATAGTCAATTTTACTTGAGATTTTTAATTAGTGAATTGTCATTTTGTCAAAATTTCCTTTATTATATTCCAAAATTATAATTGTTTATGATAAAATAGTAAAGAAACAACACAAAGTGTCCTTTTTTTTGTACTATATGTGATGAAACAATAATAATAAGTATTGCAAATATTTTAAAATGTGTTTTATTTATTGCATTATATATTTATAATTAAAATGAGTAATAATAGAGTGTACTGTTTCTATCATAAAAAAAAAAATTATTGGCTTATGGCCATAATGCAATCAGATGGAGATTTCAGTTGACACAAAACTAATAAATACATTTTATTTCCATATACCAATAGAATTCAATTTTTTATGAAAGAAAGTGTACAATCTTCGATATAACAATACGTGACCTTATACTGCGTATACTACAGTTTTCACTAATTAAAATTAAGATAAAGCTCTTATATAAATTTATCAGGAGCCTCTTATGAATTCTTTTTATTTAATATTAAAACTGCAATTGTGCAAGTATGCATTTAAAAGCTGCTTCCACATTTATACAATGAGTCTACTAGTTCAAAAAAATACTTACATTTTCAACAAAGGTGATACCATACCACCAGATATTAATAAGAAACTCACTTCATTGAAAATGGAAGAAGCAATTTTTGGAACAAGTAGACTCACGTGTAAATATATACATACACACACACACACACACACACACACACACACACACACACACACACACACACACACACATATATATATATATATATATATATATATATATATATATATATATATATATATATATATTTAATATCTTGACTGTTTATCATAATAAAAATTATAGATAATCACACCAATAATTTTATTATGATGGTAATATATGTCTAAAATATTGAGATTATATAATATAATGTGTAGATTCCATAAGAATTCTTATTTGTATACATAGTTACATAATATACTAAAAAGCTTTAATTTAATTTTTCAAAAAATTACTTTACAAACATGTAAAATGTGCTTGTAACAAGTTTAATATAAACATGTTTTTGAGTATACATGTAATAATAACGGCAAAAATTTATTGATGGAATGTTTAGTAATTTTGGTCAGTATATAAATACATGAAACACTTACTATAGAATCAGATCTCTCGTTGCATAAAATATTATGGCCTTCCTGATAGTAAACCCTGAGTGAGTATATAAAGGAAGGCACATACAGGAACACCAAATACTCGCAGTATATTGAGAAAGACACATATTATATAATTATACAGTATATTGTGCATTGTAAATATCCATATATATATATATATATATATCTTTGTTTAATACACATCTAGATTTCAAAAACATAATTCTTAACTTTAATCCATTTATAATTACAAATATAGGCGACAAAATTTCAATTAGATTTTTGAGCCGGTTAAATTGTGTTTATAAAACTTGTACATATATGTGTTCAAGTAATTAAATATTTATAATCTGGGAAAAAAAAAGTAATAGAGCAACTTACACATATTATATTAACATCATATTATTAATTATAATTATTATGTATCTTTAAAGTAAAAAAACTGATAGTAACATAGGATAAATTCTATTTGAGTCATATATAATTGAAACTAAAGGAGTGATTTCCTATACGTAAAGGCATAGAACACATAGAATAAAAAACTTGCCTAATATCCTAACATACCGGAATATCAACTTTGATTTGGCCAGAGTCATTGATTTCTAATTTATTTTCCATTCAAGAAATGACAAATGCGGACTCTGACGTCACAGCTCGCCTGGTACACTTGTGCGTATTACAAGCAAGCTGTGACGTCACAATCCACACCCACCTTTTTGTGAATGGAAAATAAATTAGAGATCAATGAATCCGGCCACATCAACACAGATATTTTGGTATGTTTGGATATTAGGCAATTTATTATTATTATTATTATATTATTATTTTTGATTGACGTGTTCTACACATTTAATTAAATCTATAACTATATTATTTCAAAGTTATTATAAATTATAACATTAAAAAAAGGAAATGCAACAGCTGTTTATAATACATTTTGAATTGTAAGGAAAAAAAAAATATATATGGGTTCAAAGAATGAACAAATATAGTTAATTGAAAATCATGCAGTAATAAGAACTTCAGTTCTTATAAATATTTTTTTGTCCTTGCTTATTTTAAAACAAATACACTTAGGAGCCAAAAGCTTTATTAAAAGTAGCTATAATTCATAACGAACTTTCTGTTCATGGATAAAAAGATGATAGACTTGAAAATTGAGCTGAGATATTTAGCTTACAAAAGATAATATTCTAACCCAGTGGGAAATTAAACACAAGAGCTCTCAGGCAGTCGCCTAATAGTGGGAGATATTCTCTCACCTCGCAATGCTGATAAGGCCCAGTAATACTAAAACAGCTGTCCGTGGCTTCAGAGTGAGGTGTCCAAAGTAGAGGCATGTGTTTTTGACCACTGCATTAATTAAAAGCCAAAACCACCTCCTAAGGTCACCCTCTATAAAAATTTGAACATACGTTATAATGAGCTTGCTAAAAGCATATACCCACATGAGGAAGACTAATAATTTTTGGGACAGTATTTGAGCAAATTTTTAGAAAAAGTATAAATAGTAGATTCTTTTGACGTCAATATTTACCTTTATTAATAAAATTTCAGTGATTAATTCATGTTTTAAAAGTGGCGTATATATACCGGTATATATTTTTAAGCTTTTATTAAACACCAAGGTGTAAGGTGTGCTCAAATACTGTTCCAAAAATTATTAGTCTTCCTCATTTATAAATGCCTCTTGCATTTAATTTTGGACCAGGTCCGACTATTTTCCCACTCTTATGCAGGGCGTCATTGTCAGTTAACAGCTCAATTTCTTATTGCCTTTTCAAATATACCTGTGTTATCAATCACTTACATATTGTAAAGTCTATTTTTTTCCCCTTAATTATAATATAATGTTGCTGTTGAGGCTAACCCACACTTCTACTTTCAGCAGGTTTGCTTACTTTCACACATCTACGTTTATTGGGATAGCCATAGAAACACGCATCTACAGTTATCGCAATAACAGGCAAAAAAAAAACAAAAAAAAAAAAAACAACAACAACAACATAGGAAAACAGGTGCAGACATTTTTTTATATCGGGTGTCGCAATACATGTAGATGGGTGTTTCTATTGTTATCCTGACAATGTAGATGCATGAAAATGAACAAATATGCTAAAAGTAGAATACACAACAGTATCGATAAGCAATTCAGGCATAGGAAATGTATTTATTATCTATCACTTTTCTCTTACCTACATTATTTAATAGAAGAGTTGTAGAAGTATGGTGATATAATAATAATTATAAGAAAAAGAATACATAATTGAGCCCCCCCCCCAAAAAAAAAGTGTGATGGATAGGCTGCCCAAGTAAAGAAAGTAGTTAACATGCCATGGCAGTAAGATAAAAGTAGGCTAGACCAATTGTTTTCTCCCTCCCTCCCTCCCTCCCTCCCTCCCTCCCTCCCTCCCTCCCTCCCTCCCTCCCTCCCTCCCTCCCTCCCTCCCTCCCTCCCTCCCTCCCTCCCTCCCTCCCTCCCTCCCTCCCTCCCTCCCTCCCTCCCTCCCTCCCTCCCTCCCTCCCTCCCTCCCTCCCTCCCTCCCTCCCTCCCTCCCTCCCTCCCTCCCTCCCTCCCTCCCTCCCTCCCTCCCTCCCTCCCTCCCTCCCTCCCTCCCTCCCTCCCTCCCTCCCTCCCTCCCTTCTTTAGTTGCATTCTTAGATAAATATAATTAATTAAAGGCATAGAAAACATTGAAACAACATGTTCTAAACACGAAATGGGATCTACAAAACTGATGATACTTTTTACCATAATGCAAATGTGGCCTCACAAGAGAGCTTGAAAAAACTGTAAAGTATGCAATTTGCGTGAAAAGTCCTGTTTATGACGTCATAAACAGGCAAAAATTAGTATAAAAATGTTGTGCGGGTTGCATAAATCGAAATTTCCTGATCACTGCTACGGCGCTAGGGTTGGGTTTTGAGACCAATTAATGTTATTTATGTAAGTCCCATCAAGTGTTTAGTTATGTAAATGCAAATGTTTTCATGTTGTCTATGCCTTTAAAGTACTCTCTTAAATAATATATACTGGTAGCTCGCTTTAGTTTACTTATCATTCCGCAATTTTTCCTAATCTACGGTACGTGATTTACTATCATCTTTTTATTATCATACACATCCCATAGTCGATTTTTCATTAGGATTTATTATATTTAATATGCATTGTTTTTGTAAATACTGTACTACCTCTATTTTTCTTAGTGGTCGTGACAGGTAAATGCACTAATTGCATAGCTGACAAAAAGAAAGGTATCGTTTGTCTTGCAATGTTGTATGCATATTGATTGAAATATATGCTTGGTATGTATCTTAAGCTATAACAAACTAGTTTAATTTTATATTTTTATATAATTTATTTGTCTAATTTCTTTGTCTACGCTCCTGGCTTGTCTAATGTCACTCAAACTGACAGGTACTTTCTTAACTTGATCAGACTATACATGGCACACTGATTTTTGTCAAAGTGCATTATATTCACACTCTTGTCACTCCCTCTGTCTCTCCAGCTGCATTTTCAACTGCTAGTTCAAGAATCTCCACAAGCTGATGAGCACTTGGTCTTTTAGCTGGATCTTGTTCAGTGCAGCTGTAGAAAACACCGAGCACAGCTTCGTAACTTGCATTCAAATCCGCAACGGGCAAGTCAGGTCTCGTACCTGTGTCATGAGAAGAAAATGAAACTTTTTAAAAAAATTAATTTATTATTTCTACTTACCAATCTTATCAAAGAAAGCATCTTCATTAAAACTTTCCTCATCATCCAAAGTGCACATGTGTGGTACACACAATGCAATCATTTCCCATAGAACCAGACCAAATGAGAATACATCAGCTTTGCTTGTAACTGGTGGTGGCTGCTCACTCATCTGTTGAGCATGGACCTCAGGAGGTGACCATGGCTCAGAACATACATATTCTCCAGCCAGGATATCATTATCTCCTATCGGAACACTAGTACCAAAGTCACATAATTTAGCCGTGTCAAAATCTCCTTTGATAAGGATATTCTGACTCTTGATGTCTCCGTGGGCCAAATGATGTTCCTCATGTAGATAAGCTAAAGCTCTAGCAATAGCAAGAGCCACATTTAGAATTATTTCAACAGGAAACGGGCCAAAACAATCTTCATTCCTTTTTTCTATTAGATCCATCAAAGCAGTTCCACCTTCTTCCATTGCCAAACACAAACGTCCATCCCCTTGCTTTTGAATTCCACGAAATCCAACAATATTTGGGTGATGAAGACGCTGCAGGATTTCAGCCTCACTCTCCAAACGCTTAGCTATATCAAGGTCTTCTACTTTGTGACGTACCAAACGTTTGATTGCCCAAGGAGAAGACATCAACTCGGCTCCTGGTGCTTTGCGGTTGATTTTAAACACATTTACACCTGATAAAACAAATTAAATTATAAAATTATAAACACACAGCAAAATCAACACCAAGTTACCTGTTCCATATCCCAATTTTTCCAGCAGAGGCGACGGAGGGATTTGAATAGGTGTTCGGCACAAAGGAGCTGGTGGAGTTTTAATGTTTTCCTTGCGAGGTGGTGTTTTAAACAAATCATTTGTTGATTTGGTTGATGATCCATTCATTTTAACTTGAAATATTTGAACAGAAACACTAAATTATAATAAAATACGCCCACTCTAACTATGCAGCTGTCGATATCGTTTTCCCCGCTTGAGATTGTTTACAAAATTTAAATTTTTGCGGGTTCATTTTTAGTGTTTTGTTTTTGCATGTTAAAAAAAAAAGCTGCTGCGTATTTTCACCTGCGCATAAACTAAAATAGCTTTAATTTATTTGGTGCGCATATATTTTTGCAAAATTATTGAGTTTTTTACGAGAAGAGAGCCATAGAGACGAAATTATCTAAAATTAGTAGTAAACATGGCGACAGCTGGATTACACCTATTTATTAAAATTTTAGTAATTTTTAACGTTTTTCTAAGTTTATGCAATGCTGAATCGACTGATATAGAGCTTGATGCGAAAGCTCAAAATACACATCGAATTGATAGCTTAAATTTACTCCTTTATACATTTTTATTGATTTTAACTGTTTTGACAGTTTGGTTGTTCAAACATCGTAGATTACGATTTCTGCATGAAACCGGCCTTGCAGTCATTTACGGTAAGTTTTTTTTAACCTTTTTTGTATTGCAGTATGTATTATGTTTCATTAGATTTTGTAAATATTAAGATGTGCTTGCAAAATTGTCTCTTCCCGATAATGTATGTATGCATATGTATGTATGTATGTACATATATGAGGAACAGAAACCATAGAATTATGTAGCTGATGAGTCGTGGGATTGGGATTACTAGGGGCTTAATTTTCGTCACGTCTGTTTTTGTCATGTGATTACTGTGTGATTATGACTTATCAATGTTCTATTTACAACACCATGCACACACACCTTTATTGTTTGTCAAACGCTTTATCATATCTGTTTTGCCTCCCCTGTAAGTTGCAACACTACGATACGTATGTATCATACATATGTATTAGGTACATACTATGTTTATATATGAGTGTGTATGAGTATGAGTAGGTATTCTGCGGGTATTCTGGCCAAATTATTTCTATATTGTAGAAAACCTCACTAAAATAACATGCATTAAAATAGCAATCGTGACCTCTCAACAATGAAAGGAAATAATAGAAATTTCATAATGGCTATAAATAATACTATGTATGTATATATAATATAGTGTCTCAATCTCAAACATGGTACATTACGTGAATAGAAGACTTGCAAAAGTAGGTTTAATGAGAAAATAAACAAACTGACAGTTCAACAATATTAACAAAGTGCTAGCAGGCGACTTTGTGTTCCTGTCTCAATTTAACATGCTTACTTATGGGGCAATGAATCAGCTATAACTTGAGTTAGAATTATTTCTGGGACTTGAAGTTTTTACTGTAACTTGCTGAGCCTTACAGCTTTTATTTTCCTGGGTTTCAATCGATTTGGTTACAAATTATTATTCCCATCTAATCGACTTGAAATCCAGGAAAACAAAAGATTTGAAACTCAGTAAGCTACAGTAAAAATTTAAACTCTGAGAAATAATTCTAACTCCAGTTATAGCTGCTTCATTGCCCCATAAGAAAGCACACTAATTTGAGACAGGAACACAAAGTCGTCTGCTAGCACTTTATTAGTATTGTTGAGCTGCTAGTTTGTTTATTTTATCACTAAGCCTACTTTTGCAAGTCTTCTAATGCAATATTAGAGGGGCGTAGGAGGGAGAGGAGACTTACAGCGATGTATAAGATTGATAAAGGGTATAAGGGATGGATGGAGATGAGGGGGAAACTTACAGAAGGGTCGTATATGGGAAGGAGTGATCATAATATGAAGTACAGTACAGTAGAATGGTAAGTACAGTAACACTAACCATGCAAAGTATTCGTTCATCTCCAAGACGGTGAAGGATTGGAATGGATTGCCAATGAACCTGGTAAACAGTGATACTTGTAAGTCATATAGTGGAAATCTTAAAAAACTACTGTGGGGAAACAGTGAGCCACCACAGCTGGGTCTGCATTTGTTCACTTAAATCTTAATCTTATCTAATACTTAGTCATTTCTAGTGCATATGTATGTACAGCTCTGGTCAAAAGTTCCCGAACGATTTGCATAGGCAACCCGCAACCACACTATGCTATCTTTATGAGAAAATGGAGCGGCCGCCTCTGCCCCGTTCGGGAACTTTTGGCCAGAGCTGTACACTATACATAACTATTAATTCTAAATGTATACTAATGTAATGTAATGTGTACCCAAAGATGAACGGTATGTACAGCTCTGGCCAAAAGTTACCGAACGATTTGCATAGGCAACCCGCAACCACACTATGTTATCTTTATGAGAAAACGCAGCGGCCACCGCAGCCCCGTTTGTAAACTTTTGGCCAGAGCTGTACATATATATATATATATATATATATATATATATATATATGTAGTTGAGTTGCTATTTTGATTGTTGCAACAATATCAAAGTACCACTCACTCAAATAATATGTATGCAGTTAACTGGCAATTGTAACCTCTCAACAATAAAAAGAGGGAAAGAAGAAGAAGAAGAAGAAGAAGAAAAAAAAAAAAAAAAAAAAAGTGAGCGAGTGAGTGAGAGTACAGTATGCATGTACAGTATGTATGTAGTTGGTATTTTCTAGGGACTTTAGGTTTAACTACATTTTGCAACTTTTGGCTCTAAAACAAGATTAATGGTTTCCCCAACTTACTAATGGTAGGTTGCTCTAACAGCTCTAACAAGGCATTTACAAGGGAAAGGGCATTAAATTGCATTAAGGGCATTAAGGGCATTAAGGGCATTTATTGCACAATGAGAAAGGGTTATATTATTATTATGGGCTTGGTTTCTCTCAGCCATTACATTGGAAAGGCCAGCGCATACTTCTGATGATGCAGACTTTAATAGCACAGATAGCAGCTGGCATGGAAAGAAACTCAGAAATACGGTATATCTTTGTATTCAAGTTAATTACCAGCTTACTATAATATGATGTTAAGTCATGTGATATTATTATGACTTAATAATGGTTGTTGTGAAGGGGTTGGCAAATATTATCACAGGAAGATGGCTGTTGTCTAGGTGTGAGGTATCAGTATTATATTTCTGTCTTGATAAAAACAACGTTCAATGTGATTTCACATCAATTTATAAAAATTTCTATAAATTTTAACAGCAACACATGGTAAAGGTGGTATAGTGTATTAAATAGTATGTACATATGATATGATCACCAAGGAGGCTTCTCAGTTTAATACAGAAATGAATTACGTAAAATAAAACTACAAACCTAAACTGAATATTATAAGAGGCTGTGTATTTTAGATCACCAGCAATCAGAACCATACATCTTGTGACTTGGTAATATATATATATATATATATATATATATATATATATATATATATATATATATATATATATATATATATATATATATAATACTGTATTGTTAGGCTGACCATATTATTTAGATGCAAAATCGGGACACTTTGACCCTAGGAGGGAGGCAACTTGGGACATGGGGGAGGGGGCCCCGCCGGAGGTTAAAATTTTTCTTAAGAGGGGGCGTGGTCCCTGATTTTTAAGTGTATTTTGATCGTTTTTCAAATGGCCATTCTTGAAAGAAAAAAAAATCTAAAAAGTGATTTTTCTATAGAAAAAAAAATATAGAGCTACGTGTCCACTTGCACAAAGAAACAGAAATATTGATATTCTGGCTTTAGAACACTTCCAGTGAAAAAAAGGATGTAACTGCTCGTAACTTGCTCAACGGTCCTCTCGAATACGGGGGCTTAGTAAGACATACAGTAAAACAAGAAAAAAATATGTAATAAATTATACCACTCTTGTACATACAAATGATAGAAAATTGATAACTTAAAAAAAAAAAAAAGTTTTTATCGTAATGTTATACAGTATCAAAATGTTTTAAACCCTGAATTCCTATGTCAGTTATTATTAGGTATACAGTATATAGTTTTAGATATTCTACTAATTTTACATGAAAAATTAAATGTCCAATATATTAGACATTTATTTTTTTCTGAAAAGAGTAAAATATGTAAAAGTTATATAAAAGTTTGTGTAATAATTACGGAAACACAAACAATAAATAATCATTATAAAATGCTTTTTGCATTTTTCAAAAATTTCCCAAGTTTTTCACGAATTTTTTGCGGAAAAAAAAATAACCCTTTTCTGTGACATTTAAAAAACAACACCATAAAATCCGGTCTATAGTTATATGTGTGCTACATACTGTGCACACAACACACATACAGAATGTTATACATACACATATGTACAGCTCTGGACAAAAGTTTGATTATAATTTGTATAGGTAAGCCGCAACCACACTACATATTTATGCTATCTTTGTGAGAAAATGCAGCGGCCGCTGCTACCCCATTCTTTAATTTTTGTCCAGAGGTATATACTTACATACATAAACATAGTATGTTATGCATACATGTATGTTGAATACCCTGTACAGTACCATAGTTGATTACGAGAGCCTAAATATTACGATTAATTATCATAAAATAATAATAGTAATAATAATAATGAAAATTTAACCATAAAGTTAGTTACATCTAAATTAAATATTCAGAAAAATGATGAAGTGTCAATCTTAAACTGGTACCAGTAATACATTTCCCTGCTTTTCTTCAATGTTTAAATTTTATTATTACACTTGTTTAGATGTAACCTAAATTTTTGGGATGTTAAGTCATCACTCATCACTCGTAGTGGTGTGTACTGTAGAATTTAAAATATTATGTATATCAATAGATTAAACAGTGTTCTACACAAATACCTAAGTAATATACCTTCTTTCAATGAATGTTTAGGCCTCATTGTCGGTGCAATCATTCGCTATGCTGGAGGCACCAGTGGTCAGCCCCTGGTGCACGAGATGGTGCTCCCAGAGCGAAGCTCGACCTATAACCAATCTCTGCCACCTGACTCTCTGTGGCTCAAGTTTCCAAAGCCTGGCATCACTCCAGTCAACAAAACATACTCTTACGTCTTCCGTGGAGAGATTGTGGATGTGGAGGATAATGAGATTGACCTCAAGGTAATTTTTTTTTTTAATGTAATTGTCAAGTCAGCTATAATTTTCATAGTTAGGTGAAGATCTCCATGGTACAATTAACATAAATGTTTTTATTGATTAAGAAGTTTTAAGTGCAACGGCCCTCTTCTTCAGTTGCTGAAAATATAATCATTTTGTGTTCTGTTCAATGTGTTAATGTACAATCCTCCCGAATAAATCTGATTGGTTGCATTAAAGTTTCCACATATATTTAACATTTGGAGACATGAATGCTGCGGTCAGATTTATTTGGGCTTATTTGTGCTTTAGTAGCACAGTGTTAAGAAATCAAGTTGAAAAAAAAAGAAGTCTTCCCCTTAAATAAATTATTTGTGTAGATAATATGAACTTAAATTACAGTATGGTGTAAACAATAATATTGAGCTGATTTTTATTTTGTAATTTTTTAGGCAACATTTGATCCTGAGATTTTCTTCAATATTATTTTACCTCCTATAATTTTCCATGCTGGATACAGTCTCAAGAGGGTAAGCATTATTTTTCAAAATTA
The DNA here is from genome assembly GCA_949318235.1 of Ecdyonurus torrentis. NCBI lineage: Eukaryota > Metazoa > Arthropoda > Insecta > Ephemeroptera > Heptageniidae > Ecdyonurus > Ecdyonurus torrentis. Next base: position 26,461,516 of record OX439128.1, on the reverse strand, counting down.
TTAAATTTGATACTGTTACCCAGTCAAAGACTAAACAATAATTTTTAAAAATTTCAGAGATATTTTTTCCGTAACCTCGGTGCCATATTAACATATGCTATGCTAGGAACAACAATATCATCATTTGTTATTGGGTAAGTGCTCTTTATTTAAATATCAAGTGTTAGCATATTGAGTTATAAATACTTTTTCATTGTAGTGCTGTGATGTATGGAGTTGTACAGCTGATACCAAACATGAGAAGCTTCAGTTTTCTTGATCTTCTATACTTTGGTGCTGTCATCTCGGCCACAGATCCCGTCACCGTGCTAGCAATTTTCAATGACTTGCATGTGGATGTTAACTTGTATGCTCTCGTATTTGGTGAGAGTGTTCTCAATGATGCAGTAGCTATGGTTCTCAGCAGGTACTTTAATTTTTCAACCGCTCATTATACCGTGTATTTATATTTATGTGATTGTTTAATTCCATGTATGTTATTTTAACAGTGCCATTCAAAACTACTCAAAACGTTCGTCAACTGGTAACTTTGAAACAAATGCTTTTTTGAGAACAATTGGTGACTTCATTGTGTTTTTCTCACTCTCACTCTTACTTGGAGCCGTCATGGGATGTGTAACCGCTCTGATATCCTTTTCAACACATGTTATATACCCTATTATTATCAATGTTTATTGCTCTACTTTAACTCACTTTGAGTTTAGCATTTTATTTAAGAAGTTTTATTATTTCATTTAAATTAGGAAAAAAACAACATTATTATTTCAATTATTTAATGAGTATTCATACTATATCATAACAATGTATGAATAAGTCAGATGTTTTCACATATACTTATTTATTGGATAACAATTAAATGACAAAAATCAACAGATGTAATTCAATAGGCAAATTAATACGTACGTGAAACATTAAATTATTTGAAAACACCTAAATATTGCAACTATAATATTATTACTTGAAACATATTGTGTCATTGTTTTATTTTTTTTTGAGAGAAAAATCACATAAATAGAATTGAAAAATTAGGAATGGGAGATAGTGTTAGCTTTGACTGAAAGGGAATGCTTTACATGTAACTTGTGTTAGAGAAAATATTCTAACCCAATCTGAAATTAATGTATAATGTAACGTATAGCTTTACAAGTGAAAGTTGCTAAGGGTGTATGTAATGTTAATTCTAAATGAAAGCTATTCATATGGTTGCCTATATTTTTCATTACATTATAATATGAATTATTATTTGAACAAATCAAATGCTAGCTGAATTTGTTGTTAGTATTTCCTTAACTAGAACCACTTGACGAAGTTCACTCGAGTACGTGATTTCCCACTTCTCGAGTCTGCACTCTTCGTTCTTATGTCCTACAGTACTTTCCTCATTGCAGAAGCAACAGAACTCACAGGTGACAAATATTCTTCTAATATTATATAATTAAACAATTAAACTGTGCTCAAATATGCAAACAAAAGTACATTTTATTAAAGAATAGATATGATTATATAATTACTTACCTGTAAGGCTTAAAAATTGTTGATGGTACATAATTACAGTATATGCAATACAAAGCTGTTTCTGGTTTTCATTTTTTTTTTCTTGAAAAGTTGTACCAGAAAAATTAACTTAAAAAAATTATGTGTATAATTATTTTTAATTTTAAAAGAAAATTTACGTCAAATTGAAGTAGACATAAATTTCAAATTTTGCTTTTAAGTGACCAGATCATTTAACAAGTACAATTATGTTTTTCAAAGCTATCTTAACTAATAATAATAATAATAATAGATTATTTAATTTGATGACAGGTATTGTGGCTGTGCTGTTTTGTGGCATGTGTCAGGCACACTACACTTACAACAACCTCTCTGTGGACTCAAGGCGTCGAACAAAGAAACTCTTTGAGTTACTCAACTTCCTTGCAGAAAATTTCATTTTCTCATACATTGGAGTCTCCATGTTTACCTTCCCGAAGCATCACTTTGACGTGGGTTTCATCGTTGCTGCATTTGTATCCTTTTCTACAAAATTTATTTTAGTAATGATTCTTTCATGTATATATATAATTATAAAAACCATAATAAATAATTCTTCCTTGACTAATAATTCAGTTCTGTGCAGCACTTGGTCGTGCAGCAAACATATATCCACTTTCATTCCTACTTAATTTGGGACGTAAACCCAAAATTTCTTACAACTTCCAGCACATGCTTTTCTTCTCAGGTACGTAGTTGTCTGTTTAGTTTCTGTTGTAGTTTATTATGTATATTTCATCTGCTGCTAATTTGTTGTTTGAACAATAAAGACTATTATTTATTTATTTATTATTTATTTAGTTGTCATAGTTTACAGTTAAGATCCCAAAATAAAAATGATAAAATGTTTAGGCCTCCGAGGAGCTATGGCTTTTGCACTTGCTATTCGTAACACTGTGTCCGATGCCAGACAAACAATGTTGACAGCAACTTCACTGGTAGTCATCATGACTGTGATAGTGCTAGGAGGTTCTACCATGCAACTCCTAACTTGGTTTAACATTCCGTGAGTGTCTTGGTTTTATTATTATTATTATTATTTTGCAGTCAATAACCATTTTACTTATTTATGATTTATACTTGCAGTGTGGGAGTTGAAGAAGAAGTAGAGATGCTACAATACAGTGGTGTACGAAGTGTAAGTACAATTCAAATCATCTATTCTATTTTTAAGTTTCAATTTTACCACTTAAGCAAGACTTTAATGTATCACTTCTTTCTTACGTAATATCATTGAAATGTTTGTTAGAAATGATTGTATAAACTAGTGCACATACTAAACCATAACTTTGGATAAATAATTAGAGTTGACTTTCCACTATTTATGATTAATTTTGCTCGTGGTAATGGTTACTAATGCAGTTTTGTCAACACAGGTATACGACGCAACAGAAAGCACTGCCACTGGCATGGTAAGTCTATGTGGCATGTTGCAAGCTTCAAGTTATTGTTTAATTTTTATTTTATGTTGTTTTCAGCTACAGTAGTTTTGTTAAGCACTTTTTTTAAAGCACAAATGCTATGGTCGTTTTGGCACATTTTAGTTTTTTTATGCACACCTTCACCAGCTTTGCAATGCACTACTTTTGATTCCTGTGCAGCTTTTTGTTGTTTTTATGTGTGTTAAATAATTAAATGGGTTCTGTTTACCCATTTTGTAACAGAATAGGGTATGATAGCTATAGGTACAATCTTGTATAATATGATGATCAGAATCGAATATTTTTGGTTTTAGTAGTACCTATTGATTTTTTTTTTTTTTTTTTTTTTTTTTTGTTAACATAGTTATTTTCTTCGATTTGTTGTTATTTATTTATTTATGTTAGTATTTTTTTTCCTGCCCCGGCAAATGACCTAACTATGTTGTGGGCTAATTGTGTGTAAGAGCGTATACTGTATGAAATCAGTGCACTTGGTGCAACAAAGCTGGGTTTCATCAAAGACTATGGTCTTTGGTTTCATCTAGCCATATAAACTGACAATTATATCTTAATTTGACAGGAGCAAGGTGCAGACTCAAGTAGACGAGCAAGCGGAGCTGGCTCGACATCAGATGCAACAGGTGCGAAGAATGAAAAGGCATGGCTCGCCAGAATCTGGGCAGACTTTGATATCAAGTACATGAAACCATTCTTGACGCACGCAAGACCAACATTACTGGATACTCTACCAGTTTGTTGTAACCCCATTGCAAGAATTCTCACAACTACAGAACAACTAACGCAAGTATGTATCTACAGATATGTATAAGTAATTATTAGTTTTCATATTAAGAACTGCAATTTAAAATAAATTAATTCCCAGAAATAAATAAAAATCGAAAATTTAAAGGGGACATTTTCTAACTATGTACCGTTAATTAATGGGGTTTGCAGTTGATTATTGGGATCAGGCTTTCCTCCTGTGGATTCACCTGTTGTATAAATTAATGAAAACATGTATTCTGATGTTGCAGGAGTCTCGTGTTGCTCGACCACGCACAGATTCTGACTCTGATTTCTGCTTGGAAGATACAGATGTAGAGCATGGTACAGCGACAGTGCAGCCAAGGGTAAGTCGCCACTAAGCTCTTAATAGTAGCAGTGCATGTCACTAAAATGCTTATTTTTGACAGCTGAATGGTGCTCGGTACTTTGCTGCCTTGTACCTGAGAGATTGATTGATTGATCATCAGCATGTTTTGCACACATATTACATCATCATTTATACATCTAATGAATGCTTATAATTATATATCTGTTCATTAGTTATGATATATTTTAATTATATGCACAAGTCTCAAGTATATTTTATTTTAATTTTGTTGTTCTTAAAAATAATTTTGTTCGTTTTCCTAAATGATATAATTATACTACTATTTATTATTAAAGTTAATATTATTTTTCATTACATTAAGAATGATTTTTAGTGGTATCAAATGTTATTGTTACTAGATTTGAGCATAATAACGATAAATACAAAATCATTTGAGTAAGATAATATATTTTTCAGCACAAGTTTGTCATTGTGTAACAAGAACAGATGAGAAAATATCCAGCAGTATTACTTTTGGTTTCTTTTCAATTTTATAGCTAAATGTTGTACAATAATAAATAATATCAAATATAAATGTTACTAATAATATTGTTATGCACTGCATGAAAACTAATTTAATTATAGTAGGTTGTGGCTAATTTGTGTGTTTTATGCTCGCATGCAGCCGCCTGAGGATGCTAGGAGCCAGGTCAGCGTTGAGGCGCAGAATTTCATGTAACTTTCCAAACACTTCCTATCTCTTCCTATTTGTCTCTTTCTCTCTCTTTCCCTTCTCTTTGTGGTGCAATCGGGCAAGCAAGAAATGTGGGTGACAGCTCTACTTTATCTTTTTCTGGTGAGGATGCTTGGCTTGATTGATATGTGTGTTTTTTAAATTTATTTATAAGCTTAAGTTTTGTGTGCTCACTGCCAAATTTGGCAACAAATAGAGCAATTATTTTTCTGTGATGAGGTACTGTACATGGTGGTGCAGAGCTATTATGATATATTTTTATCACTTAAATTTGAAGTTTCAAAGTGCATTCATATAAAGTTTTTTCTTTATTTCTTTTTCTTTTATTGCGATGCAGTTTTTATGCTATCTTATGCCACTGCGCTTTGCCCGACACAGTTTTTACAACAAGTTTGATGGGTAGCAATAAATAATAATAATAATAATAGGCCTATAATAAAAAAGTGGATGCACCTTTAAATTTAAAGTTATAATAATTAAATATAGATAATAATTGAAGTGCATACCGATGTCGTTGCGAACAATATGTCGAGGGCTGCGCGGCCTTTCGGAACATCTACTGTACATCCTTCGCGCGCAAGATATAGAAATATGTGTATTCTCCGCGCTCCGGACTAAAGAAACATCTACGCTCTCCGCGGGCTTTAACTTCGAAACATTTGCAGTCTTCGCGGCTGCACTAAATAAAACATCTACAAACTTCGCGCATAGCAATAATAAAATATCTACATTATTTGCGTACCTAAATAGGTTTAACGTAAAAATAAGACGTACATACAATTTATTACTTACTTAAATTTTTAATCTATCAGTATAGATAAAATTAATATTTAAAACTATATTATGAATAAATTCAAGATTTTTTTTTAACTTAAGCTTACCTGTTCTAGTGTAATAATCCAAATATTTAAAAGCTGGTTAATTAATACAAGTAATTGAGTAATTGTATATTTAGTCTCATGAACTATTGTATTATAAAATAATTTTTTAAATAGAAACTTTTTTTTTTTTTTTACTTTCCTTAAAATTATATCATGTTATCACAAGATGACTTGTCTCGCCACTGATGGTTTATAACAAACTGAACTTTTTCATGCCAACGTCTAATTATCAAGGTAATCTATTTTATTTGACCTTTATACTTGAATACAAAATAGTAAAATATTTTTCTATTGTCGTGTTTCAAAGTTCAATTTTAAACTGCGTGACAATTAAACTTCAGTTTCAGTTTAGACAGTGAAATAAGTGGTCGTGCAGATAATCTTTATGTAGTTACTTAATATTTATAGTATAGTTGTGATTGATTAAAAAAAAGCATAGTAAAAAATAAAGTGCAGTGCAACATCACATAAATAAATTATTCAAGGCTTTTTTTATATTATAATAAGCAGAAGAATTATTTTGAAGACGTAAGTTTTTGTTTTGTTTTTTTAACTTTTTATTTAAAAAAAGTTCTTCGATAATTATATTCCAAAATTTTGGTAATAAAATAACTATTTCTATAAAAAAAACTTTCAAAATACCTTAATTTATAGAATTTTTATTTATTTATATCATAATATTAAATATCATATAACATTTACACTTGTAAAAGTAGGTAAAAAGAAAAAAAAAATAGTAGAAGAACCAAAAGTTAATTTTGTAGATATTTTATTATTGCTATGCGCGAAGTTTGTAGATATTTTATTTAGTGCAGCCGCGAAGACTGCAAATGTTTCAAAGTTAAAGCCCGCGGAGAGCGCAGATGTTTCTTTAGTGCGGAGCGCGGAGAATACACATATTTCTATATCTTGCGCGCGAAGGATGTAGATGTTCCGAAAGGCCGCGTAGCCCTCGATGTGTATCTTGTTTTTGTCACAGTTAGCAAAATGTCTATGTCATTATTTGTCACGGGTAGCAAAATGTGTATCTTGTTTTTTGTCAAGTGAAGCAAAAGGTGTAAGCGGTTTCCGAATGTTATGTAAATGGTGCTCGACTTACACATATTGCTTCGGGTGACAAAAAAAAATGAGATACACATTTTGTTAACTCTGACAAAACAAGATACACAATACATATTGTTCGCAACAACATCAATAAAAAAAAAAGCAGTTATGATGGATTTGGAAGCATTGATTATGATTTGTGCCATCTCATTAATAATAATAATAAAGTATCTCACAGTATGTAAAACAAATACTTACTCTATTTGCATTACAACACATCTTAATTTATTATAAAAGTCTTATTATTACTTCTTAACTTAATTTTTATTGTTTATTTGTTACTTGTTTATTTTATTTTTCTATCGTTTTCCTATATATGTAAACGTATTGTGATTGCTTGATGCTGAATGTAAATATGTGTGGGTTGTGCCTGGCAGGGATCACGAGGCCTCAGTATCGAGAGTGCACCGTCTGCAACCAGAGTCAAACTACCTGGAACCTCAGGGGCTGCCCTCTAGTTTAGCATGGCATCACTCCAAATCCCCCTTTCACAAGTCAACATTTTACACACAACACCATAGCTTGTTTTTATATCAACTGATTATATATAACCATGTATGGTTATATTGTATTATTTTACATATATTCAGCTAGTATTTAGTCATATCATATGAAAATAGAATTATCCTTCTTATTCTGTACTTTATTTTAAAACTGTTTACTCTTAAAAGGTATTTCTATTTTCATATATATTTTGAGGTCACATTTTTGCAGTAAATAGTTAAAATAATAAAATGAAAATAGTACTAAAGTAATACATCAATTTTATGATATCGTCAAGTTAGAGCACAAACCATGTACATATCTACAAAAGCAGCAAAGTTGAAATTCTTATCTTTTTATATATTTTTTAAATTTTTTTGTACTTTGTTGCTTTTGTTGATACATGGTTTGTGCTATAACCCAACGATATGTATAAGAACTTTTGATTATCGAACAGTTTTATATAAATACAATATCATTACTGTATAATGTGACAACATAAATATATACCTATTATATTTTACAGGGAGAGTAGTTGTATAAACTCAGTGCTTGAATTCATAATTAAAATATTTTTAGTAAAAATGTTATTTTTGTTAGGTGTTTCAACAACTTTTATTGATGTCGCCATTTTGATTTATTTTGAACAATTGTTGTTGTTTTCATTCACCTCGGCTGTGAGCTTTCTTTGTCGTTGTTATATGTGCTTGCTTGCAAATTTTCACGTAGCAAATAAAATCATCCAATTAAATGGTGGGTGGCATTCCAAAGTTGATGTAGATATCCTACATTCCTAACTTTTATTTCTTTTATTATTATTATTCTGCCCATTTAAAGTTGGATTCACAAGACAATTTTTGCATTCAGAGAATATTGATGAAGATCATTTTGTGACTGAATAACTGATAATTTTTTTATGGGATGATAATTTCAGCAGCATTTTTTTCTTTTCTTTTATTGCATTAAAATGATGAAATTTGTTCAAAAAGTTATATTTATCTGTAAAACATTTTGAAATCAGATCACTTTTTGTTTATTGCAGTGAAATATTTAAAAAAAAAAAATTACTGGATGCACCTTAACTCAGTGTTATGTAAAAAGTCCATTGTAGAAATGCTGTTCTGAGAAGTTTATATTGGAATTGCATCTAGCTGTGATGCACAACAAAACTACAAACACACAAGTAGAGGGAAAAAATTGTTTCCCCGTCACAAAAAAAGTAAGATTTAGCAGTTACTTCCACACTTGGTGTTTCTTTTAGACTTCTCACTATGTCAGTGCTTATAGAAGAAAGCTTAATCCAACTTGAATGCCGCTCAACATTGCTAGCTTTTGCATTTTTGTGTCTAATTTTAATCAGAAAAAGAAAAATGCAGCAAAATTTAATACAGTTAAAAAATATATAATAAAAAATATATATATAAGAAGGGAAATAAAATGCGTATAAAAAAAAAGGAATCTCATTAGATAACATTTGTTCAGGTTTTGCTGTTTATCCCTCAGCACTTAAAACCACCTCCCCCTAAAAGATCTTTGTGTATTGTAAATAATTATAAAAAACTATAAATGTTTATTACAATAACTCGTGTATTTGCTACGATATCAAACTTTTTGCTATAATAACAAAAATACAAGTGTTCAAATTTATAAAAATTAATACATATTGATGGAACTTGTTATCTGTGTTGAACAAAAAAGTATTATTACAAAAAAAAAAAAAAAAAAAAAAAAAAAAAAAAAAAAAAAAAAAAAAAATTATATATGTCTGCTTTTCTTATGGAGATTTTTGTGCTAACTGAAGTGACACACTAATTTGGCATTGTGTTGATATTCTTGTGTGATATTGTCTTGTTATTTACAGTCGCAACCCCAGTGCAAATATTGAGTGCACGAAACCTGAAATATTATTATCTATTGGTGTTAAGTCCTGATTCTAAATTCCATTAACACAGTCGTGTATATAATATAATGCAAGCCATTCAATCATGTAACATCATTACGTCACTGGGGTACAAACATATTACTGTGAAACAAAATCTAATTAACTGGTGCATTTAGGCCACCAAGGATGTTAAAGTATGTAAATATTAAAATAATATTTGAAACTGGTTGTAGACAGCCAAAGCTTAAGTGTTATTATCATGCACCATTTCCCCTCCCCCTTTCCCCCAATTTCAGTGCATACAATATTTTACAGAATCTTCTAATATGAAGATGTAATTAGTTATTTTTTATCGTTGTTGCAACTTTATATTTTATTTTAATTGTTAATTTTTATGATGCAAAGTACAGCTTGTGTCTATAGATATTATTACATTCATACTTCTTTTTTTTCTTCTTTGAAAAGTAAAAAGGTGTTTAAATGTGAATATTCTATTGCATCAAACATCTTTTAATGACTTTAAAGTTTTAAAGCTAAATTATAATTTCCGTAAACCTCCTGTGCTGCTTAAAAAAATTAATAATAATAAAAAAAAAGGTTATTGTTTTTTATACAGTAGATTTTTCTGTGCATTTTATTCGTTAACATGTCTTATTTACCCTCAATTCTAATGTATGTATAGGCCTAAAATAAAATATTTACGTAAAATACTGGAATACTTTCCCCCCCCCCCCCCCCCCCCCAATGTTGCTGTATCTTTTATGAAAATAAATGCACCTGTCAGTTGTTACAACTTAAAAACTTTTGTCATTGAGAGAGAGAAAAAAAATCTACTGTATATTTTGTACCTACATGGAGGTTTGACGAAAATATGCTTTTATTAGTGTGCAACACTATTCATAAGAGAATTTATTTATTGTACATAATAGCCCATATATCATACAATATATTATATAATTATTATTATAATCTATAAACTTTAATTATCTATCAAATCCATCCTTTTTAATTAGTTTTCTTCAATGTAGCCAAAATTAAAATTTATTTTGTACAATATTTCATAAAAGAAATTGATCTCACATTTTTTTTTAGGTCATTCTATCCTATTTTGTGCTTTATAATAATGAATGCAAAAAAATGTTTATGTGATTTGTTTTAAAAAGTTTGTGGAAATGAATATACTGTACATTTTATGGTGCAATTAAATGTTATTATAAAGAAAAAAAAAATGAAATTATTATGTCTGTTTGAAATAAAACTTTATTGTGAGCTTATTTATTTTTTTACTGTTATTTTTTATGTTTGTATTTTTTTTTTTTTTTAAATATAATTGACTAATAAAGGAACATCTGTTTTGATTTGAGGCTAACTTGAAGCGATTTCAGTCACATCCTCTTCCGTTTCTACTGACTACGCATGCACAGTATGTTGAAACGGAAGCGGATATGAAAGAAATCGCATATACTCAGATTCAAAACAGTTGCTCCTTTATTAGTCAATACAAAAAAAAAAAAAAAAAAAAAAGCATTACATTGATACAAAATTTCACAAAAACCACTGTATAAAATATGCTACATTAGGTCTTTAAAGGAATTTAAAATCAACAACTTTTTATTTTAAGTGAGCTTAATTTATCCTAATTGGGACCTAATTAATTTTACAGATCGTGTAAACTAAATATGCCTTGCATTTTGCATTATTAGGCATATACCACAAAGAGTTCAAATTCACTAGCTTAAGTGTAATAGCTTGGAAGCTGCTTTAGAAAGAACGCCATCACCACTGTGGGTAATTTTAGTTAACGTATAAATGATCAGTAAAAAACTCGTCAAAATTAAGGTAAAAGTTTCCTCTATATACTAACTGACTTAGATCTTAAAACTTTTGCTCTATATTCAATACCAAATTTTCAAGTTTATTTCACAGCTGCTCATATTGCTTAAAAATGCCAAAGGTTTGTAACATGCTAAAAAATCGTGGCACATAATATAAATATTTACAACACAATTCATACATTTTCTGCACTTTGTCATATTTTATAAAACTATTTGAACTAACTCCATTTTTCTAGGAGTAAATGAGTACCTATATGTAAATAACTTATTCAGAAATATCTATATTATAATAGCATATAAATTGATTAGAAATCACACACTCAAAAATATATTGGGGGGGGGGGGAAATACTGGCACAATATTATCTTGGAGCCCCTTTACACAGCCACGACCACTTGAAAATTATGCTGTGCTGCAGCACAATGTGCAGTAACAAAAGCACAAGCAAACCAGCTGCGCAGTACCCAGAGTACCCAAACTATGTAATAAGGGGTTGTCGCTTCTCTATATTATCTGACTTCTGGGTCTTTCCCCCCAATTTTGAAATCTGCATCACCAAAATGCAGTTCACCTCCCCGCTTCACTCAATATGAGAGCTTTTTAATTGTAAGAAAATTATAAATGACTTGATCAGGGGTGTATCCAGGATTTTGCGACGGGAGGGGTCCAGTCTATATTGAGCATAGGAAAAGGGGGGAAACCACCTCCTTTTCCTATGCTTTTTCAGACCTAACTGGGGGGGGGGGGGGCAGGGTCCAGACCCCGAACCCCCCCCCCCCCTGGATACGCCCCTGGACTTGATAATTTGAAGGCCTAAGTACGGAAGCTTTTGTATAAAGCTGTCTTTTAGTTGAAAATAATGAAAGAATATAATGCATTATTGCAATCATAATGTTCATCAAGATTTGAAAAATGAAACAAGTATCAAATCATAGAATTAAGTTGATGAGGAAGTTGAAGGTTCTGATCCTGCCTCTTCTGCAGTTGCTTGTTTGAGAGGGTTGCGGAACATTGGTCCATGCCCAGGAATGATGTAATCTGCAATAGCGAGAATACGAGCTCTGCTTTCTTGTTGTAGCTCTGGTTGTTCACTACCACCAAGGTTTCGCCATAAAGTGTCATCAGTCAAATCTTCTTCTCTCTCAAACAAATCTCCAGTAATTGCTACAAGTCCTAAAGCAGTTGGAGAAGAACCCAGAGGACCAGTATCAACTAATACAGAAACATCTGTGGCAGTGTGACCTGGTGTAGGTACAACTTTAATCCCAGGTTCCAACAATAGTTCCTTGCCTGAAAGGAAATACGCAATGATTTAATATATCAATATTCATCATTTCATTTGTGTTGATTAATTATTATATAAAATTAGACGTACCTTTGTCAAGGTCAACATTGTAATAACGTTCTCGTGAGCTCATACTGCAGCCAATAAGATGAATCGCGTACTTGAAGAGATGGTTGTTGCCCACGTGATCTGAGTGACCATGCGTGCACACCACGTAATGGATTGCATCTGGTGTTAATGGTGACAATGCTGTAAAATAAAATAAAGTTAACAAATAATATTTAAGATGAGAATGAGATATATATACATATATAAAGCAATTTTGATAGAATGCTTGTGGACTTCAGCAAATTCTCACCATCAACTAGTTTTTTTGCATCCCAAGCCGTCATTGTGTCTACTATAACATTGAATTTGTGACCTGTTATTAAAGTACTTGTGCAATTAGCAAAAATATCTCCAGTTTTCTCCTCCACTCGAGAATAGCCTTCATTGAGAACTCGAATTTTATGGGATTTCTTGATCCGTTTTCCCTCCTCAGTTTCTTCATTTTCAACTATTTTTTCTTGTTGGTCAAGTCCTACAGAAGGCTGAGGCATTTTTAAATGAAACACAACACTGCACCAACGAAGCTGAAGGTAACGTAAGGCAACGACTGCGAATTTCGTTCGTCTTTTCCGAATTTGCCCGATCGACGAGATCTATTTCCGGTAAAATTTCACTTTTTCAAAAAAAATTACACACGATAATATTTTCCCGCCATCAAAACGTGAAAAATACCGGAAATAAAGATTTAAATCTTGCAGCAGACGCACGAAATGCGCAGTCGATGCCTTACGTTACCTTTAGCTTCGTTGCACTGCACAACACCTACACAACGACACGCAAGAGTATACTGCTAACTGCTATAGCAATAGCACGCAGTTTTATTTACATGCTACGCCCCTTTTGTGTTATTGTTATTACATTATGACCAACGTGAACAAGATTTATATTAAAATATTACTAAAATGGAATTTTATCACTAAACAATACACTCAAAAATACACAAGTTTTCTAATTTTTCCAATGCTAACATAATATGCTACGTGAAATATTGTTTCTATGTAATACTTAAAAAGGAATCATTTTTAGTATTGAAAGAAATCATAATAAATTCAGTAGATTCAGAGTAGATTAGTACAAAAATGGATATGTTGGCTATATGCTGCGAAATCAGATTGTGAAAAATCTGCAAATAGTTTAATAAAACACCTGCAGATGGAGCATGCTAATAAATTTAATGCAAGATACTACATACAAGATAAGGACACGCTCGACCAAATTGGGCCGCCGCGAAATTCAAAATGAGCCTCTAAGCCAATCAGCGCCTGAGTTGAAGGTCACGTGATCAATATTGACCAATCACAATGCCGCTAAAATTTACATGGGACCAGTTGGTGTCGCTATCTTGTATGTAGTATCTTGATTTAATGTTATTTTTATTGTTAAACACGGCGCGGAGTTCTCAACTTGGCAACAGAGTGGTGATGTGTCCGAGGTGAAATTCCTCGAGGTTGATTTTTTCTTCTTTTTCCCTGTAAAGAAGAAGGAAGGGGAGGCCTTTGAGATTGAAGCGGCAGCGGGGCGGTTAAGAACGACCCACGAGAAAAAGAGAGAGAGAGCGCGTCGAGAAGAGGGGAAGATAGGCGCATAGGCGAGTGAGCTCCGCAAAGAGCCAGCCAGCCAAGCACAGACAGTGGTACTTGAGAGGTTGTCCGGCGCGCAGGGTCCGCGAGAGAGCGAGGAAGTGGCGCAGTAAAAAAAGGGTGATGGTGCATCGGCGCGACTGTGTGGGAGGAGTGCAGTGTCGCGATGTCAACCTGTAATCTTTAACAATTGGTGCAAAAAAAAAAAAAAAAAAGCTTGCCGTTTTATTATTTTATAAATTGTGTAATTATATTTTATAACAAAAGTACAAAACGAAATTTTTATAAATTATTTGTATTAAAAAAAAGTTTAAAAAAATGGCTAATCCAAGTGGTAAAAGTGGTGCAAATAACAATAACGGCGGTCCATTAGTAAGGATGGATGGTGATTCAGACTCTGACTTACAAGCCTTATTTGACAGTGTATTAAAACCTAATTCAAAAAGACCATTACAAGTGCCTTTAAGAATGAGAAAATTGCCCGATTCCTTTTTTAATCCTCCATCTAAAGGCTCTAAATCAGGTTCAGTTAGTTCTATCTCGCACAGTCGAGAAAATAGCGCGGACTCTGCATTCGGTGCAAGTAGCAATACTCCATCCTCAACTGCTGCTGGTTCTCCACAGCAGATGGGTCAGGGTCCTCCGCCACCCCTGCAAGTTAGCCATCCTCGCGCACACAGTTCGCCCGCCTCCCTGCAACAGACATACGCCTCCGCACATCAACAACCCCCGGCACAGCAACATCTTCGTCAGCGTAGCTACGACATCACAGTAGATGACCTGGGGCCACTACCGTTAGGGTGGGAGCAAGCCCGCACTCCCGAGGGACAACTCTACTACCTGAAGTAAGTATTTACAACCATTTCTTCTAGGTGCGCGCAGTAGCTACGAGATGAATTATCCAGAATATACATACAATAAGTCTATTGATTTTGATAATCGGGCATCTTTAGAGAAGGTCCTCTACATACCTACTCCTACTAGTATTGTTTTTCCTTAACGATTTGAAGGATTTAGAAATTAATGATTAGTAGGTGTGTGCGAGAGAGACGAGGACAACTTTACAGAGCAATACCTAATAATATCTTATCGTACAAGAATTAGATTTGTCTATTAACCGGCTTTATTTGACGTGTCAAGATCTTGTCGTTTCATCTTGGTACGGATTATGATTTTCTTTGCTATATGTCCCACCAGCATACTTTAGCTTACTTAAACCGACTTTATTTGAGGGGGAGGGCTTGTTGTCATACGGGACAGGTGATCTTGTCCAGATTTATATAACGCAGATTTAACCAATTTTTAACGCACCTGTTATATTTTTATCCAACGTTCTGTTTGACATCATATTGTACAAAACTTTTTATATTAAATAATTCATATTTAATATTTTGTGTTATTATATTGATTTAAAATAATGAATATCAAAAGTGGTTTCATTAAATATATTTAATATATTTACAGTATATATAATTATACGTATATACATATACATTAATTCATTTATTGTTTCTCCATTTTATCTGCTTTACGGTCTAATTGAGCACAATAAAAAAAAAATGACAGAGAAAAATATTAAAATACATATTACATCAAAGATAAGTATAAAGCAGCTTTTCGTGAAAAAAGAACATTTTGTTTTAAGCGGCATGAAATTATAATATTTATTATTATTAGACAATTAAGTTTTATAGACAAGCTCTTTTGTTGTAAAAGTAATTATAAAGTTAACTCTAATGGAACTTATTTACACATAAAAAAAAAAAACTAATGTACAATAGCGGCGTGGGACAGGATGTCTACAACGAGACTTTTATTTATTTTCTTTGCTATTTATAAACCCCCCGAGTAATTAGGAAAGCCAAAGCAATGAACCTTAATTATTTATACTGAAAAAGCTTAAACGATTTATTGAAAAAATAAAATGTTAAGATACATTGATAAGTTAGATATGCAAGGAAATGTCCCATTAGACTATAGACAGCCCATGTTGATTTTCTCTATTTTTAGTTAATGTTGGTTTTCCCGTTTGTTTTTCATAAGAATGTAAGTTAACTTATTAATTTTCAATGCAAATGACACTGTTTGTTTGCATGTATTATCATAACACGTCTACCCTTTTATTTGAATTTAAGTAATTGAAAATTTAGTATATAATTTAATTGGTAAACAAAAGTAGGGGGGGGGGGGGGAGAATTAAGCTCATTCGAAATTATTTGGCTAACAGCTTCTTGTTCGTTGAATTGCTCTCTCTCTCTCTCTCTCTCTCTCTCTCTCTGCTTTTTTAATAACAAAATTTATGATAATAAAAACAAACACGAAGTAAAGTACATGATTAATATCACACTACAAAAAAAAAAATATATATATATATATATATATACAAATAGTATATACATGTATATATATATATATGTATATGCTGTACAAATTAAACCTTGAAATTATATACCTTTCTTCTAGAATTAATAGTATTATTTTACAAGTGGTATAGAGACCAAGAACAATATCACATTAATACTTGTTATAAGAAGCTTTCACCAATTTTTACATATTTTCCTTATAATTTTTATATCACTTCATATTATAGGTAAATAAATAAATATATAAATAATTCTCTCTCGCTGTCCGAGTATTATACATGAAGCCTTAGTAAGAGGTGCAAGCAAACCAGCAGCAGCGAGAGAGAAGGAGGGAGGTAAGCTTTCAATATTCCAGTTGTGAGGTCTCCGCACCTTTACCTGCCTAGTAAGCTTTGCCTGGCTTTGCCGCGCTGTTGTCAGGTCGTTGCAAGCATACAAGTCTCTTCTCTCTCGCGCACTCGCAGGTAGCAAGCTGACCTTGAACTGCAACAGCAAGCAGGTGGCTGTACATCCAGCACCAAAAATTGATGCTTGTTTTTGCGCCTTCCTTACCTTGCATCTCCTCCGACGCCGCCTTTTGGAGGGAAATAAATAATATCGTAAATAATAGACTAGTTATACAGGGGAAAAAGAGAGAAGTGTATTCTTTTATTATATTTGTCAACCTGTAACCTTTATTCAGTTATTGTTGTAGGGTTTGGTTGTCGGTAATATCATAGATGTTGGTGCGCTTTTGAAAATCATTCTAGTGTGTTGTATTAAATGTTAAGCCGAGGCCCCCGGTTATGCGTTTGGATGGGGGGGGGGGGGGGGGGGGGGGGGATTGTGATTGTGAGCAATTCATTGAAATGTTATATTTAATTTGGTGGTCTAAATGAAAATTATAGCAAAACAAAGTGCTGCATCTTTTGGTATTTATTATTATTATTATTTTTTATTTTTTTTTAACTCACATTATATTAATTATTATTATTTAAAAAACAAAAAGTGAGTAGTGATATGTGTACCCTGTAAAAAGTGCTAAATTCATGATAATTATGGCTACAGTGTTACATCACTGTTTTGATCACTCAAACGCAACCACCTGTGTTTCATCACATTGCATAATTAGGGTAGGTTTCATTGAGAATAGGGCATGCAGTTATGAATGGTTAGATATAAAAGCAAAGCAAGAAGGTTGGCTGGCTGCAGTCGCGGTAACCGCCCCCGCGAGCATCGCGCTTGCTCTAGCTCTCGCTCTCTTATGATGATGTTGATGATGATGGTGTTCACGGCGTCTATTCTGGTCTTTGCGCCCGCGACGTCAGGGCGCCATCATTGCGTGGCGTGCGAGAGAGCGACTATGATTTGTGTGGCCAGAAATAGAGGCGTCATAATGTGTGCTATATAAGGATATGAGGAGAATAATGAACACTATTACTTCCGGCCCCTGACGTCACACCCAAACACACTGGACCACAATATTGTCATTATCATCTCACTTGCCATATGGCGACCGGTGTGTAATGTTGATGTCCATGAATCTCAGAATCTCGAACTAAAAAGTCGTGGCGGCGCGTCCACTTTGCAAAAGACGCACGAAAATTATCGAAGAGTACGGCTTTAATAATTTGCACTAATTTTGCTTACTTTTCCAATATTATTATTTGAAGTGATTTATTTTCTTAGGACAGAGGTTACCTCCAGAAACTTTTTATTTCACGAATTGTATAGCAGAAGTTTTTACAGCCTTGTATATAAATTTTATTTTTACTATGCACTCTTTATGATGTATAAATATTTATACTTCTTTCAGATCTGTCAAATTAAGCGACCTAATTTTCCAAGGTCATAAAAAGAACCCTCCTAATACTTATAACACTTCTCTGCCCTAATAACTGTCAAATTTGTTTCTAAAATAATTATATTATTTTGTTTAAGTTTTGATATTTTTGGCTCTTAATTAGCGCCCGTGAAAAATTAGCTGTAGATATCAAGTTATTTTTGGAACATTTAAGGTTGCCAAAAATCACAAAATAAAACCTTTTCCCTCCCCCTTTTTTCCTCTCTCTCTCTCTTTCCGTAATTTTTGTTTTTTTCTGTGAGTATTTCTCTTTCACGCTCGCACCGTATTTCCCTGGCGCATATTCGTGATTTTAAATTTACATTGGCTCTTCTCCAGTAATAATTCCAGTACTAGCTAGTACTGCACGTGTATCTATTATTCTTTGCGTGTATAATATTAAAAAAAGAAAAAAATCTTTCGTCGTGTATATGATGAGTGAGAACCGGTAATGTTATTTGATAGTAACGGCAGGTAGCAACCCCTGGGACCACTAAAAGCCAGACTACCTTGCAGTATTACCTTGGAGCAACCAATGAGAGATGAAGCTCGCGGCCAACCACCTTACCAGCCTACCTTACCGGCCCCGCGCGAGAAACACACCGTGCGAACTCTCAATCTTTTGGTCTCCTCGCGTGTGCTTTATTATAATTTATCCTCGTATGTATTTGCTAAGAGAAAAAAGAAGAAAAAAAATGTAGACATGAAGATAAAAAGACAAGCATGAGAAAATATTTGTGGCAGTAATTTTTATTCTCATACAAATTAAATCTTCCATTATTTAAGTGAGACTATAAAAATCACACGGATGAAATGATTTATATTGACCACAATAATTAAAATAATATAATAATCTTTAAATTTCTATAAATTGCCTTTATATTTGGGGGGGGGGGGGGAATATTAGATATGTTCCCAACTTGCATAGAAAATCAAAACCTGCATTGTAAATTACAAAAAAAAAAAGTTTGTGATTGGGTGTGGTCGCGCAACAAGTACTTGTGAACGTATTGAAGGGGGTGGGGGGGGGGACGTGGGAACCGGAAGTGATGTGTGTGATGAGCACTTGAACACCAGACAAGAGGGAGAACAACACTCATATCAATTGTTGTAGTACACGATATTATCATGCTATACTTTTGAAATATTAAAATGTAATTAGCTTATTTTATGCTTTAGACTGCTTGAATAAATAAATGTTACGAAGTTTCTCAGAAGATAGTTTTTAAAATTTGCATATTAATTAAGAGTTTGAGATTTCAAAAATATAAAAAGAAATTTCATTGAATGAGCATGAATCCCAATACAAGTCGGATGATTCTAATGTTCATATAAGTAACAAAAAATATGTATTATAAAACAAATACTCTTTGCAAAATTAAATTATAAGGCGAAATTTCTGAAAAGAAAAGTGCAAATAAATACTATTCATAAATGTTCACTGCGCCATGCATTTTTCCCGGCTACAGGATAGCAAAATAAGAAACCCAAGATTTCTAAGAAAAATGGGTAAATACAGATCAAAAGTACAAATCACTCAATGGTGCATTTTTATTATTATTATTATTTATTAATAAAATTCACTGGAAAATGTAACAAAATATGCTAGATTATGTTTTGTCCCCCCTTCCCTTCTTGTATTATTATGATATGATGTATGAGAGTAATATCGCTTTTTCACGTCAAGAGATTATCTGAGATATATGCCACCCACACAGTGCAGATAGAGAGAGGTTTTGATGTTGCCGAGTGCAGTGCGGGTGCATGGTGCAGTCTGAGTGTATGTGTGTATGCAAGGTAAAGTGTGAGAGATGCAAGGGACTCCTCTCTCACACACTCAAGAGAGAGAGAGAGAGAGAAAGAGATGAAGTAAAACGTTCGGCACCGCTGGAAATAGAATCAGCTTGTTTGTTTTGCGGCTATAGCCAAGAATAGAAGCCAAGCGTCGTCTTAGTCTTTTAGTCGCTTCTCCTCGCTCCCGCACTAAAACCCGTGTCGACTTGCGAAGGTGCAACTACCCACAAAAATATTGTTGACATTTTCAATAATCTTATTATTTTCGTGAATCCGGAAGTATGAAAAGGGTAGATTTAATGTAATGACATCACAAGCGGCCGTGCTTCACGTGACCTTGCTTTTTTTTTTTTTTTTTTTTTTTTTTTTTTGATGACGTAACGTCTGCAGGGTAGTGAAAGTTTGATATTAAATTTATAATATGAAAAGAGTATTATTGAAATGCTGGGAAAATTTGAATGCAGGTTGACTAGACTAAGCCCAGACTATATGATATTCAGGCCGTCATTATTAAGGCTTCCATGTTTTGCACGCGAGCATATTTTATTTTAAATCCTCTTCTTATCCTGTATGTTTTTACGTACCGAGGGAAAGCTATTTTAACAAACAATATTATTATATTTTTTTACTTTACATGTCTAGGAGATGTTAAAATAATAATATTCTTCTTGTAACGTAAGTGCCTCTAAAAAAATTAAAAAAAAAAAAAAAAAGGTACTTCTAATAGTCTACCATGATAAAAACAAAACCGTGATAAGTATTATCTCTAATGTTTGCTTGAAAGATTACACGTTAGAAATTGTTTTATAGACAATAATTAAATATATATAAATAGAAACTTAAAAACACGACAATTTCGTTGCGCTAATTAAGTTACGTGTCTCCAAAGTCATATAAATAAAAATATTATATAGAAGAAGAAGAAAGAAGTCATTGACGTCTTGAGATAGAAAATATACAAAGCCCGCAATAAGTCGCGAGTAGTACGTAGTGACTTCATCATTTGATTGATAAAAATCACTTAACTTTTTTGTGGCACTAATTGATCAGGTCAGAGGTTAAAGTGTTAATCACGGCAATGTCAAGACATACAGCCGCCGCTCAAGCTCCATACTTATAATATCTCTCTGGGAATCTCCTTTATATAGTTTATAAACTATATAAATATATGCAATAAAAATGTTTCAGGATATAATGAATATATTAATATTATAAGAATTGAAAGTTAGTAATGAGATTTTATACAGCAAATAAAATTGTCTTAAAAGTATTATATTTATACATTTATAAAACTTCTTTTGTAACTTAAACTGCATACAGAATGGGGACATATATAACTATGTCTTAGAAAGAAGTCTTATATTATAATATACTGCTATAAGACCTGTACAGTACGTTGATCGCATAAATATAATATAGTATGCAATTGCACATAAATACAATTTAAAATTGCAACACCTTATATGGTTATTCATCAACCATTTACTTTCATACATAACATTTGAAAGACGGTATACTAAATTGGTATATATCATTGAAGAATCAAACTAAATGAACGTATATATATATATATATGCAATACAATTATTTACTTAAGAGAACACATTAAATAATAATAAAGAAGAAGAAGCATTAAACTGAACAATTTAAAATGTAAAGTACCTCGTTTACACCGATGTAATGGACAACACTTATACGTGTTTTGTTGATGACAAAATAGATTCAAGAAAGAAAAAAAAAGTCAATCATTGTAATTTGCGCATTTAATGTGAGTGTGTGTTAATTATTGTTTCAAGTGGATTTATAATGACGTCTCATGGAATATGAACGATAATTGCATTTATTATATTAATCTGTTGATATGAAAGGGTAGGTAGCTGTTATATATTTATAAGATGAATGCTGATAAAAAGACGCAGAAGGATGTATAAAAACAAATTGCTCCGTATATGCAGCCCTTTAAATTTTAAATCCCTCTTCTGTACAGTCAAAATATAATTTTCTCACGCTTGCGTTATCATGCACTGAACCACGATTTTTTTTTTCTTACACTGAATGTTAGTGCTATATCAATGACGTCACGCCTGCTAATTTTAATTACAATACCTTCTTTTTCATGTACAGTTAATTATTATTATTTTCTATAAAGTTTTTTTTTTTTTTTTTTTTTTACTATACGGTTTGAAGTTAATGTTGACGCCCTGTAGCTTATTATTATGTGTTTAGAAAGAACATTGAACGTCGTGGTGCGGTAGTATGACGTGAGAGATGTAGTGGTCTAAAATTAGGAACCGCGACTTACACAGGGGCGCCAACTTGACAGTAGCTTAGGTATAGGCGCCTCCACATGTACTAATAATCGTGTGGGCTATTCGTTACATCTCTCGACAGCGTCAGTCAATTTTCTAGAGTTCATTTTGCTGTAAAAAAAAATTTTAACTTTATTATTATATATTTTACCTTTTTTTTTTTTTTTTTTTTTTTATACTTTTAAATTTTTGTCAGGTGTGTTACTTTTTACTACAACAGAAAGATTTTGCAATTTTTAAAATTAGGCTAATGAAAAAATAATAATTTAAATATATATTTCATAAATTTTAAAAGATAAACATGCCCTAAAATCCCCTTTTCTCCGATTGGAAGCTGCTATAATAAAACTTTTGTGTATCACTCACATAAAATAAATTTTTAATATAAATATTATTATTTTATTAGTTTTTTTTTTAAACAAAACCTCTCCATTTACTTATTTTCCTTACTAAATAATTATTTGTTATAACTTCCTTAAAGTTTGTATTCTATTATTAATATTATTTGTGTAGATTTGAACGGTAATTAATGTTTTATTGGTATTACCTGTATCGATCATATAGGTAATAATACATAAATCTACTGTTGTATGTATGTAATAAGATTGATTGGAGAGTTTCTATCAAATCAAATGAGAGCAGGATATGAAAGTACCTATGCATGTGAACATGCATCATTGACGACATTTTTTTTTCTTTCATTACATTAAACATTTTCTTTATATTTTTTCCTAGAGTATAATAATAAAATGAATGAAATATAAATTTCCCTTTAAACGTGATATTTTTATTATTTTTTTTTATATAAAACTATACATAAATTGTAAGAATTATATATTTAGAATATTATTAATTGTTGTATTATAAAGAAGTATGATTTAATTTTAAATGTGTAAATAAACTACACTACACGATGTATATACAAAGGTGTAATACGAAAACATGTCGCATTAAAACAGTATTATAATATACATGCATTGTTGCTGACTTGACTGTTGCTTTGAGAATCCTTCTACTTGTCGTTGTTGCCAAGTGGTGTACACTTCTCAACTGCATGCAACTTTTAATTATTATGATGATGAATAGGAACCATAGAACGTTCGCCAGACATTATGTCGATGTACTGTAAATTTGTCCAAATAATACACAAGTTCAGTTAGTTATTCTTATTAAAACGACATTTTTTTATGGCCCTGATAATATACAATAATTGCATTCTCCCTTTACCTTACCTCATAAAAATTGAGTAACTAAATTGGCTGATGTAATAATTAATTTTCTTTTCATATATAAAAATATGACGTTTCAAATGAATTAGGGTTATAATTTATATAAAAATTGTATTATAGAAAGTCCATTTTATTATATTCACATGAAAGAGTGCTCGTGAAATTGTTTACTCGTACCTTTTGCAGTCTCAAAAGGCGCCTGCTTTTGCTCACTGCCTGGCGCTGCACGGTGAAGGCGCGGTCGGTCCTAACCTTTGACCTGAGTTGGGCGCCACCGCGAGAAACTATATTACAAAATCACACGATCACAAAATTTGATCTCGTTGAATGTGTTAACCGTCAACTTTGCTTGTTTTTGCAGTTTATTATTATTATTATTAAATGCATTTACCAAAATAGGCTAAAATATTAGTATGAATTATAAGTAGCTAATGTGAGCTAGAATTTTAATAAATTTAAAAAAAAAAAAAGCTTACATGATGATTTTAAAGTCTAAAATTACATTTACAATGCACACTAAAATAAGATTTCTTAAATACATTTTCCTTCCTGTATTGAAATTGGCAAAACTTAATTTCTCGGAAAGTGTGATGTATGCTAATTAATTGTAATAAGATGATGTGATTCTTGGCGCATGATAGTGATTTCCTTCTAGATGACAGCAATATATTGACATTAGCTCATAGGTACACGAATAATAATAGTGATATAGCGATATATTTGTGAAGTATAGGTTTTGTTTACTAAAAAGTGGTCACCGATGTACATACTGTAAGTACGTATGTACATACATACGGTAGTGAAGTGAAGTGAGTGTTGGCAGTCAGTCAAGGGGTGTCTAGCTGCTTGCTCGCGGTGCTAGCGTGGCCCACTTTCTAGCTCGAGCTCGCGCCACGTGACACACTTTTCCCTTGCAACTTATGTGATGCAGTAGCCAGTATCCAGCCTCCACCCTCAGTTAACTACCTTTGTAGTCTCGTATCTCACAGCATCCATACATCACATATATATTATTAACCTTTGAATCTTGCGGAAAATTAAAACACTTTTTCTTATTTTTATATATGCAATATTTTACTAAACCTATATAACCTCAACGATTGTACTATAGAACGCGTTATTAGTTTTCTCAGGTTACTATAATCTCAAAACATCGATATAATTATCTCGTTTGCTCATGTTCTTGAAATTCAGACAACTAATCAGGCATCGACAACAAGAAAACATAAGCATTTATATCATATTAGTTGGAACTTACAGTAAACAACATTAACCCCAACTGTAGCAGTAGGCAGTGATCAGAAAATTTCAATTTATGCAACCCGCACAACATTTTCATACTGTTTTTTGCCTGTTTCTGACGTCACAAACAGAAATATTCACGCAAATTGCAGACTTTACAGTTTTTTCACGCTCTCTTGTGGGGCCACATTTACATTCAGGTAAAAATTATCATCAGTTTTGTAGATCCCATTTTGTGTTTCTGTTTAATCATTAAAAAGAACATGTTTCATGTTTTCTATGCCTTTGATATATTGTAATATTCTTGTTTCGTTTCTATACAATATTATATTTGTGTACATATGATAAAATTCATTAAAAATAAATGTTTGTAATACCAAACTGAAATAATGTAATACACAGCGCAGTTACTATAATTTATATAAAAAAAAAGATAAAGAAGATAATTACAATAGATTAATAAAAATAAAACAACCCCCAATAAAACATCACAATTTTGTATTTGTAAATCTTTGAGTGAGTTTAAATAAGTCAGAAAAGACTCGATCTGCATTTTCTTGTAAATTTATTGCTTTACAACATCTATTAACTTAATTTCCTATCGATTCCTACAATATTATCTTATATTATTATTTAAATGCTAATTACCTATTTGCTTTGCAACACACAGTTTAATTCAATATTAAAATACCAAAACAACTGATTGAATGTGATGTTAATTTCCATGAGCACCAGCACTGGTCACCAAGCTCGTATTAAAACAATATACTATCTGCAGTTAAGTTTGATTTAAACATACCAACAGTTCACGAGTGTCTACTAAATACCTACAGAAGAACCTCCACTGATCCACGCATGATGCGTGCAGTTAACGCACGATAACTTTTGGTTTATAGTAATCTGCATGAAATAGGCGTTGAAAATAAATTATTGTTTTATTACGTGTATGATAAAGATCATATTAGACTAATTGCTTAATTTAATTTGTGATTATATATATATATATATATATATATATATATATATATATATATATATATAAAATATATATATATATATATATATAAAATATATATATATATATATATATATATATAAAATATATATATATAAAATATATATATATATATATATATATATAAAATATATATATATATAATATTATATCATCATTAAATTTGAGTATTAATTAGAGTGTAAAAATTTAATTAATGAATTGCCTTTGATAAGACTATAAACTAATTAGAATACACCGCGGTGCTTATCATAATAATTTGGAGTGTGACGATGATTATAAGAGCCTTTTTTATCGCGTTGAAGTACGAAAAACGATGTGGCAGAAGATAATTTTAAACTTTTTAACCATAATCAAAATACTATTTTTTGAAACAAAATATATATTTTTTTAATTAGGATTGCAAATCCTAATAATAAACTTTGATGTCCTAGTCCTTTTCTCACTCTTCATCCTCCTTCCTTGCTCTGTTTTTATAACAAAACGGGCAATATAACAGTTCCAAGGTTGCTATATATTTATAGTGTCAGCATTACATGTATAATGCCATATTCCAATTATGATTTAATTGTAGCGACATATGTTTGTGCACACATATATAGTATTTTTTTTTTTTTTTTTTTTGCAATCAATGTATGTGGCCCCCCCACAGTAAGAGAGAGAGAGAGAGATAGAGAAAAGACAGACACATATCGGTCACTCGTGTATAATAATATAGTAGTATGGATGACATTCATTCATTTCATTCAGTGATTGTTGTTCATTGAGTGGTGGGTACAGTAGCTAGACTGGGTTAGATTGTTGTAAGCGAAGTCAGTCAGCTCGTACGCAGGATATGACGTCATTTGGTTACTGAGAAACAAACCACAGAGAGAGAGAGAGAGACAACGTCTTCTTCTCTTCTTTATACACAATAATAATAATTGAGTGCGGATGTAATGAGGGAAGTCTTTACTTATATATTATATTATGTACCTGTAGTATATTATGATCTCATTATTACAACTAGTTCTCACAATTATTTATTATTACACTAAATAAGACAAATAAATATTCATATCAAATTTCCAATAAGATTTTATAGTTTCTGTTTTTATTCTTCTTCTTTGCGACTTCCAATTTGTTTTTTGACTATTTGATTATTATTTTTTTAAAAAATTTTATGTATACATATATTTAATTGATTATTACCAATTAAGTTACTAAATTTATTATGTTACTAAAATTAGTATTATGTAATTATACTGATTATACTCTTATGCCACTGATTGTAACAAATGAAATAAATAAAACATCTCCAGCAGAAATACTAAATAGGACTACTGATAGGAATCGTAACTGAAGTAATGCGCCCTTTTTTCAGTGTTATTAAGTACGCGTTAAATAATCTTCTGATCAATAAATGTATCTTTATTTATAAAATAATAACAAACAAACAAAAAACTTATTGTGCCGTAAAAATAATTTTTGTTGTTAAAAAAGTTTTGTTATATCATTTAACTATTTTAGTGATCTTTTTGCGAATATTAGACTCAACTTCCCTTCATATTGCTATTATTTTTCTTTGAATACTTGTTGTTGTTTTTTAATTAATTTGTTAATCTGCGAAAAATAATTAAAATAATGATAATTTTCTTATCCTATATGGTAGTAGTATACACTTTTAACTTTATTTTCCTCGTATGAAACAATAACATTTTCTTTGTTTACCTATTTTCTTTGCTTTGTATGCATATAGAATTTTCCAGTATAATAACTATATTTTGCTTGCATCATTTTTAATATTATTATTATAAAAATAATTATACAAATATACATTGACACTACATTACAGTAGAAATTAAATGCACCTAGCGCAGCAAAAAGAATAATAATAAATTGTTTAACAAATCGGTATACGGACAGAAGGCCCGCGGACAGAAGGCCCGTGGATAAAAGACCCTACCTGTGCGCAGAGGGAAGCGCGCCGCGAGGGGGAAAAAAGCAGGGATACCAATTTCTAAAGTTGTTAAATAAAACCAAAATAACCATGCACAGGCGAATCTTTGATATATATAATTATATTATTAATAATATATTCTTTACAATAATTAGATTTTATTAGATATTACAAATTATTTAGAAAATTATTCACTATTATTTTACTTAATTTTCTTTTTAATTTTGTATTATAATCATAGTGTGTTGCTTTAAATAAGTAATTTTTTTTTACTTATTTACTTTTCTTTCTTGTTTTACTTAGTAATTAAATTCAAATCATTCCAAATTTTGACATTTGCAATTAAAAATTCTCAAGAAAAATAATTTTATCTCTCAATAAGTAAGCAAGATAAAGCTAGAAAATTTTATTTATTTTTATTGTTAGATTTTTACTGTTGCTAAAAAAAAGGCGACCATATAATTGAACTTTTAATAACCAAACTGTCAAAATTGGTATATTTTTCGTTAAATTTTTCTTTACTTAATTTTATTGTTTATTATAATTATAAACAATAGTTTCCCAAAGGTGTCCATTTTTTCTTTTTTTTATCCTTAATATTTTTCTTTGCTTTTTCTGATCTAAAATATTTTTAAGATTATTTTTGGATACATCTGGTTTTTATACAAAATAAAAGTTATAGTATAATTTCTTGCACAATAATAATAATTTCTTGTGTGTTCCCATACATTTCTTTAAATTAATTTATAAATTATAACCATTTTTATTTTGCCGTGAAATTAAAAATGAATGTTATTCAAATGAGCAAATAATAATAATTAATAATACGCTCAATTTTCTCGAACAAGGAATAATATTAATGTATAAAACAAAAAAGTAATCAATGCAATGAAGCATAAAAATATGAACATCAGAAAGTTTCAAAAAAAAAAAAAAAAAAAAAAAAATGTTTTAACATTGAAAAAACAAAAACACAATGCTAATCATATGCAAACTTTAATCCTAATTGTCTCAAATCACAAATAAATTTGGAATATTCTGTTAGCGCATGAGCTACTATTTTTTTTTTTTTTTTTTTTTTTTTTTTACAAAAATTAACTAAAAATATTTTATAAACTCAAAAATTGATATATTGATATATCATATATACGCATAATAATTAATACGGTATATTTTAGATTACGTAAAAAAAAAATTCCACTATTTTTGTTGATCATGTTCATTGATATATCTGCTTGTTATAATGCTTATTATTATTAATTTTTATTCAATATAATTATTTCTAAGTACTATATTTTAAATATGACGTCATTCGCATACACCCTATATCAGTAATTAAATTACTAAATTAGAGACCAGATTTGCAGGTACTTTTGACTTTTTTTTTCTGTTAGTATTATAACTTAAGTTAAAATTTTAACTAATAATTAGTACAAATTAGACAAAAATTGTTTCAATTTAAGAAGAATATAATTAAATTACTCCGTGTTCAAAAAAAAAAAAAAAAAAAAAAAATCGAAAAAATTTAAGAATATTTGAATGCACACCTTTTTGTTGGACATATACATTTTTTATTTTTTTCTTTATTTGATTCTGTCAACCTAAAAATTTTCCATATTGCAGGACAAAAAAAAATATAGTATCGGCTACCGCGAACCAATGAGGAGCGCGGGTCTACTTAGCGCGCGCTTCAATTCAAACAAATATTTTATTATATTTCGCTTAATCTTTATACATATAGGGTCTATGCATTCATGTTAAAGTCGACGCCATGTTGGATAACTCAATAACATGGGTGGCATAGGAAAAAAAATCATTTTGCCAGTTTAAAAACACTACAATATTTTTGAGAGCATTGATGCTGTAAATATGTTGAATTAGTATCTCAAGTATGTGAGAAAAATAACAAATATCTCAAAATTAACCGATTTCCCAAAGAAAATGGGCTTAAATGAAGTTTTTCCTATGCTGAGCAATGTTATGTACTACTCCAGTATGGCCTCCAAGCGCAATAAATATGACATCATCCGCATACACCCTATATGGCGATTTGGCACATACATATTCTCTCATTTTATTATTATTATTATCTTTAAGTGATTACTTACGATTAAATGTAAATTAAGAACCATTTATAAAGCTATTAAACATAACTTGTATTCACTTATATATTTGAGCAACAACAATACACGTCAAATATTCAAATTCAAACACATAATATTCTGTTTCCAACGATATTATTACCCGCATGTTTTCTGCACAGAGTCAAACATTCAACTGACTGTATAAGAAAAAAATGTATCGGTATATTGTTATCACTGGATAAAATAAGGTAGAATTGAACTTTGAACCAATGTAATTAAAAGGAAAGCGCAGTCATCATAGATCAGTTTTGTATGAATAAATATTTTTACATTTTTTTAAAATTAAAATCAAGCGTGTCCTCTCTCTCTTTCTCTCCTTTTATTGACAGAAAAATTCATAATAGTAAATTTAATATTCAAGTTAAGAAATGTTTATTTTCGACTTAATAAGATTAAAGGGTTGTATAATAAATGGCTAGTATCTCAAAATCTATAATAAAAATTTCACAACTTTGTGATGCCATTTAAAAGTTTATAGTTACAGCTACGAGTTGTTTTTTTTTTTTTTTTTTTTTTTTTAGAACCCGTGACCACCAGATAAGAGAAAAAATATTTGTTGAAATTAACATAAACTCTTATGGGACTAAAACTTCAAAAATAATAATTTAAGATCTAGCATGGTGACCCCCCAAATTTGTTACAACTTTGCGCAGCAAATTGTGCAATAGCATTGTTTTAAATGGGAAAAATTATTTTGCTGCGCAAAGTTACATCAAATTTAAGAATATGTGAATGCACCTTTATCCTAATATATTCCTGATCAAAATTTCAGATTTTTCTTTCTCCACAATTTTTAAGTCAATAAATCCCGCAGTACCTGATTTCCTACCTTATAAAACAATAAAATACTGTATATTAAAAATAACAATAATACAAGATTTTATATAAAAAATATACCTTATTATATTGATCTAATGGACCACTTGCAATGAATGAACTAGTTAAAATAATTTGAAATGTTCTTTATGCATCTTATAGAAAAATCGTTTTCACTTACACCCTGCAACAATTAAAAATATTTTATTATAAGCGGCTCATAATTATTTCTTTTTATTATTTATTTTGTGATATTTAATATAAATAATTATAGACTAAATTTGCCTTTTTTTACGTTCTTTTTAATACTTATATTTAGGAAACTATCATTTTACAACGTATTTTATTAATTTTGAATTTTTTATAATCAGTTTATTATTAATTTTTATTTATATTAATATATTTTATACGCGATAAGAAATTTTACATATTGTACCCATTTAGTGGAGAATCTAGTGACAACACTAACAGGTTGATTGCCTGCTTCCCTTCCCCTCCGCCAACCCTCCCCACCTGCGCGAAGCTAGGGCCTTTTATCCACGGGCCTTTTGTCCGCGGGTCTTATGTCCGGCATTCAACAAATCACATAATAAGACTCAAGTAACATGATAAATTAGTTTCCAGGTAAAGAATAAAAAGTTGTGTAATATAAATCATTGATCAATATTTTATGATGAATTTAAATATTTCTGGGAAGTTTAAAAAGTGACGTCACGTTAATCATGCATGCACCTGAGTCACTAATATGACGTCACACACCCTCGCATTAACAATAACGTCACAGGGTAATTGTCACGTCACTAACAAGGTGACTTTCTAAACCTTTCGTGCACCCACTTTAATTTTGTTATTTCTCCGTCACTCGGCATCTTCGTGAGATCAAGCAAATATTATGTAGCACGTCCCGATGAAGTAATTCAATTGCCAAAAAATTATTTACGCATAATTTATACACTTTAATATTGGTTTCTTTTTATTGGTACCGTATAGGTTCATATTTTTATAATATATACATAAAAATTGGATCTATTGATGAAAAACATTATCCTTATAGTAGTGATTCTTCTTTTTTCGATTTATTTATTTATTAATTTTTTTTATTACATTTTTCCCCCCTATTTTGAGTGATGTGATAATTCATATAATGCTTGTTTCATTATTGACATTTTTATGTCATTTAAATGTCGTATTCTTTTATAATGTCTGGTTGTTGTTTTTTCAAATTCACGCAATAAATAAAGACACATAATATATTTATATATTTCTAATATAAAAAGCCGTATTGTATTTGGAAGAACCCATTATTTCAAATTTGATATCTGAAAAATATACGCACACAGTTGTATAAATTTTGCTTTGATTTCTGCGGTGGTCACTCAAGGATAATCCTAACAATTGATTGGCTTTGTCTCGATGAAGATGACCGGTATGGCTTTGACCAGCTGATCAATGTGGGGTCAATGAGCTTACTTATACACCGGCCGCTCCTCTCTTTCTCTCACTCGTGTACATCCTTGCTGGTTGCTTTGCTGCCTTTGCTTGCTTGCATTCAACGGTAATCACTTCCGGATATCGAGCACATCATCTTATAGTTTTCTTACCGTTAACCTTGTCACCCTAGCTATCTATTTGTCTGCAGACAATATGAACTCCTGGCGACACCATAACTTGGTCAATATATTTGCAAGGTTACATTAATCAATCAATAATATTATATCCGTGTTTATCTCTTAACTTGATCTCTCTTATCATGTACAAACATCCCACGCAGTCAGTAAGTCAAAATTATTACTTAATTTTTATGTGGGATTATATATATGAACGTCAGTGTCTTTTATAGACATTTTATCAATGAGAATTACTTTCAAGATTTTATTTAGATGGCTTGATTGTATCTCAAAATCTAAAAAGAAAACTTCTAAACTTTATGATGCTATTTGCAAGTTAATAATAACATCTACCTATGATGAAATTTTCAGAACCTGTAAGAGAGACAATAATTATTCAAATTAACATGGGTTCTTATGGGACTAAAACATAATGATTTAAAATCTAGCATGATGTCCCCCCCATTTTTTTTTTTTTTTTTTTACAATTTGGAAGCTACCTTATCCCAATCAGTGTGCAAAATTTCAGATTTTTCTTTCTTTGCAACTTTTTAGTCAAATCCTGCAGTAGCTGATTTCCTGCTTTAATGAAATTTAATCTATTTTGCTATATTGTTAAATCTCATGTATTGTCTAGGCAATTGCATAATATGCATTTATTATATATAAATTGCAATTGATCCATTGGGGAAATGTATATACGTGTAAATTAAATCTTTATTCTTTTTATATAATAAAGGTAAAACTATATTTTTTCAATATCAATAAAACAAAGATATTTAGATATTGTTCGCAAATAATGTGATATTTTTTTTCTTGCCATATTATGTTATTCTAATGTGATATTTTGTGTTACAGCCACCACACTCGCACGACGACATGGGAAGACCCTCGAAAGACCCTACAGGCCCAAGCAGCTGCCCAACAAGCGGCGAGTGCAGAATTACTAAGCGCCGCTGCAACCTCACCGCACCCCGCCACCTCACCTCAACCACAAGGTAAATAAACTCATCCACATCCATCCACACAATACCTATACACCAACATAAGCAAGATATCGGCTGACTGATTGATAGACTGACAGACACCGATATCTTGACATATGTCACGTAACAAAAGGGAAAATGTATTATTATTATTTTACATAATATAGATATACGTAATATTTATTACCATAGTAGCAATAAAGTTAGATTTATATAGAAAATCGATTGCGATGAGACAAAAATACGGTAACAACGGTTACAGCTTCTTCGGATTCTGCAAACGGTTCAACAACGTCATCTCAAGTTGCTGCGTCTGCATCTCCCGCTGCATCGAGCGGTTCCAGTGGCTCCGCTAGTGACCTAGGTCCTTTACCTGAGGGATGGGAGCAAGCAGCCAGCCCCGAGGGAGAAATTTATTTCATCAATCACCTCACGAGAACCACAAGTTGGTTTGACCCCAGAATACGTGAGTCAACTCATGATTTTAATTCTTGGCTTCACATCCGCGCGAGGTTTCTCTCTTTTGATTTATTTTTATGTTAAAAATCTCTCATCACACACACCAAAATGTACTGTACGCTAAATGAGTAATTAACTATTTTGCACCTATTAATTAAAATCTAATGCTAAGTAAATAAATCAGCAGTTAAAAAACAAAAGCTTCATTAAATTAAATTGAAAGTGTCACTTACTCATTTTACGTCCTTTTTTTCTATGTTTATGATAGAGAAACAGCATATTTATAAGTAACAAGTAACATTATTATTGAAAATTAATTATGCGTAATAAACCTTTAAAGATACCCCAAATAATAATAAAAATTTCATTTTTTTTTGTCATTATTATCTATTTTGTGATATTATTTATAAAATTCTAAAAAATGCTAATGTTATTGTGCTCTCCTCTCCCAAGTGACATTGAATCAAATTTTCAATAACATGGTTGTGGTCAATGCTTGTTTGTTATTACGATTTTGATCAATAAATACCGCAATAAGTACCATATTTGGTGTGTGTGTGTGTGTATGTGTCGTGAAGGGGAAACCTTGCTTCATATTTATAACAAAAGGGGTTGGGGTGGTGGTGGTTTCACTCACTCACATATAAGGCAAGGCAAATCAATATTACAAATATGTAGTTTTGAGTTGCACAACCTAATGTCATATACCTTTTTACGCTACCGCAGCAAACTTCACGAGAAAAAAAAAACTATATACATTATTATTACATCACACGAGCGCAATTTACCCCGCCACCCCCGTAGTTATAGCAACGTATATGTTTTGGTCACATGCAAGGAAAGAAAAATAAATAAAATAAAAATCTGAGTATGATGTGAGATTGTGGTGTGGCATTTGATAAATCATGATTTTAAGCCATGACATCATTTCTCTCTTGCCCGCATTTTCAATTATACAACATTGAGATACATAAAGACGATGTATCTAGGACCAAATGTCATCAAACCAAACTGCCCACCAACCAGCACGAGCTGTGCTACCCACAATTCACACTTGGACTCAAAATATCACCATAGCCAGATGTGGCAGAAAGTATAATGGGGAAACGATGTCATTTCTAACGTTTTGACAATTGTCATAATAAAAAATAATAAATAAAAATAAATGCATCTGAAATAAATGAAATCGATTTGAAAATAAATACATAAAACTGTAATGGAGCTGCAAATTTTTAAAACATTGTCAAAATAAAAGTTTTATTCTTTATTGCCAATATGGCAAATATTTTTCAGTTTTTTTTTTTTTTTTTTTTTTCGTGTTTTATATAATTCTTCATAAACTAATAATATAACAATAATATAAAAATAATATTTAATAAAGTCACAATGAGAAATCAGATTAAAAAGATAAATATAATAAAGTGTTTGAGTATACAGAAATTTCTTGTATATATACAATACATATAATATTTTTACCCTAATAGCATTTATATAAGAAATTTATAATCTTATTTACCTTTACACCTGTACTGTATACGTGATATAGCCTATTATTATTTATCAAAATATTGATTTTTGACGTCACGTAGCGCGTGTTATCAGGTGTATTTTTGACGTCATAACTGATACGATAGAGATTAATATTGCCACATAATATGTATAATAATATGCTCTGTACCAACAATAATCATAATAAGCGGTACTTTCTCTTTACAAGCGGTGTCTTATATAGTGCGTTCAATTTTATACTACAGAAATTAACGTAATGTTCTATATATTTTTATACATTTTTTTTTCTTTTCATTTGCTCAGGTTAATTACTTTTATAGTCAATAAAAACTCTACCTTTTAATAGTTTGTTTGCAGTTAAATTACTTATATGGCAAATCAGCTACAGTATAAATAATGTTGTTGTTATTTTATCTGCTCTTATTAGATGTTTCAAAAATAAATTTGACATTTCATATCGTTTAAAATTCACGAATATACTACACAAATATATTGTGGAATAATGTGTTTAGTAGGAAAGGAAGGATTATATATTTATAATAAACTACATCTTCGTGGCCTTTAAATTTGAAAGGTATTATAATATCGTATATATGCAAGAAAATCTGATGCTCTCTGACATTTGCTATTTTATTAAATAATAATAATACTTTTTATCCCAAGATGAAAGGAACTTCTCATCAGCTAGGGCGTTATGTCATGATCTGCTGCAAATTGTGGTGAAAAGTTAATACCAATGTTCAAGCTTTCTATTCATTAATTTAGTATCAACGGCAACGCCCATACAGAATTCATCTTCACTGTTTATATAAAAAAAAAATTCTTCGTATGATCGATGTACAATAAGAAGTGATATTGTATATTATATTACGATGTGATGTGTGACTGTTTAAGAAATACAAAACGTGAATAAGTCATTAATCTCATTTGAGCTATCATGAAGAAGATAACATTGTATAGGCACGTGTGCATGTAGGTATGCAAGTGCTGCTTTATTGGCTTGCCTGCAGCGTTTGCTATTGTCATCTTGCCTTCTTTTCTTATCTTTGCTGTTTTACTTATTGCGTCGTACATGAATACAGTACCATATTACATTGTATACTCTAGCCGTACTAATTATTGTCACTGGAGTTAAATGTAAATGGAAAAAAAAAAAAAAAAAAAAAATCAAGTAAGTTAAGTTTAAAGTAGACAGATATGTTGTAAATGTTAAATTTGTAATTACTTGATTTAGGAAAGTATTGCGAATAAATTGTATAAAAGTTGCGTCAAGGTAAGCTCAATAAGGAGCTGTGTTTTTATTATTTTGAATCAAAAGCATAATAAAAGTCAATTTTTTTTTTTTTTTTTCCTTTTCTTCTTGTCGGCGGCTCACTCAGTTCTCAGGATTAGCTGCTGCCAGATGTGACGTCACGATTAGCACCTGCTTCCATCCCATGTCCGCGAGTTAGAGCGGCGCGGCGGCGGCGGCTAGCAATATAATATAAGACAAGACAGAGAAAGAAATAAAGAACGGTTGCGCGCGCACGCCACTGGCTGGACATGACCTCAGACTCAGACGGCACCGCCATCTAAAACTCTCTTCCTTGATCATTTTATACCTTCCGTGGTACATAAAAGACCCGAGAAATTCACATTTAACTAAATATTTTAGTTATCATATTTGCATATTATGCTGCAGCAACATTTATGTTCAACCGTCTTTATCATGCAACCTTGGAGCTGAAAATAACTTATTACGTCGAAATTAAATATTGAGACTAAATTAAGCTAGAGCAGCACTTCATTCACCTTTCTCTCTGCTGCAAAAGCTTGAACAAAATTTATCTCTAATGGAGAACGTATATAGAGTATAGTGACTACTTGGACTTTGCTTTATCATACAATCCAAATCAACGTAATAATAATGACGAAAACCTTTGAACCGGACGATGAAACACGATTTCTCGGTAAAAATATATTGTATATAATATTAATGAAATGTACTTTGCTTCCACTGAAAAAGTATATATACAAATTATTTTATATTGACAACAAAAATGGGACTACTTTTATTTGAAAGCCATTATTGTTTTATAAAATTAATTAATTATAATCGCATATTCATCAAAAATGGAAGACAGTATAAAAAAGAAAAGAGCGAACATGCAAAAACAGATCTAATATTTACTTTGCTTACAAAATCTAACAATTTCTCTCTCTCTCTCTCCCCCCTTTTTATCATTATTATTAGTTTACTTACATGATTTATTGATGTTATTAAAATGTCGTTTTAAATTAAATAAAAATTTATTTCATACTAAAAATTGTCAGTACTATTTTTGCAATGAAATATTTTGCGTATTGATTGAATTATTAATAATTGACCTCTTGGAATAGTTTGTGTATGGCCAAAAGCACAAAAGAAATCGGTATCTTAAATTGGACTGCAATTCAAATTTCGAAAATTTGAACATTGAGTTGACATGTTAGATAACATCCTGTTTTAAGTCTTACCTGACTATAGCTTTAAATTAATGTGACTAATGTGTCGGTTGTTCTTTTGTTTCAGCAATGCACATGCAACGGCTGTCCGTGCAGAACCAGCTGCAATCCCCTCCGCAAGTGTCCGCGAGCCCCGCTACTTCTGCGGCATGGCTCAACCCTGCCCTTACAACTCAAGGGCTGCAGAGTTTGCAAGTGTCTCAGCAGAAACTTCGTCTTCACAGCCTACAACTCGAGCGAGAACGACTCAAGCTCCGACAGCAAGAGATCATCCGCCAGGTGAGTGTCTGGGTG
The DNA here is from genome assembly GCA_949318235.1 of Ecdyonurus torrentis. NCBI lineage: Eukaryota > Metazoa > Arthropoda > Insecta > Ephemeroptera > Heptageniidae > Ecdyonurus > Ecdyonurus torrentis. The sequence goes on along the minus strand of OX439128.1, from coordinate 26,423,545 downwards.
TACTGATTACTGAATATCTAAAATTAGTTGAACAAAAGTTAGTTTTTACATAAACATTCAATATTGCAATGTTTAAAGGAGTAGACATAAGTGTGTGTTTGTCATGTCTCAGGAGATGTTGATGCGACAGTCAAGTGGCGCTGTAGATGAAGCCACTAGCTCAGGGACAGACCTTGGTTCAGCCGCAGGTCCCGCTGGCATGGACCCCTTCCTCAGTGGTTTGACTGACCATTCGCGGCAAGAGTCTGCAGATAGCGGGCTTGGCATGGGTCCTGGCTATAGCTTGCCTCACACACCTGATGACTTCCTTGTCTCCATGGATGATAACATGGATGTCAATGGTAAGCTTCATTCACATTTATATTATTATGATTTGGACGCTAAACCTAACAGCGTTGTATGCTATTAATAATAAACAGGGTTTTCACTTGATTCATATATGTTCTGTGTGCTATATTTATTTATTATATTATTTTATTTACAGAGGGAGGTCCTGCAAGTCAAGAGATGGCATCCCTGGACGCACCTGACATTAGCTCTCTCAGCTCAGACAATATTGATTCCACGGACGATCTAGTTCCATCGTTGCAGGTAAATATTGGTGCTGCATCTTTAATTAATTAAAGCTGTAATGTCTTTAATGTAATGTAATTAATATCTGCAATGAAGCATACATATTTTTTAACATTGTTATTATTATCATCACTCATCACCATGGGATTTTGCAACTACACATTAAAGTTCTAGTAGTACTGTATGACATTCTCCAAAATATCAATGTATAAAAACCACTTGTTATTTTGTTTCAGCTAAGTGAGGACCTGTCCAACGACATTTTATATGACGTTCAGTCGCTGATCAACACGAGCAAAAATGACAACAATGTGCTAACGTGGCTCTAGTCCTCCTCACACAATAATCAATGTAGTGAACATTTTTTTACACCTTAACCAAGAAAATAATAATAAATCACTATAATCGTGATTATACATAATAATTATATTATAATAATAATGGTTGCTCAATATAATATTTCTGTTTGTTATTTTTGGCACTAAATGCCCTCCAATAATATTTTATAGTACTTAATATATCGAGTGCCTTATACTAGGAACATCTATGTGAATCAATAATAAATTGATGTTCCCACCGTCCCTTTATACAATGAGCGTGGTTTACAGTAAAAGTGTACAACAAAAGTTAAAAAAAAAAAAAAAAAAAAAAAAAAAGAAAAAGAAAGAAAAAGAAAATAAAGTGCCTTTTATTGTGTGACTTACGATTAAATATATCACATTTATAATGGAGCTTGTAGATATTATATTCTCTGCTATATATTTTGTTGCTCACATTTCAGTGGTAGCTATTATTATATTCTTTCAATTGAATTAAAATAGTGTATTTAGCATATTATATACATTTTTACACATATATATTATATTTATTTTTTTGATATCAAAATGGTACAATATTCTAAACAATATTTAATGGTTTTTTGTGCTCACTAATGCTTTAATAAATTAAATAAATTAATAATAATAAAAATATATATATAAAAAGAAAAAGAAATTGTTTATCCACTGCAAATATTTTAATATTGTGCAATATTTACACAAAGGTGCTCATATAAGTATTAATAAAAAGAATGTGCTTTTTTTTTTTTTTTTTTAGTATGAAAAGGTGTTGTTTTGTGGATATATATATATATTATACTCTGTTAATTAAAAGTTAACACCAGAAAAACATGTGAGCATTCTTTATATCATGCAGCAATAATTTTAATTGTTTCAGCTCATTTAAATAAATTAAAAAATAATAATAAAACGTATCTGTGACATTTTGTGTATTTTACTTGCTTCATAGCAAAGGTATATGTTTGTGTTATCTAGAATTTTTACAATTGTGTCCCTTGCTCACACACTAACTAAAAGTTACATTGATTTTGTCACTTCAAAAAATATTTTAAACTAAATTGTAAGTTTGCAGTTTTCATTTTTAGTTTATATTCAGTATCTGTTCGTAATATCTGGAAAAGAAAGAGTTCCAATTTTTTGTAATGTTTTTTTGTTTTGTTTTTTAAATATTGATTTTTTTCTCCTTAAAGTGGACTTTTTTTCAAGATTTTTAAAACAAACAAATCTTGTTGCGGGAAAAATTATTTTGTTCTGAGAAAATTATGTAATGATTTAAGTGTATAATTTATTTTTTTAATTTTGTTATGATTTTATATATTATAAAATTTTGTTAGTGACAATGATCATTGTAACTTTGCAAAACAGTTCATAGTTACTACAGTAACTTTGTAATTCTGTAAAATGCACCTGTTTTTTTCTATGCCAAGACTGTCTCCTTTGCTTGCAAAAGAGACAAGTACATTGCAAATAAAACCAATGTGTGAGCTTATGCCATCTGTATGTATTATCTCTCTATTACATATAGATCATTGATATATAATATATGTGTACGTTTAGCTCTTATCTGGAAGAAAGAGCTTTCTTATTATAATTTATATAAGTGTGCCTTCTATATAATGTAACAATTGTTGCCGTCCTAATTTATTCTAAAAATTTATCACTGTTGAATGTATTGTTTGCTCACTTTTTTTTTTTTTTTTTTTTTTTTTTTTTCTTCTTCCATCTTCTTATGAAGATATAATAATTTAACCTTAACTAAAAATTGTTGTTATAAATGAACGTTATCTTCTTTTAATTGTGGAACATAAAAGTTTTGAGATAAATAAATTTTGCATGAAATGTATGTTTAAAATATATTTTATAATTAAATTATTATGTGCCTGTCCTTACTACAGCAATTACTTTGTGTTCAGAAATATTATATATTTTTTAATTTGAAACAATGCATTCAACTTTTTTTTTTTTTTTTTGTAAAACTTGTATAGGCCTATAAATATATAAAAACGAGAAACTGGAATCAAGTGTTTAAGTATAATGTTTACATGAAAATGTTGTTGTTGATACTAGTTGCATATCGAATTTTGTGTAGTCTTAATTTGATGGATGTAAGTATTAAAAATGTTTATAATTATGTCAGGTGTTGGTGCTATATGCAATTTTTCCTTTTCCTTTTCTAATAATCATGATTTGTGTATTTGCATTAAAAAAAATCAATAATAATAAAAAAAAAACCATCAAAATATAATATTATGTTGACATGTATTTTTTTGCCTTTATGTATTTTTTTATAATTTAAGAACTTTTATGCTCATATTACTTGTTATCCTATGCCGCAACAGCTTTTTTTTTTTTTTTTTTTTTTCCTTTGCCTATAATATTTTCTAATGATACACTAACCCCTTGGTATTATCATCATCAGTGATGTTATATGTGGCAGCAATAAAGCTGAATACTCTGCAGCAAACTCATTTTTTTCATATTATATAATGTAAATAAATATGACAAAAGATCAAAAAAAAAAAAAAAAAAAAGCGTTGAGTTTTATTCTGATACAAATTAATCTACCTTACCTATTTTATAATTTTACATATGTTGAAGAATTTAAAGTAATATTATTATTCGTTAACCTCCTTTATATATTTAAAAAAAAAAAATCTTTTTTTAATTGAATACAGATCAATTTAAGAGTACAAAACATGAATTAAGGAAATTAAACCATTACTGTTGGATTGATTATATAAAAGAAGAGGATAGAGGGAACCATCAAGGACCTTTCCATAGTGAAGAGAGTCCCATAGTTCAACAAAAATCATGCTAGCACAGATAAAAAACTAATACATATTGGATAGCTTTCAACACTAAACTCCAATAGAAAATCAAGTATGTGTGTGTGCCTTCTTCAGTCCTTATAGACTTGGAGAGAAATAATAAATGCTGTTTTTTACAATATTTGTATCTGTATTTGCTTTACCAAAGTTACCCAGATAGACGTATTGAACTTTATATACACACTTATACGGTGACGGCAAGTTGAAATTTTAAATATAAAGTTACTTTCACAATGGAGGTAAGATATAACATAAATTGACATAAAATATTGTATACTATTGACTAATAAAGGAACAAATGTTTTGAGGCTGACTATAAGCGATTTCGGTCACTGCCGCTTCCGTTTCTACGTACTACGCATGCGCAGTACGTCAAAAATGGATGTGAGCAAAATCGCTTATAGTCGGCCTCAAAACAGTTGTTCCTTTATTAATCAATTTTATAATATTAAAGTACTAATATTAATATCATTAATAATAGGCCTATGCTAAATAATAATATGCTAAATTAAGAGTTTATAAACTTTTTTAAAAGAACCCAAATTTAATTTCCATTTTGCACTGAAACACTGTGGAACAAGGTTAATGAACAAGCCTTAGTGTGATTTTTAAGGATGAACATTTATTTTTGATATTTCATCAATGTGTATTATTAATATTATCAGTTTTAATTAATCTCATTTAACAGAGGTATGCAATACAAGAAAACAGTATAAATATTATAATTGTATTTATGCATGCAATAAATATTTGTATAAAAATGAATGTTGTTATATAATTTTAACAACAAAAATAAGAGATTCAACATGTCAAAAAAATATTGTCAACTTTTAAAAATAAGTTTTAATTAAAATTTGCAAGCTATGTTTTTTAATCAGTAAAATAAGTTAAAATTTATACAGAGTATATTAAAAAATGAAAACATGATGATTATTATTATAACTGCAGAATTTTTTGAGATAGAGTAAATCTTGCAATATTTCTAACAATTAAACAATTAACTTCCCCTTAACCACTTACTAATTAGCTATATTCTTAGCTATCATTCTTGCTAACTGAAATAAATTAAAATAATACTTTTCAGAAAGACTAGGGGATGCAGACTTCTATATTTTGATAATCATTAAAAGCTACTTCATTAATGGCTAAAATTTAAATAATAATTATAAGCGAATGAGAATCCTAATCTTTTAAACCATGAAGTTTGGTGAAGTAGACACTCAGTATTATTGTGATCGTAAACGCTTTTTGCTCTCTGTGCATTTACATTCCACATATCATCAGGTTAGAGCACAAACCGTGTATCTACAAAAGCAGCTAAGTCAAAAATCTTATTTTTTTGCTTTTGCAGATACAAGGTTTGTGCTCTAACCTGACAATCTTATAATTTTAAAATTTGTAAGAAACAGTAATGTAAAATACTTGAATAAATATATGAATGAAATAGACTGGAAACATCACAGGATTACCTATGCAAAGGAGGATCTATTACATTAATATTATTTATTGTGCGAGCTTTTTTTTTTTTTTTTTTTTTTTTTTTGTTCTTCAACTACACACATAATAATTATGCTCAATGAAATATTGCTATCACTGTTTATAAAGTACATGAATCAATTATTTATGAATCAATACTTATTATTACAAACTATCTCAAGTTAGAAAAGCAAGCGTACTTGTGCTATATATTATAAAGACAATCCACCATACTTCATGGTTATACAATGATGTAATGCTACTGAACACTGATAGGTTGCTAGTAGCTGCCTTTTCAACCTAATTTACCCAGTAACCACACCAACAGCTACTCCTGCCACAAAAGATGCAAGGAAAATATGTGCTTCTGTTAATTGGAAACCTTCTTCTCCAGTCGAAAAGACATTGTACCAACGTTTGGCCTTACGTTGTCGATTATGAAGAATATCTTCTGCCTTATCCATCTTGCGGTTTATAAATCTCTCCACCTGCCACATACAATGTGTACATACTATTAGTACTCGAGATAAGCAATAATAATATTTCTAATTTATACCTACCTAACAAATCACTTAAAGTATGGGCAAAATTTTAATGTGAATTTTATTATTCAAAAGATTTCTTTCTATTTTTGAATACATTCTATTTGCTTTGAAGCTATAATATCATGTTTATTTTTATTATTTTGTGCATATTAGAACTTAATATAATTATTTTTTCATTTGATGCATCCAGTACTTTTTGTAATGTTATCTTTTACTGCTTCATGCTGATATTAGGTAACTTCCCTTCCTCCCCCCCACTACAAAAAAAATTATTTTAAGCATAAAGAAATTCTATGTATGCTAGCACCAAAAAAAATCTGATCACAGCGTTCATGTCTCAGACTGGTGCAAGATAGGGAAACTTTAACGCAATTAATCAGATTTATTTTTTGGAACCAGTACAGTCTTAGTTTTAATTTAATCTCCCATCAGCATCAAAACCTACATAAATTTTCTATTGTAAATAAGTTATATAAGTAAGAAGCATATTGATTAAAAGATGTTATTGTAAATAAAAGAAACATTTACTGAGAATAATTTAATGTCAAGTCAAAATAATTATACATATTGAGATACAATCAGATACTAGATTAGCTGTAAATTTAAAATGAATCACAAAAAGAAAACATTATACAAAATGCGTTTACTGAGATTGAGACTTTGTTTTTAAGGTGAGTAAAATGCATTTTACACACATTAACAAAAAAAGTAGTGTCATAAAAGATCAATGTTTCAAATCTTAAAGCTGAGAATACTTTGATATCAGATATTTATTATTTAAAAAGATTAAGAAAAGAAATCAACTAGGGTAAGTAATCTGTTAGTTTACTTTCTGAACACACCTAAAAACTATTCATAATTTTAAAATCTACAATTAACATTCAGTTTGACAGAAAAGGTAAGACACAAAAATACTTTAAGCCTTGTATTATTTACAGAATAAAAAAGAATCATAAATTTAATGGCATTTTTTTAATGGTAAATGTGCTAGATGTTATATGAATAAAATAAGCAACTTTCCTTTCTAAATTAGAATGCAAGTGGTTCATAATCTAATATGTGTACGTTTAAAACCGCATTGCTAAATTTACCATTAAGTCTTAATTTTATGTGTAATTTAAGAGCAACCCACACCCACAAGAAATCCACTGACAAAACCAGCAGCCAGGTATGAGTTTTCCCTAATGAACTTGCGCACCTTGTCAATGGTGCGAGGGCCCTCTCCAGTGGCTGCTTCTTCAACTCTATCAGCAACGCGATCAACATGACGTGACAGTTTGTCCCAGTCAACTGTGATGTAACCCTTGTGATGAGCTAGCGTCAACAACAAAACTCCTCCACCCAGGGCAGTGGCCGCAGCTTTGCCAACTCGCATAGATACAAATCCAGTGCACCTGTATCAGAAGACCAGGACATTAGTCAAGTTCAACTATAACCAACAGTGTAACTATCAGAGTACAGTAGTGACGGATAACATCTTACATTAGAGTTGTCAGTATGTATATGGAACAGCTCTGACCAAAAGTTGGAAAATGATTTGTATAGGCAACCCTCAAACATTGGTCAAGACTCAGGGTCTAAATTGTTGGCAGATGGGTTAGTGAACTTAAAAAAAATTATATATTTTGGTTATCTCCTCAACCAATAAAGCTAGACACAGGAAACTTGAACTTTTGGATACCCAGGGTATATGATTGACCCGAGAGTGCATCTAAAATGCTCTAAAGTCAATATTTCTCAAAGTCCCAACAATTGAGAATCAACCTCTTTCATTTAAATAACCTGTGAAAAGCCATTAGCATGCCATCAATTGAGTCTCTACCATATCTTTATGAGAAAATGCAGTGGCCGCCACAGCCTCTTTCTTTAACTTTTGTCCAGAGGTGAACTGTTTTTAGAGTTTATTATGTATCATGCAGTTTATTATTATTATTATCCCCAGTAGTTAAGTCTAGTCGGTTTTTAAAACATACCCATGAATGTGTTTTGTGTCACAAAATTTAGTGTAAGTGGGACATATTGTAACTCCAAGAGCCAGTGGCATTCGTTTCATTAAATAGGGCGCCTACACAATTTAATTTCTAGAGTATTCATATTTTAAATTACATCTGTATAAACATACCAGTATATAGCTGTAAGTCATCAGTCATCAGCTCTAAATTCTAGTTAAATAATTATCTATGATATAATAAAAATTAAAAAGGGGACAATAAAATAATATAAGCCTATAGCTTACCATCCTGATGCTCCTCCCCAGATCAATTGCTTGGTTGCTGACTTTTTGCTCACATCTCCCAACATTCTGTCAATGAAATTCTTTGTTCCTCGCGCTACCTCATCCAAATCTACAAGTTCTCTTCCCTCAGCATTGCCTCGTGGACCAATCTTCTTACCAGCTTTACTCATAATGCGATCCTGAAATAAAAAGTATAAATTGCGCAATCTATTTTCCTTCACGTAACTATCACGTGCATAAAATTACTCAGCGCTATCAATAGAAATTGTGTCTATGGCACAATCACATAAAAATGACAGGATTACAGGGTTCAGAATTGCTCAAAATGATTCAAATAAGCTGATAATTTTTAAGGGTAATTTTCTCAAAGATTATACATGCAAATTAGAGGAAATATTATTGGATTCATTGTATTATTAGTTATTAGAGTATAAAAATGCTTGGGTAACACCCTGTTTGGCCTTGCAACTGAAGGTACCATTGATTGACGGCACTTTTGGCGAAGTTCTTTCATAGACTCGACTTTCATACTACTAGAAATTATACCTAATAATAATTCTTCAATTTATCTTCGTAAAAATTAAGCACACATAATATTGAACAGTGAAAAAATTATGAATATTTCAGCGTCTTTTTCGAAGCTTCTCGTTTATGGCGAAAATTGAACAGCTGATAATTTGCATTCGCAGAAAAAGAGGGTGGGGGGAACAAAGTTTGAAGGGACCTTTCATGATTCGGTACAAAAATATTTTACAACAAAATGTCTTTTTTTTTTCTTAAAAAATTATTATGTATTTATTTTAAATCATATTCAAAGTTATTTCATTGCATTAGGTGAATTAAATGCATGAAAATTAAGGAAATATAGTAAAATTAAAAATATTTTAGTGCGTCGACGAGTTTTCCTTCATACCACAAACCTTCAAAATCAAGAATTCAGATCAGATTTAAATCAAATTTGATTTTGTTAATTCCACATTTTGTAATGCATTTAATCAAATAAATAACGTTTTAATTACGATTTGTATTAAAGTAATAGTAAAATTTTCAATTAATATTGATAATTTTTACAAAATAAAATTATTTTTAGTGTAGTGCTGCCACCACAAGTCGTCTGCATCAACTACATCCAAACTCCCGACAATCATTGCGGCGCCCACGATAAAAAGCAACAAAAAGAGAGGAGTGTCTGTTTCGTACAGTGAAAGTGTTTCCTTTTTTGTTGTTTAGTACAGTGAAAGTGGTCCTTTGAAACCATCTGATGGCTTCTTAGTTATCTAAAAAGTGCATCTAAACTGTAAAATGTCTCAGGAGGCAGACGATTTAAATTTAACTGCCCAAGATTTGCAGGTGCTGTCTGAATTGGACAGGTAAGACAAGCATAATTATACATACATAACAAGGCATTTACTTAGCTCTACTTTTGCAGCAAAAGTTTCACCTACTTTCAACTCCACCATTTCATCTCTGATTTTATTCTTATTTTCAGCCGGCAGTTTGGGTTCCTGAAATTAAGTGCACCCGAGCAAGCTAAGAAAAGAGCTTTGGTCGTTAAGGTAATGTATCTAATTAAAATATGATTTAATATTTAATTAATCCTAATTGTCCAACGCATGAAATGGTGACCTGGTTTCACTGCATATATGTAGTTCATCCTCATGATATTAATATGACGTTCTTTAAATGAATGCCATGTACCCTCTTGTTAAGTTTAAATTGGCATGAACTAGGGTGAATTAATTTATAGGTCAAATAAACGAGCATTCAATTTTTGCAGTTAATAATATCATGTATGTATGTATACTTCCATATCACAATTTAGATGAACACTTAACTTGGTTCATAAAACAGATATTAGAAACAAAAACCATACAGAATTAAATTTGATTTGTGAGTTATGAAAGCATTTTTTATGCTAACATTTTAAACAGCATAATGATTCTTAAGCCTACATTTACAGATTTTTTTTATTTTTATTTTTTTATTATTACTGCATTTAAATATCTGAAAGCATTATTATAATTTGCAATTTTTTTATTGGTATGTTGCAGGCTGTTAAGTACCTTGAGGGTATGATAATTGCTGCTCAGCGGCAAAAAGAACGTAATAAACGTAAGGAAAATGATGCTACACCAACAAGTACCGTGCCTGATGAAAAACCTTCATCGTCTACTGAAACATCTACTCCAACACCAGCTGCGACTGATGCTAAAGAAATTAACATTGAGCCTAAGACATACTGCAAATTGGGTCACTTCCATCTCCTGCTGGAGAACTTCAGCAAGGGTGAGTTTTTTTTTTTAGTCTTATCTTCTTCATACTTGAAGGGTTCTCAAAATACAGTAATAAAAAAAATAGATATCAGATGTTTATAAATAATGTACTGTACACTGTACTGTACGTGATGGGTACGTAGTATTATTTTTAATAGTAGGTAAATTCAACTCAAGTGAGTTAAGCAGATGTGGTATGAGCCATCTCTAGCTGTACAGAGCTCAGCCAACTCGTACTCATGAGTCCTCATTAAAGGACGAAATGTGCCTAAAGCCATGAGTTGGTCTGACGCTGTTTCATTTTGTTGTGCCTTTGATGTAGTGTGAGAACATGAGATACTGCCCACATAATACGGTATATCGTATTCTGTTGATGCAGTATCCCTATCCTATTAACGTCTATTTAAAAATATCTAGCACTCGTCTATGCAAGAACATTAGATCTCAAGTCCCAATTTACTACCTATATAAATTTGAGAATCTTTGACTCTTATTCAACTAATAAAACACAAATCGCATGGCTAATCTCTCTCATACTCCTTTCTAATATCTTTTACTATTGTTATTATTTTAACATCATATTTTATGTACCGGTATTGTAAGAACGTGAGATGCTAGGCATATCGTGTTTTATATTGACACCGACTACACCGTATCGTCATCCCTTAATGTCTATTTTTAACTAGCTCACGCTAGAATATTTGGTCCCTAGTCCTAATTTACTATATAAATTACAGAATCTTTGCATTTTATTGATTTTCAATTTAACGTGCCCTAATCTCTATGTACCAACTATTTACTAAATATATATTTTTTAACTTTTTAATACCAACTGCAGTTTTTTTGTTTCCTTGTACATATCATAATACATATTATGGTAATTAATTATGAAATAAAAACTCTTTCGAATTAAATGTATTATCACAGGAAAAAAATAGAAAAATCAACAAGCACCTTACCACGATAAAATCTGTAGCTAAATGAAGATGTTGTTAAACTAAGTCAACACAAATATATTGACATTGATTAAGTTGTTTCACGGGTAACTGCCTTCTTCTTCAGTTGCTTCTAGTGTAATATGAAGAGAGAATAAGGTTTCAAATAAATTTAACAATTTAGACCTTAATATATTGGGATCCTTTATTATTATTATGACTTAAAGTTCTATTCATTTATATAATCTAATGAAACATATTGTTGCCTAATTTCATGGAGCTTTACATTTTTTTTAGCCAAATGTACACTCGTCTCAAAAAGCCTGAGTTACTGTACCTGCCGTTCAACCTTTTATGGTATTGCGTGCAAAAAAATGGGTGATACATTAGCGGTAAAACGCTAAATTGGCTGAGTTTTTTTGAGTCAAGTATAGTGTAGGTAGCCTATTAGGCAACTGCAAATAATCAGGACACGGCACTAGCAAGTGTCATCAGGTCGAACACTGGCAAGGGTCATCGTTAGTTTTATGTTAATTTTGGCCCGGTATAGGGCTTACCGTGTTAAATTGGTGGTAGGGTTACCAACTGTCCTTTTTTCAGAAGGACAGTCCTTTTTTTGAGGTTTTTGTCCTTTTTTATTTTTTTTCCAAAAAAGGACACTTTACTCCCCTTATTAGAAATTTTAGATTAAAAAAATATTAAACATTTAAAAAAAAATTGCGCAATAGCAAAAGTTGTTATACAAATCACAAGTACTTGACAGATAGATTTGATTACTCAAAAAACAGTTGGCTATGTGTAGTGTCCTAATGGAGTTCCTTCCTATTCTGATTTTATAGAAGTAATTGAAAAACTTCACCCTCAATTTGAAAGATATAATATTGATAGAGACATGCTGTTTGAGGAAATTATTACACTGAAAACACACTACACAAATTTAGTATCAAATAAAGTAATTACAGATCATTGCACAACTGTAGATAAATGGCTTCATGTATTCAGAAACAACTTCTACAAAGAAATTCCTATCATTTACAAAATCATGCAGTTTTTATTTAGCATTTCAGCCACCTCTGCTTTTGTAGAGAGGGTTTTCAGTATCATGAACCTAAAGTGGAATGACACCAGAAATAGGTGTTCAAATGATTTGATAAGCCTCGTTCACAATGGACTTTTTCTAAGTGCACTTAAGAATTTTCTTAATTGGTTTTACTTAAAGGCGTAGAACACCTTGAACAAAAAAGTTGCGTAATATCTTAACAAACCTGAAAATCAACGTTGATTTGGCCGGAGTCATTGATTTCTAATTTATTTTTCATTCTCAAAATGCCGCTGCCGGTCACTGACGTCACAGCTCGCCCGGGTTACTTGCGCATGGACCAGGCGAGCTGTGACGTCAGTGACCGGCAGCGGCATTTTGAGAATGGAAAATAAATTAGAAATCAATGACTCCGGCCAAATCAACGTTGATTTTCAGGTTTGTTAGGATATTACGCAACTTTTTTGTTCAAGGTGTTCTACGCCTTTAACAATTTTTTTTTCATAATTTTTCTTATAGCTAATTAGAATTACTATTATTATTATTATAATTATTATTTTTTATTATTATTTTTTTTTTTTTTTTGCTTGCCATATTGTGTTATCGTGCTATACTATACACCAATTCTAGTCCCAGTCAAGACATTGTCTTATCGACAGGTAAGGACTTTCCAATTAATGGAAAAGTACACACGGGCCGGCCACGGCCTAAGTACACAGCCCGGTATTTGCCATGACAGCCTAGAGAGACCGTGGAAACATCTAGGAAATTGTTAAGTGAAAGTTCTATGTAAAAAATTGAGAAAAAAAAATTCTTAAGTGGAAATCAAACCTTTTTCTTAATTTGAAAAAATTAGCGTTTTCACTTAAGAAAAGTCCATTGTGAACGAGGCTTTAAATAATGAAATCATGACTTACTTTATACTATACAATGACACTTGTAATCAATTCTATGACAACATTTTAAATGATACTAGCTTCTTAAAAGATGTGAAATCTCAGGAAAAATACAGCTTTAAATAAGTTATATTACTTAATTGACCACTTGCAATGAACAAACTTTTTAAAATAATTTGAATAACCTTAATGCATTTCTTATGTAAAAATCGTTTTCACTTACTTGCTGCCACAATTAAAAACATTTTATTGCAAGTGGTCCATTGTTGTCAGTATAATTTTAATATAAATCATTCAGGAATGCCATATATTATATTTAATATTATATAAAATTCCTGAATTATTTACAGTATATTAAATTAAAATTAAAATGTGAAATAAAGTTTGTCAGAATATTGTCAGAATATCAGAAAAATTGATATGTAAATTATATCAAATTGGATTATTTGATTGTGATTGCAATGATTGCATACACAAATTACAACATTTCTCATTCATATTCATTAATCATTATTATTAATGTTTTTCAAAATTTGAAATTTAAAAATTTTAAAAATTACATTTCATGCACAGTATTTAATTTATAAAAAAAATAATAATAATACAATTTACAAAAGTGCAGTGTGCAGTGCACACCGTATTTTTTGTAATTATATAATCTATGAAACCTATCTATCAAATGTAAATGTTATCAATAATTATTAATAATTGTCAGTATCAAATTTAATTAAAAATGTGTGGATTTTATTTAATGTATTTTTAAATTATTCAATTCATTAAGTCTAGTGATCTAGTCTATTTCTATTCTTTTTTTTAACATTAGAAATAAAACAATAAAAAAAATCGCTGCTTTTTTTTTACCAAACTTAAAAAAATTCATATCTAAATTTTAAAAAAGTATGTGTTACATACACAAGATTGAATATTAAACTTATATTATTACTTATAAAATTGATTAGTTTGCTTGTTTTTTCAAAGAAAAAGGGGCGTGGCATACAAAAATTTCGCGCCTGCGGCGGGCTACTGGGGAGCTTCGCCCCCCAGTCCCCCCGATTGGGTTTTGCCCATGTCCTTTTTTCACATTCTGCATAGTTGGCAACCCTAATTGGTGTTTTTTTTTTTTTAGTTTCTCGCTTCAGAATTTTTAAAACACGTTAAATCGCCCATCATTATAAAGTAAAAAGCATTACTAAAAAAATATTCAGAATTTGAGCAAGCCCCAAGCCCCATGTGAAAGTAACAAGGTGAAAAATAAGCTCAAAGTTGACTCCAAATGAGGGCCTGGTTCTGCTGTAAATTTCAGTTTCTCAAAGCTGAATTTTTAGAATACAGATGAAAATGATATTTTATTACCATATGAGAAGGGTCAACAATGAGAAACTGAAATTTATGGCAGAACCCAGACCTTCATTTGGAGTCGACACATTTTTCACCTCATTCCTTTCACTGTGGATGTTCACGTCCTAACTACTTTTTGAGTTGTGCTTTTTACTTTATGCTGATGTCTCATTTAACGTGTTTTAATAATTCTGAAGCAAGAAATTAAAAAAATAAAACCCTCAATTTAACATGGTAAGACCTATACCAGGTCAAAATGAACATAAAACTAATGATGACCCTTGCCAGTGATCAACCTTATGACCCTTGCCAATGATGTGTTCTGATTACGTGAAGTTGTCTATTGGCTCATATTTTGTATATTGTTGCTTCTTCGTCAAAATAGACTATCTGCACTTTCCGCCAGCATGGCTAGGTTATTCAAATAATTAGAATTTATGTACTTTTTATCATTATGATGAACACACTATAGTAAAATGAAGCAAAATGTATCCCACAATTTTAAGAAGATGTATTAAGCATTATGTTACAATAAAAACAATATAAGAAAACAACTAATTAAGGGGGGGGGGGAGGATGTGTATAATATAATTATACTGTATAATCAAAAAAAAAAAAAAAAAAAAAAAATCTAGAAATCGCATTACCATGATAAAGTCTATAGTTTGGTCAAGATCGTGATGACACTGATGACTCAGTTAACTAGAAGTTAAGACAGGTTCATCTTCATCAACTGAAGAAGAGTGTTGTCACTCTCAAAATGTCTGAATTAAAGTACGTACATAAATATTCATATTAACCGTGCCATCAAGATCTTCGCCTATCTATGGACTTCATCGTGCGTGTTGCTTTTTGTACTCTTTCCTTTGCTAATACATTATATAATAAAACAGTTTAATATAAAGGCTTGCCAGAGTAGATTTGCGCTATCAAATTAAGCATGTGTCCCCTTGTCATTTTTTTCAATTAGTTTGTATCTACTATGGCAATATTCAAATTGCAAGCAACTCAGCCCTTTATTTTAGTAAAAATTAAATTTCTCTTCCTTCCTGGAGGGTTAGATTATAGTAAATATGAACTCAAACTAGGAAGTACCATAATAATTAGTATTACGGTCGTCCCATACAAAGAACTATCATTTTCTCTCTCTCTCTCTCTCTCTCTCTCTCTCTCTCTCTCTCTCTCTCTCTCTCTCTCTCTCTCTCTCTCTCTCTCTCTTCTTACTTGTTACTTTTCAGGTAGTACATAATAAACATTACGTATAAAGCAAAAGTCTGCATCATTTATAAAGTTCTAAATTTCAGATAATATTTTTGGTAACTGCATAATATGAAACTACTGTATTTAGTTTTTCATGTAATAGCTTGTAACCATTAAAAGAAGTTATTGCTACAAAACGGCTTGACATTTAAAATAACTATTTCAGATGCTAATATAGATAATCATAGAATAGCAAACTTCAAAATTGAAATGCACCTGTTTTGCAAATATTAAAAAATAAAAATAAAAAAATGCAAAATTTAAATTGGTATTGATAATCTGATGATCTTCGATATTAAATTTGTGAGGGAAACTAGAAATGCCAATATTATGCACTTAAAAAACTTAAAGTATACATTATTAATTTTGTTATTCAAAATGAAATGTAATTGGATATTTGTGTATAAATTATACTATATTAGGCATTTATTCAGGATAACTTTAATTTAATTTAATTAATAATAAACAAACATATTAAGGCTCGTGTAGGGCTTAATTTAAATTGTTGTATATATAGTGTATTTTAGTATATTAATTGACTTGAACTGTGATAAAATTGTGCTGCAATTTCTGATGTATACTGTTTTGTTTTAGCAATGTCTGCATATCAGAAGTTCTTGAGTCTCAAGTCGGACTACTGGAAAGACCCTAACTTCTTGTATGGGCAGGGTCTTGTGTACTTCCACTTCAACGCCTTCCAATGGTGAGTACCAGTTATCCATTTCTTTTCCTACTTGTTCAAACCCATAATTTTTTTTTCTCTCTCTTTTTCTAA
Source organism: Ecdyonurus torrentis (assembly GCA_949318235.1). Classification (NCBI taxonomy): domain Eukaryota; kingdom Metazoa; phylum Arthropoda; class Insecta; order Ephemeroptera; family Heptageniidae; genus Ecdyonurus; species Ecdyonurus torrentis. The sequence continues at coordinate 26,407,033 of OX439128.1, read as the reverse complement.
AGTTGTAATTCATTATCATTGCTTTTTGCTTCTTTGGAACAATTTCCTGAATTTATTAATATCCTTATGGTAAATTGTAGCCAAAAATGTGTGTAGAATTTAAATCACTGCATTGATTTAGTCGGAATCAATACAATGAACAAACTAGGGGCTTAATTTTTCTGGCACCCTGTAAATTCAAATTGTATATTTATTTCTGATTATGATAATATTATGAAATGGAGGTTGCTTGAATCTTCTCTCTACAGCAGTAGGTGTGTATAGTCTGCATTGTCGAGTTGCGTGGGGGGAGGGGGGGGGGGGAAGGATCTGGACAAGGTCACCAGTCCATCAGCCCCTCTACACTCCAGCCAGCCTAGTTTAATTCTCCATGGCCACTAGAGGCGCTGTCTCTGAATTAATTTTACTTTTTTTTCGTACTATTATCTTAGTATAAATTTAATATATTATGCGATACTGTTCCTAATTTACTACCCTGTTTATTTTTATTTTATTATTTACGATGTTAGTCACGTTTTTATTTTCAATACATAGAAATGTTATTTATACCCAAACACAGAATAGACGGTTTTTAACCATTAATTATGTTGAACTGAGGAATAACCTGAGTTTGAAACTACTTTTTTTTTTTTTTTAAATATAATTTATAATATTATATATTTTTAACCCTTTAAGATTATTTATAAATATGACGAAGCGGCTGAGGATATTTTAATTGCTACTTTGTGAGCGAGAATGCATTTCGCTGTTCTCCAGCAGCACCAAGGTCAGGTACACCGTAGGCAAGGGGGAGAGGGAGGTGCAAGCTTGCAAGATGTTGTTACCACGGCGGAGTTAACCAAGGCCGCGGTCGCCTCTGCTCTGCTCTCGTGAGCAGCAGCAGCAGCAGTGAGAGAGATAGGGTTCACTGCCCAGACACTATCTCAGCGAAATTTAAAGCCCTAGCTCGCTCGTCTGCAAAATATATCGCACACCGAGTTGGCGACATCGCAATCTCGGTGCGGTGTCTTGTCTCAAGGCAACGCACTGCTCATTGTTTCTGTTTACTTAAAAGAGTCTCTTTACTGTAGCACCTGATGCTCTCTACTCATAATTACATATTACCCATAGAAAATAATGTTATATAGGCACGTACACATTATTGTGAAATACATTTTACCATTTACATTCAGCGTGTATTTTTTTCATAACAATAGCATGGCAAATTTTGTGCAAAGTTTTAAATGGTAAAATATATTATCACAATTTAGGTACTTTAGATGTGATTTCATTTTGATTTTTATCTATAAAGAGATTCAAATTTTGTAATTTTGCTCATTTGAACTTGACGTGTGGATATGAATGCAAATAATGAATCAGCGTGAAAAAGATTTGAGCTAACGCTACAATAATACCAGAAACGTAATAGCCTTTATCATTGTAATTTAATTTATTTGTGAGATATTATATAAAAATCGTTGATTTTCAAGTATTTTCGTGTACAAAATTCCAATTACAAAAATTTATTATGAGTTAGGAGCGATGAGCAAGAATGTAATGCCATTTTTTTTTTTTAGATGTTATTTTGTTTTGATTGTTACTTTTTATTATTTTCTTTTTAAAGGATAAAATAATAGTATTTTGCGGATGATTTTTGCGGGGATAAAAACGACATTCCAAACTTTGTTCATTTCTTTTCTATTTTTTTCTCTAGTATTTTCAACCACTTTAGTATAAATAAGTATAAGTATAAAATAATAGTATTACATAATAAGACGATGATGCTGCATTCTGCAGTTTACAATTTCATTTATGTCATGCCCGCCTGCAGAAAATTTAAAAAATGCAACATAAAAAATATATAAAATATAATATTAAAATGATTTTTTTTTCGCTTTGTTCGACGATTTTTGCGGGGATAAAAAATAAAAACAACATTTTAAACATTGTTCATTTCTTTTCTATTTTTTCTCTTGTGTATTTTCAACCACTTTAGTACCTTAAATAACGTTCTTAGAAGTTGTTAATATTACCGCTAATTCATTGGAAATTTCATAAGTCGCATAGAAAAGATTTGTTTCGTAATTCTCTCCTCGACAGCCTTAACTGCGACTTTTTTCTTAGATTTCATATTTTACTCGTTCTTCAAATTTTGATTTGTATTATTATTAAAATCAATCTTCAGAACACCACCACCACTGCACCACACGAGAAGCGCAGAAAAATAATATGTAGTTACAAATTTCCCCCTCTATATTCCTTGTGCGTTTGTGTTATGAGGATCGTTCGCTAGATGTCGGGAGCGTACTTTTTCTTGCCAAGATACTACATACAAGATAGCGACACCAACTGGTCCCATGTAAATTTTAGCGGCATTGTGATTGGTCAATATTGATCACGTGACCTTCAACTCGAGCGCTGATTGGCTTAGAGGCTCATTTTGAATTTCGCGGCGGCCCAATTTGGTCGAGCGTGTCCTTATCTTGTATGTAGTATCTTGTTCTTGCCAGTTTTTTTTTTTTTCTTTCTTTTCTTCCCATGACAGCGTACTGCCGTCATCAAGAGTAATGGCACACGTTGAAAATAACCTCGCGAGTCTATTTATAATTATTTATTTTTCTCCGCGGCGAGCTTGTATGTGTTACATACTGGGTAGGCCTAGCTATATAATGGCACACGTTATGTAGAACGAACGACATGTCAACCGTTATCACCGACACTAATTATCACTTCTTAATGCCCACTCCTCTAAATTAGTGCTATCGCTTGAAATATATATTATAATTAATATTATGCTAAATATAATATTTTCAAAACTTTGATCATTTGAGTGACACATAAATAATAAAAAGACTATTTTTGTGTATTATACTGTATTATATATTTTTGTGTATTGACTCATTATAATTTTATTAGAAACTGAGGCTGTAATTAGAAAAAGCTTATATCTTTCTGTGTCATTCAAATTTAAAGTTATATCAATAGCAAAACTAACAAGAATAATTAAACAAATTAAAACCAATGACTATTAAATAGTTTTATTATTATCATTATTTTCTTCAACATAGAGTTTTATGGACATAAAATATAAAGATGAATCTATTTTTTATTTTGCATGATTGCTGAAAGAATCTTTAAATGTCACTATTTATGTATATACCAGAAGAAAACAAAATATATTTGTATACGTTAGCATCTTAGTCGAATTACCGCAGTACCAGCTGATTTTCAGTCTGAAATTAAAAATATATCAGGCTGTAATACACTTTTTCTAAATTATAATTTAGTATATTATTATGAAAATATAATATACAATTCACTTGTAAACCATTTTGGAAGTATTTTTGCTTTATTTACTTTAATTTTTAATAAAAAAAAATGATAAGTATTAGGAGCAGGAGCACATTTAAATAATTTAAGAGATGAAAAGGTCTCATAAGCATATTATTTTGACCAAGGTCCTAAAGTTAACTTGGTCCCGTAATAGTTATTGACATAGTCGTGCAACACGAAATAAAAAAAAAAAAAAAAAAAAAAATAGAACCAATCAAATTGCCTTATAAGAATTTTATTTTATTTTTTTATTTTTATGACTTTACTTGCACCTTTTTAATATCTTCCCATCGATTAATTTCGATTTTAAATTAATCTACCCTGAGTCTGGCAAATCTGGCAATCAATTAATTGGATCGTCGCGACGGGAGCGTGAGTGCGCTCGCGGCTTACGTGCGACCCGCCGCAGAACACATGGCGGTGCCCACAACAATCGTGTCTGCAATCTAATTATTGTACTTTTACTTTGCTGCTTGTTCTCACTTGCACATAAAACTGTATTGATTGACTCGTTGATTGACTATATTACATTTTCTTCTATCTTACATATATGTTGCAGTTCGCCAAGTTTATTTTATCATTCATAAATTGAAACAAATACATAAAAATAAATAAAGGAAAGAATGAAATTAATCTTTACGATTGGACTCGCATAACTAGATCATATAATCAATCTTAAATTGAACTTACTTTGCTCCCCTAAGTTTGCGTTTAACTTTAATTTTTCCAATAAATCATTTTTATATTTTTGAATGAAATAAAGAATTCACAGCACATGTCAATTATAGAAAATGATAAGAGAGAAAATATAAATTTGCTTATGACGAGGTTGCTCAAATAGATGAGGTATCTGAAGTTTGTGAAGTTGAACGTATCCTCATCCTCGCAAGCAGCTCTCTTCTCTCTCTCTCTCTCTCTCTCTCTAAACGTATAGACCCCTTGCACATTCTTGCGCTTTGTCGCCATGTTTGTGGTGCCTAATGCATTGTCCAGCATAGGGGCAACTTCGTTTTCCCTCATTTTTCACATAAAAAATAGTTTATTTATTTTAACTCAACAAATTTTTCTCATGTCCTTCGAGCTTATTAGGAGCTAGGAATAAGGTTTTGATTGAGGTTTGAAGCTTCTTTTGCTATTAAAAAAAATTAAAATGATGTTTTTCCTATGCTGGCCTATGTATTCCTGACCAACAAAATGGCGGCTCTTAAATATGAATGCAAGAGGTCTATAGTTAAAAGTTTATTAGTGTTTAATGTAATGAGTAATTATTCCCACTTTTAATGTTGAGGGTCTCGTATGCCCTTATACCAAGGGTCTTTGAGAAAAGTGGAGGAAAAATACAAACAAACTAGAAGGAAAATAATTATAAGAGATTATAGACGTAGAGAAATAAATTATATGCATATTCAGTTAGGTATAAAATACATAATAGGCTTAATAAATGACATAAAATAGTTTTATTTTCATTCTCTACTACACATTTTTTCTTTTTCACTTTTAAACTTTTATTATTTATTTATTTATTTAATTAATTACACATTTATCTCAAGGGCCCATAGGTTCATTAAGGACCCGGTATGCAATTGCACCCCATCATCCTAGGCCATTCCGACCCAGACAATGACTTACGTAACAAATTTTCTGATAAAAACATATCGTACGCTGTAGTGACATTGTCGTGATCACGCATGCTATTTTAATTACATATTTTGTGCATACGTGCCATTTAAAAAATGTATCAAGTTTGGCATCGCTGCATCAGCTGTTTGTTTTTCATTGTGCTAATCAGTGAGTCGCGCGCGCGTGCCACTTCAAGTAATTAATATGATCTGTCGTCAACAATTAGAATCACTAACTTTAGCGGAAAAAATCATATTATATGGTGTGGAACATTTATTTGGATGTTTGTTTTGAGGCAAACTCGCTGATTCTGAAATTTATTTATTTCCTTGCATTAATTATCGTACTTAATAGTTGCACTTGCAGTTTCATTCATTTGTGTATACAATATCAGTAATTTTAACATAGTCATTAATACTAATGTTGCTCCATGTTAAAAATTAATAATCTTCTTTTTTTTTTAAATACATCAATGAATATATTATTTTAAATCGTTAATTTGTTTTTTTAATTTTAGCTTTTCTTCTAATATATAATTATTCATGATTTTAGCTACTAACCTTCATAACTCTAGCTTTAAAAAAAAATAACAAAAAAATGTTGTTCCCTAATTTTAATGATATGCCAAAAAATATGCACTATATTTTGACCTTAGGAAAAGTTCCCACGGATGGGTGTTGAATAGATTAAAAAATATATAAATATAATATTATAAAAAAATAATAAATGATTAAATAATAAAAGTGCGAGTAGTTATGAGATTGACAAGGGGTGTAAGGAAGGAAGGGGTGTGTATATTTTTTTTTATATATGTATAGTACTGAGTCATCTGATCTTCTTTTTCAATTGACGTAATAGTAATAATAAAAAATAGTATGTACGTATAATGTAATAGTATTATGAAATGGCAACACCGCAGCGTGCGTTCGTATTGATCAGCTAACATGCACGAGCGAAAGAGTACGAGAGATGAGGGGAGCAGCATAACTTGAGAAGTAACATACTACAATGTTGCCACCAAAGTCATCCGATACCTCGTCTATCTCGAAATTATTCAATATCAAGTATAAAATAAAAAGTATGCAAAAAAAGATATTAAAAAAAAAAAAAAAAAAAAAAAATGCGGCATACAAGAAGAAAAAAAGCTTACGTGAATGTTGGTAAACAAAAGGAGACATGCTTCATTCACGTGACGTCACGTTTAAAGCGCCGTCGTATTGTTATTGTTCACCCCCTAAACAGTACGTAAGCGGCACTTTATGCACAGTACTTTCATCTATTTAAACTTGTTTACAAGTGCACTACTCATGATTTTTTGATAACATTTTTTATTATAATACAGTATAATATCTTTATCTTGCCCATGATGCGATATAATTAGGTTAAGATTTTTTTTTTTTTTTTTTTTTTTTGAAGTGCCGGAAAATTAATTACGAAGCTTATTTCCTCATTTGTATAATTTTCAAAGAAAGCTTAACTACTTACACGTACCTGATTTTGAGTAATTCTTGTAACTGACATGTTTTGAGAGTTTGCAAATTCCCCGCAAGCAACACCTTTTTTTTTTTTTTTTTTCATCCCCTTTTAAAAAATAATTTTTTTCTCACTTAACGTATAATGTAAGCCAGCACAATAATATTTAACTCCATTAGAGAGGGGGGGTATGATCTATAAAAACCTGTTGTTGAAAGTATAAATATTAATTTATCATAAATTGAAAACAGTTTTATTATAAACGTATGCTATTTTCAGCGAAGTCTGTATGTAGTATTGCAATTAGTGACAAATCAGCTGGTCGTGACGTCATATTTGATTTGTTGTTCGAGTATAAAAATTAGGCCAGAGCACATAGCGCGGTGGTAGTTATGTAATGTTTGTCATGTATTCTCGCGAGACAAATAAGGATTATGTTGCATCTACAATTATTCCCCTGGTTCTGTCGTTTGAAATTCTCATTGAAAATTTTTTTTTCTTCGTTCTTATCATAAAACTACTTTGCGCTTTCATTTTATTGCATTTATAATATTATTTTATTATAATTTATAGAATTCAAGGGTAAAATATATTGCACATAAATACAGTGCACCTGTATCAGAACATCAGAACACGTCAAGGCAAAATTGTCAAGGAAAATTGGTTTCATTTAAAATCCACCACGTGCGCTTTTTTTGTGCTTCATTACCCTCTATTTTTAATTTATTTATAAACCGAATAACTTCTTTTAATTAGTATATAATTATGAATTTTTATTAACGTGAAAAGAGTTAGTTTTTTACGTAAATATAATTGCAACAAGATAAAGAATGAATGAAATTATATTACGTAAAATATGTATAATATGATAATTATAAGATCTCACACGCAATTTTTTTTTTTTTTTTTTTTTTACGGCACAGAAGTTTTGTTGGTTCCATTCATTTATAACATTGTTAACAATGGTGACCGGAAATGACGTCATTCGACACGCTCCTTGTGCAAGTTCGAGGCCACTTGCTCTTAACTTGTACCCGCTTGTACCTCCTCCCACGCATACATCACACTCATACCTGGTTTATCATTATTATTAAAAAAGAAAAGAAAAATAGAAACACCCAAACCTGCCAGTGCCTTTTTGAGATGTTAGGACAAATCCCCAATCAATTTTCACTTGGTAATTGGTATTCAGATGTTTTACTAAGGCTGTTCGTAAACCCTGTACTAGCTGCTATTAAAATGACGGATGACGATCAAATTTTGTTATTCAAATGGAATGCGCATTTTTTGGTGCAAGAAAAGGGTTTAAGAACAACTGTGTTTTAGGGGGGGGGGGGGGGGGATTAAATAATGATTGCAAGCGCTGATTTTCTTTTAATAAATAATATTATGTAGCATGTAGATAATTAAAATATAATTGACAAACTTATAATTCTGTTCCCAATTCCTTTCTCTCGAATTTCAACTGAAATAAAAAATTCAAAGTATGATATTAATAATAATTGTTTCCTCTACACCTTACATTTTGAATTTAAAGAAAACTTTTAATAAATTTTGATAAACTTTTAATTAGCCTCTATGGCCAAATAATTAAAAAAAATATAGGTAATAAAGAAAAATTACAACTATTATAATTATGTAGGGTGTAATGAAGACATTTACGCCTCACGAATATGTATTGTATATATTACGTACGTTACGTACATTATAAATGTTATTATAATAAATAAATAAGGTCAACAATTGGCGTGCCACTCGCACCTGCGTCGAGGTAGCAAAGTGACAGGAAGTAAATGTTGCTCATGCTGTAATTATCGGACTTCATAATCTCGTATTATAGGAAGTAATGTTTAATAAATATTATTACAAAATTTTAATGTTTTAATCCTTATCATAAATCTAACTTCCACATTACATAATATTGTTCCACGAGATCTTTTAATAATATTATGAGAATTTTATGTTAATTAATAGTGTTTTTATTGTGTTGTTTATTCTATATTAGTTTGATTGTAATCTATAATAGGAATTACAGGGAAGGTTAATTCAGGTTGCTTTTGCGTCGAAATTATTATTTGGTATATTTTTGTGGGTTGTATTAAACATTTTTCTATTCTGTTCAGGTTTTTGTACGTTCTAAAATTCGATATACATATTTCGATTTTCACTATGCAGCTCAGCTCTAATTATTTAAATGATAATGGGAAAAAAATGGGGGGTGTTATTATTTATTGAGATTATTTTAGAAGCATTAAGCGTGACTTTCACGTCACGATGGAAAAAAAATGACAAGGCAAGCAAGATAGTCAAGTTTTTGAGGCGAGATGTTTTATGCTGGATGTATGTAGATGATTTTATTACAATAAAATGAATACTAGATTAGGGGGGGGGGGGGGGGGGGGGGCAATATAAATTCTTGGTATCAACTTTTAGACATGGCAACATGGGTCCTGCTGGCGTTTAATTTTTTCTGTGTGGCGGGCGCGGGCTGTCTACTGTAGCGCTAGCGGCTTGAGAGAGCAGGTAGAGAGAGAGAGCGAGGGGAAGCTATAACACAAAAGCAGGGAGCGTCGAGCGAGGGTCAGCGTTCGTTTCGTTCGTTCGCGTCTGAAACGATAGCAGCGCCACGAGCGCTAGTGCGGTAATTGTAATAATCATAAGTTCAGTGTGCACGAGACCTCCATTCTGTGTGCTGTGTGTAAGTCGTGCCTGGGAGAGAAAAACTGCTGCTTTTTATTTATTTTATTTATTTTGTAAAAAATTCTGCTTTTAATGTCTCTCCCTGGTAATTATATAAAATTTAAGTGTATATAATTATAAATTTGTTATAATTAACCCACAAATTGTATTCAAATATTAAAATAGACTCCATTTTTAAATACCCCCCTCAAAAGTGTTGTCAATAAAAATATTTAAGAAGAGAAGAAGAAGAAAAAAAATGTTTTAAATTTTTTTTTTTAATTTATATAAAAGTCTGATTTTACATAAAATATTGCTGCCTTACTGCCTATACTCACTGCCACAATTTAAGTGATAACTAGTCAAGCTAAAGTGATCTCAAACCTAAGGATTGCTCAAACATCGTTTTGCTCCTCTATCTGCCGTATTTCTGGTAAGTTTAACATCCGTTGCTGCTGCTGTTGTGTGGTCGAAATATCCTGTGATCACAAACCATGCACGAAATCACACGTGCGTGTACTACAATACAAATTAAACCTCAAAATGAACAGATTCTTTCTTTTTTTTTTTAGCACAGCTGACCCCTCCATAATTTAGATTTGTTGAGAACTCCCTATCATGTTTTTAAAAATAACATTTGTTTCTAATATCAAAATGGTACCATTTTTTTTTTTTTTTTTTTTTTTTGAAGTTCCACAGATAAAAAATAGACGTCTTGATTTAGGTGAAGTCTTGCCTTATCACATCACTCCACAGTCCACACACAAGCATAAAAATATACATATTTTCCGCAATCCAATATTCATAAATAACCGCAGGCATTTTAATTTGTTTGCTAACCGTATATGTGGTGTGTAGATTTCATAACGTTCTTTTCAACGCCTTGAATTTCGACACGAGAAAACAAAGTTGACGTGACTGATAATAATATTGCAAAATAATACCTCGCTGTTTGCTCATTTCAAATGCAATATGTGAAGTGTGTATGTACAAAAATATCCTCTATATTATACTAATGAATATGCATAATGTAGAAAAAAACTAAATTCAAATTACAATATTATGAATAAATAAATTTTAAACTGTATAGGATTGTGTACAGTATATAATTTTGCATGAACCATTAAAACATGATTTTATCAAAGATTGTTTATATCAAAACGACTATAGATATTATTTGCATTTGTTTGTACTGCACAGAAACTGTGTTCGCTATAAGTTTTGCAACAAAACTTTAAATTCTATAAATTGCTAAATTTGGGCTAACTTTGCATACTAATGATACTGAAGTTATGACAAAAAATACACTTGGCGTAACATGCTAATCCGAAATAAATAGAAATAAACAATGTATCAAAATTAAATCAATATTTTGTATATTGTAATTAGAATGCAGATTTTTAACTTTATTAATTATATAATATATTTATATAAAAGACGATTCTCTGAAAGGAAGATATAAACTTTGAATAATGCAAATGTGACTACTTTATTTTACGACCATAAAAGTTTTATTACTGCCTAACAACTTCACGATAGTTTTTATTATTATTTTGTTTATATAATATATTTATAAATTTATTTATAGTATATTGCCATCAAAGTTAAAAAAGCAATGCAATATGAACATAATAATACCGAAAGTTTGGATTTTTCTCCTCAGGTACAGCTTACCATAGGCAGAGCGTGACCCTCTGAGAGGTCACGGCGTGACGTCACGACGTCCTCGCGGCCGATGACCCGTCAGGTCAAATCACCTTGATTTTGCTATAGTGAGTGAGCGAAAAAAAAATTATATTTATTTTTTGAAAACTAAAATTGTGTACAGTACATGCTCATGCATGAGAATTTATTTTCCCATGGAGGGTTGGTTGGTAGTCACGTACGCCCTGCCTATTATTTGTTGAGGCACAGGAAAAACGGTGCACAAAAAAAAAATGTTTCCCTTGCGCCCCAAGCTTACAGTATTATAATAGACTCAGGTAGAAAAAGAGGCTCGCCAGCTGCGAGAATAAATGTAAATACGGCAACATTGTCTGATGTGTTGGCCGCGAGCAAAGCACATTGTGTAGTACTAATGCCGCGAGCAAGAAAAGAGAGCGAGAGAGGGTGGATCTTCTTATCAAAAGTAGGTCCTCCAAAACTTTTTTCTTCCAAGAACTCCACAAGCGTTCAAGTATTTTGTCTGCCCTGTCTCATGCACCAAACAATAAGCATTAAAAAAAAAAAGAAAAAAAAAGCAGTCAGTCCACTAATTTTTTACAGTTTCCGAAATCATCTTCCTGTACTAACGTAATTGATATTTACTACTTGCTGTACCAAGCTTAGAAGTAGAAACTTTTGATATTTTGAATAATATTTGGCACACATTGTTTAAGTAATAATTCTGATGCAGCGAAACAATGTAGTAAATATTTACATAAAACATCCAGAGACTAAAAGCATCCCGCACGTGTTTTTATCATGCGAACTCCACATTTTAGGGTAGACGAGTTACAGACAGTGTAGGGATGTGAGTACAGCAGGAAGGAAGTCTGCTACTTGTAATATGACCTTCCGTCATCCCTGGGAACTTTTTTTTTTTTTTTTTTTTAATAAATGTTGCATGTGTGCTATATCATATCATCAAATCTAAGTAATGTATGAAGTACAAGAAGAAAAAACTTCATTCATAAAATAATTATTATTTTTAATAGCAAGCCTTCAAGAAAATGTTTGCTCCACGTGTATTTGTTTTAGATGAAAGTTGTTTTGTAGGTTGTTTATTTGCTACCTCGTTGTTCAGTTAATTAAGTAAGTTCTTGATAGATATTATGTTGATTCTGATTTGCGTGGGGAGCAAGGTAGCATCAGATCAGCGTCTAGCTCGCGGCATTCTCAAACCAAGGTTATTCAACTTCGCAACAACATTCCGCACACGCCACACTCTATCTACACCTAGCTAATACCTAGGTATAGCAAGTCGGTCTAATCAAGAAAAGGGTGAAAGTAAACGCTTGCTTGGATTGGACGAACGATTGATTCTATGAATTAGCATTATTACTCTCGTTCAGCACAAATATTTGAATCAACTCTCTCGACCTTGGTTTTCTCTCTCTCTATCTTCCTTGATACCTTTTGGTTGCTTACAAAATTTGGGCAGATGTGCGGGGGTTGCTAGCTTGCACCTGTGATGTAACAAAAGAACATAGAGAAGAAGAACATCCACCCTAAAAACTTGGGCATGTTAAAACTCACGTACGCAATCTATTTTATTTTATTTTTTATAACAAATTTGGTCATGGTCACTTTAACAAGTAAATTTTTAGTGTCTTTCGTATTTCTTTCTATTTTTGTGTAAATATTTTCTCAACGAGCCGCAGTTTGACACAAGTAATAAATCAAACAGTGATTTACAATACTTTTTCTCAATTAGTTACGCACAGGACCTTCGTAATTTAAGTAGGTGCCTGGTTACGCACAAAATTTTTTTTCTCACGTAGAGAAAAGAGTAACGTGATTTATTCCACCCCCTACACTTGTACACTTTTTCTCTTTTTGTTATTCTTTTAGTGCGATAGTTCAGGTTTTATGGTTTTATTCTTTAATTTTTATTGATGCGCTGTAAATTGGGAGAAAAAAACTGTAAGGTGACGAAGAAAGAAGGCAATTTTAGAGCGGTTGCAGGTAGAAATAATTTATGGCAATTGTAGAGAAAATAGTTTGAAATGTTGCCCTACTTTATGTCACACATGTTCCTTTTTTTTTTTTTTTTTTTTTTTCTTTTTTCTTTCTAAAGCTAAATAAATAGAGGGTTGAAAAAAAAAATTAGAGAAACTTGCTGGAAATAAAATAAAAATTCATGCTCTGGCAACATAAAAATAGGTCAGAATATTTTTGTCTACAAATCAACTTCCAATTAGGTGACATTTTTAATTGATGTTGTATAAGATGTAATAAATGATATTGTACACACAAGAAACATTAAATAAATATTTATAACACTTAAACGTATAGTACAGAACACAATGAGCGGGTTGTTTATTGACGCATGATTTTATTATGAAAATTTATTTAGCTCGCATGCGCACTCCACGTGCATTTATCACAATATTTTATGCAAAAGTTTATATTGCTATTTTTATATATTTTTTAAAGCCATAGTTAATTAATTTAATTTAATAGTAAGCTGCACTGTTTATAATAATAAAAATAAAAAAGCATTTATTGTTGTATGCTGTTTTTGCTGCTTTGTTCCTCTATTTCAGTAATTATTTGTCCGTGTAAAGTAAATAAAAAGAATGCAAAAACAAAGAAATTATGGCGCGGATCAGCTGAGAAGTTGAAAAGGTGTTGGCACCTGTCCTGTGTCAATAGATCACGTGACTTCGTCAGTGCATTACTGTCTTGTATCATGGAGAATCGAGTTATACATAAATACAGTGGAGAGAAAGAGGTGGGATTATTTATTTCGCTGCACACCATGGGTCATCGACCCCTAGCGAGCGCTCGTTCGCTCTTTCTCTTCGCGAGACACATCAAGTATATTATGCACTCACGTGAACTCTTTTTGTTCTCAGATTCGTTTTGTTTTAATTTCGTCTTTTCGTATTATTATTTTATATACACGCTTGATTAAGTCACCTTGAATGTAAAGTATTTGTTCGAATTTTATATGTTATTTTTGTATATACGGCACTTCTGCGATGTTATTGGTGTCGCATATTTATAGAAATAAATTATTTAGTTTTATACCTGCCCTTTAAACATTTTATTCTGCGTAATTGTTATAAAATTATTTATCTCATCTTACGTATCTCTCTTTAAAGATGATGAAAGCAGAAAGATAATTCCTCCTTGTAATAGTTTGTGCAAACGTGCATTGTAACTTGTTAGTGTAGTAACCTGCACCACATCAATCACTTGTGATGCGCAATTTTATTGTAATTTCTTTCGTGGCAAGTGCCTTTTCTTTCAAATCAACAGAAGTAGGAACGAAATTTACTGGTGCAAGATCATGCGATTTCATTGTCATTTGAATTCTTCAAAACTCATTAAATTGCTATTATACGCTTATGGTTCATTGGAATTAAGAAGTTAACTACTTGTTTTTTTCCTTAAAGGTAAATAGGTATATTGTTTTAGTTGTAATGCTTAGACAAATTATTGCCATCGTTTAGATTCATTAAAGAGAATTCTATTTGGGATAATTTTGAAATACTTAAGATTTGATTGAAATATTAATTTAATTAGTGTGTCCGGTTATGGAATTGCGAATGTCAATGAACATAAGTGTAATGTGGTGTACGCGCACAATGCACTCGCCGCAATGGCTACATGCACTCGCGACCTTGAGTGCGGTCGCCGGCTCTAGCTTGCTCTTGCGCACACGGTGCACATTGGGCGGGGGAGTCATCGGCCTCCTTGTATTGCTTGCACTCATTAAACATTCTCAGAAAATAGCAATTAATTGTAATTAACTTTTTTGTTAGTGTTTGTATTCATTAATATTATTAAATATAATGAAAGAAGATGTTAATTTATCTGATTGTCTATTCTGATAAGCGAAGGTGAACAGTAGCTAGGTAACTAATTTCCCGAGAAATTGGCAAACTCCAAGGTCGCACACGTTGTGGCTCTCGCAACACACGCAGGTACTTGTACACCAGAGCGATGCAGTGCAGATGTGACCTAACCATTATTTACATTAGTCGATTTATTATTATTTCACCCCGTCCCCGTCTGTCTGTGCTGCAGCTGGTTCCTATACAGGCGCACCTGGCATTTGTATGTTGTACTTGTAACAAGTAACTCCCACACCCGCCCAGTGTTGCCAATATTGCTCTAATTATTATTATTTTATCATACTGAATTGTACAGCCGTGATTTTTGTTGCATTAAATAATGTGTAATGTACAGTATATTTGGTTGCTAATATGTAAGCCAACAAATTTAAAGAGAACTGTGATGTAAGTCGACCGCCTATGTTGGCAAGGCTTCCCCCCTCCCTTGGCACGTGTCTTCCTCCCTACCCCCAACTCCCCCCAGCTGTGCTGTGAGCGGCACGTAAGCCACACAGTGTCCTCCTGAGCAAAGACGAAAATAAAACAGAGCAATGCGGGTGAGCTCCTCACATAATGAACATTTCTTTCGCGTGTCTCGCAAGCAATTGCCGTGCTAAAATTAAGGGGTGGGGGTAAATACCCCCTTTCAGGCTTGAGGGCTTATTTCCTCTGGTGTTGCGGATGTTGAACAATCGATTAGTATGTAATACATATTGATATGATTTATTTTGCAACTTAGGGAGGGATGTATGTATTTTACCATAATAAATATAATATTTTGCACGGACTGGGCGGTTACACTAAAATCAGAAATGATTTGTGATTCAAGGGTAGGTGCTCAATGAATAAAGCACATTGCGGTATTTTATAATAACTTTGAGCAGGTCAAAACCTGTAAAAAAAAAAAAAAAAAAAAAAAAAAAAAGTGAGATTGAATGGCCACCGTTAATCCTTGAAGTTATAGAAAAAGGATGTACAGTACAGAGCGGGGTTTATATACAGTTATAAAGGCAAGGGGTGCATCTTGTCTACTCTGCGACATTATTGGCTTGGCGCTGGCTGAAGGGGATGCAAGCAAGCTAGCGGCCCGCATTGATCGAGAGAGCTCCGCGCGCGCCATCTGCTAGGCTGCACCCCTCACTGCAGTATTTTACTATACGTGTCTACTGTCTTGGAGACACACCCCGTCTTGATTGCACCTCATTCTGATGCAATCTTGAGAGAGATGCTCTGAAATTTGATTGTAAAGTTAGGTTTGAGTGAGGTCATGCACGTCAGAGGCAAGGTGTCCAGGTGCAGAATATGTCTGGCGGTGCATGGAAGGCAGGAAGCCTGCTTAGGCCTGTTGCTACCCTCCTCTTCAACCCTTCTTCTCTTTGATCAATCAGAGCGGCATAGTTACGACAGGGGGAGGGAGGCACCCCTTCTCTTTGTCAATACAATGTCGGGACTGCTTGCTTTTTTTATGCACTTTACTTCTTGCGTGTTTTATATCAACCCTATATTTTTATTATGCATTGACGTCACGATTACTTTGTCCATGTAAGCTGCATGTACCCACATGACTTGAATAACCTGCAATTTTAGTAATGCTTTTCAGTCTATAGTTGTGCAGGTTTTTCATTTCCTTACGGTACATGAAAGAAATTTTAATTTGTCTATTGTTGCAATAACTCCATCAGTTAAAAAATCACTATATATAATGTAAGGTTATAATTGAAATATTATGTGTCCGATTGCAATAGAATAAATTGATAGCGTGTATTCTTCATTCCTATATGATTGGTACAAGCAAATAAAACTTCGATGCTCATGCCACGTATGTACTTGCTATTCCTGCGAGTGAGGCGTCGACAGGTAGCCTTGAGGAAGTGCAATAAATCAGACGTGCTTATTACGGCTTTGGCCATGACTGACCATATTTCCCACACCGTCTAGATATCCGCTGCTTATAGTGTACCAAACTTGTTCCTTCCATCTTACTGTTTCTCTCTCTCTCTCTCTCTCTCTCTCTCTCTCTCTCCTGTACCAACTACGTTACAGATTTGTTGACACATTATGTACACAATAATTATGAAGTGTTTCTATTAAAATTATTTTGATCGTTTTGCGAAATTTCAATGACTGAAGTAGTTTTAGAATTATAAAATAGTTATTTTTGTTAATTTAAAATATTAATATTCTAAGGTTAATTAATTTTATTATAAATTCGTAACATCTGCTTTTCGTAAATTTAAAGTACTTATTGAATACATTATATAGTTCAGTGATTGAATATAACGTAACTTTCATCCACACCTACATCTAAAGTATAAATTCAAAATGGAAGGAGATCCATCGCAGTAAATAAAATAATAATTATAGTATTATACAAATATTCAGAGTCAGACCAGAAAAATATATCGCGACGATGGATTAGAAATATAAATATGAAATTAAAAATAAAATATTAACAATATAAGGTTTAATATTCATTGATTGGACATTTTTGTATAGTATTATATATATTGCACAATAGTTTGTGTGATCTAATTTAATGATTAGAGCAAGCAGAGAGCAAATGAGTGCACTTGTTGGTGTTATCAGATATATTTGTTTTGGTGTTACGTGACACTGAATGGCTCTTGCATATACATAGTGACCCACATTATTATATAGAGCGAGCGACGTGATGTTATATTATATATACGCGTGTCTATCTCTCATCGCAGCTGCTGCAGCTTATAATAAATATTGCAGCCTATAAGTTCCATTTATTTATATTTTCCCTACACTGCACTCTTTTTTTATATTTGTCTCTAAAATTTGGTCAATAGGCTCTGTATAGTTTTTAAGTCTTAACGTGAGTAAAATATTTCAACTTTTGAAAAGTTTTGCTTTTGAAAAAATAGCCAAGTGAAAGATAATGGAAGATCAAACATGAAAATAAAATAAACGAAATGACTAATTGAAGTTATATTTGAACTTTTGTTTATTTATTTTTATATATCTATATATTATAGCATTATTGAATTGATAAAAACTTTATCCACAGTTTTCTTTTCGTGAATGTTCAATGTCGAATATAATAATACTGTTCGTAAAATAAAGGGTATACATAATAATAAGCTGTATGAGTTTCTGTGAAATGATTGGATGTTCCTGAGAGACTCCAGGTATAGAGCGAGTATTTTCCTGGCGCCGAGTAAGCTAACTTTTTATAAGATAGATGTAATGATAGGGTTTTATTATCTGTTTGATCGTGAGAGGAAATGCCTCTTCTTGGAGACCAATGCCCTGCCTTGCGATATTTCTACACCCGCATCATAAATACTATTTATTGATGTCTTGTCAATATACGGGTGGAGTAGAAATATTTAGGCACGTGCGGTTAGTGTAGAAGCGGCTGATCTTTCTCCAGAAATTAGCACCTGCATGCACATACGTACGTACGATTGAACACCGGACGTTCTTAAACCAACGATCTACTTCCCTTCACCTGTCCTAGCAACAGGCTGCTCTCTTCTGTCTCTCTTCTTGCTAAAAAAATTGATTTCAAACGTGTTATATATATTATATATATATATAATTATATATATATATTTATATATATATATATATTTTTTTTTTGATACGATATTGATAAAATTCTCCCTTATTATTAGCAACCTCCCTCACATACATATATTGTAAGGCCGCAGGG
Organism: Ecdyonurus torrentis; assembly: GCA_949318235.1. Taxonomy (NCBI): domain Eukaryota; kingdom Metazoa; phylum Arthropoda; class Insecta; order Ephemeroptera; family Heptageniidae; genus Ecdyonurus; species Ecdyonurus torrentis. Next base: position 26,388,724 of record OX439128.1, on the reverse strand, counting down.
TAAAAAAAATAGTTGAGGTAGGACGCGCATGTAATGCATTGTGTAATGCACAACAAAATAATCAAGTCGACCTGTTTTCGATGTAATCCCCCCTTCTCTTCGCTCCATTCCCAACGATGGTGGGTAATTATTATTTTTATTGTCTGCTATAGCTATAGCTAATGATTCTAAAGTCATCATGTATTCAACTTTAAACCACCACCACCACCCTCCCCCAAGTACTGCTATGTTGATGTGCCAAAGTGTCAGCTATTTTTAGCTACTGATTCATTTTGACAATTACCGTACGACAATTAGCGGTATGCAAGCTAATGTCCGGACCGGTTCACTATCAGTGACAATAACGAGCATTACTTTTGGTAGTGGGTGGAGGTGGAGGAGGGCGCCTGCTCGCAGCGAAATTCGCGACCTAGGTCAATTCAAGTGTCGCTCTCTTGCGCTTCTTGCCCGCGCCAATATGTTTGGGTGTAATAATTTTGAAGCCAGCAAGCAAGCACAGAGTAAAGAAAAGACGATGTACGTACAGGATACTATATAGAGATGCTGGGGGTTCAAGGCCGACCGTGGACCGCCGCCGCTATGTTGCCAAGTTGAGATGGACCTTTAAATAATAATATCAGATCACTACGAGATTTTAAATATTAGATATTTGTCAATGTTTCACTTCAACACGATAATTCAACTTTATTACTTTAGAATATTATTATTATTATTTATTTTTTTATTTTTTGCCCTGGCTTTTGTTTTACAATCTCCAGTTTGCAGAAATATTGGAAGGATTTTTTTTTTATTATTATTTATTTTTGCGTGTTTCTGTAATTTTTTTCATGCTGTTAATATTCGTGTTTCAAGGTTTTATTTTTAAATAAAATTTTTATTAAAATTTATGATTTACTGAATAAAAAATGAAAGGCAGACGGGAAAAAAATACATTATGAATAAAAAAAAAATAGACATTATGGACGCAGATATAGATATTATAGTTTTTAACATATTATTTACTTTTACACCTGCGTTTTTGGTGCTTGACTGTGAAATCTTGCAAATTGCAAGCTGGGCCGCAGCTTTTCAAATGAAAGCTGCAACTTAACGTTTCCTTTTACTTCGTTTGCCATCTACCATTTTATAAGTATTTTAGGAGCAACTTTTTTCTTTTTATTCTGTTTTGGAAAAACAACTTGCTACTTTGAATATTACTAATAATATTTACTGAGCATTTCAATTCAATGTAAAGAATCTTAACTCAGTACACTACCTACGTATAATAATTAAAAATACGTTGGAGTTACCTACCTGTACTCCAACCGTTCTCCATGATATTATTATATTATTTTTTATTAGAAACATTTTATTAAAATTCATTATAAGGGACCACTATCGCAACGGTTATAATGCAGTGCTGATATAAAAATAAATAGATTCCCTCTATATACGGGCATAGAATGTGACGTACCTTTTAGCCAACAGGTGGGTTGGAGTTGCTATAGTATGAACTTTACGAGATCCGTATGAATCAGAAATTATCGTTTTATCGTGACGTCACAGCATCTTGTTTATTTTTTTCCGTGTTTCCCTTCTTCCTTCCTTCCTCTTTCCTTACTCTGCGCTAGCTCTAGCTCATTCATCTGCCACCCAGCGTACAATATTGACGTGTTTGTGTTTCTGTGTACGTCATTTTTTTAGCCGCGTGCAATTAAATGGAATATTGTTGATTAACGTTGGTTTGACGTGTGTGATTTCAGGGCCGTTAAATCGTTCCAGCAAGTACTGTATGTGGAGCCTGGCTTCAGTCGAGCTAATGAGGTACACCTTCGCCTTGGCTTGATCTTCAAAGTTAATAGCGACCACGAGGCTTCGCTCAAACACCTCCAACTTGCGCTCATCGATGCCAGTCCAAGCACCTTCTCCAAGTTAGAGAGTAAGTACCTTACCTTGATCTTGGGGGGGGGGGGGGGGGGGGGGGAATGCAATGACTTGTAATTTAGGAGTGCTATAGCATCTAGCCAAGGATCATACGTGATTTTTATATTTCATTTGGTGATTGATTGAGACTTGGAGATAATGCAACTTAGTGTGTGGTATGTTACTCTTATATGACTGCGCGCCTCGGCAAAGCAAGTACCGCTATGTACACCGCGGAGACCGCTAGCGGGCGAACGGGCGAGAGAGTTAGAGCGAACCGCCGCGTCAAGGCACTTTCGCTCGCTCTGCCGTGTCGTGCAGCACAAAAAATAACGCGAATCCCGAGAATCCACTTTTCCTGCTTGAATATTTCACCTGAAATAAAAATAATGAGGACTGCCTGTCAATAACCTGCACTTAACTTTATGACTTCGCGGGAAGTAAAAATAATATTGACTTACTTCCTCTCTCCCCTCTCCGTGTCACTCAAAATTTTGAGTCACTTATTTGCTATCGCTCTATGCAATTTTTCTTCTTGGAATTCGAGAAGTGTTTGATGCAGTTTCTTTCCCAGAACTCTGGTGCAGTTACGTGGTCCATGATTAAGCAAGTCTGTTCGTGAGATCCTCTTATGAATCATCTTATTATCATAGATGCAATCGTGAAACTTTTCATTTTGCATAGATGTATTTTATATTTTATAACTTATAACACGGTTTTAAGTGACAAAAAGTTATATAAATCTGACGTATTTTTCGTAGTTCCATAATATATTAAAATTAGTGTGTGAGATTTCGTCAATCCGCCGTCATAATCATGTTCTAAAATTGTGTTATGTAAACGGTTGTACTGTGCAGTACGCACGCGTGTATTTCGTACGCTAGTAGAGAAATTAACAATTAACTGAAAATAAAATTTTCTCTTGAAAAATCCAGTTTAATAAAACGCGTCTTTGTTTGCGATTTTATTGTTCTCTCTATATGGTATATGAGAAAAAAACTGGATAAAAGTATGGTTAACGATGGAGGTTATTAATGCAATTTACCTGATTGTGATTAAAAAGGTTGCTGTCAATATAGTCTTGAATTTTTTATCAATGGTGTAAAAGAATAAAAAAAAAAACATTTTGAGGATTTACTATATGCTTCATTTTTAATCACGGGATTTTTAAGCACTATGCTAATTTTAAAAATAATAAAAATCAGTTGGGTACCAAATCTAAAAAAAAAAAACTTACCAATGACCCTTTGATTTAAAGGTCAACATGTGAACTCTGGAGATATGGACTTCGTAATCTGAATGCTAAAAAATTTGTTAGACATAGAATTTAATAATCATTTAAAATTTAAATAACTCAATTGTAAACGAATTTAATAATTGCCTTCATTTATATTTATCATTATGTATACCGAATTAATGATATGTGTATTATTCAATGCTGCATTATTATTTTGGCATTGTTCACATCACATAGTATAGAATACTCAACATGGGGTAATCTAATCTGTGACCCACTTTGTTCCTATTTTCCAGTCCGCTTCCACATTGCACACTTATATGAGGTACAGGGGAAGTACAAGACTGCCAAGGAAAACTACGAACAGCTTCTCAGAGACAAGGAACTTCCCACTCACCTCAAAGCGGATATCTGTAGACAGCTAGGTCAGTATTACCTGTTGTTAAATCCTCAGGAGTCTTAATTGTATTACTTGTTTTTGATGCCATTTAATAGGGCGGCGCAATCTGACATTTTACATACAATCTAATATAGTTTAAAAAAGAAAAAGAAAAAAAAAGGACAGTATAGGGTGTATGCATTCATGGTAAAGTCGACGCCATGTTGGATCACTCAATAACATGGAATGGTATAGGAAAATAGCTCATTTTGCCAGTTTAAAATTAATAAGCAATATTTTTTAGAGCTTTGATGTTGTTGATAGATTGAATTAGTATCTCAAGTATGCAAGAAAAATAAATTTAATAAAAAAATTAACCAATTTCGCAAAGAAAATAGCCATAAACAAATTTTGTCCTATATTTTGTTTGTTGATCCAGTAGTGCATTCAGTATGATGTCTTGCGGATATAACTTATAGCAAAAATAGCTGTCAACAAGTTTAATGACTATGTGTATATGTATATTAATTATACACATAATGTATGTATAACTAAAATAGCTAAAGTTTCCCTTGGATATAGTTCCCTAATTTGGACGTGATGTTTCAGGATGGATGTACCACAGTGTTGAGTCTCTTGGAGAAAAGAACCCTCGAGAGACAGTTGCCATCCACTGCCTACAAAAATCTATTGAAGCCGACCCTAAGTCTGGCCAGAGCCTATATCTTCTTGGTCGTTGTTACGCTAGTGTCGGCAAAGTTCACGACGCTTTCATTGCTTATCGTAAATCGGTTGAAAAATCTGAAGGCAATGCAGACACCTGGTGCTCCATTGGGTGAGTTAAATTTTTGTCAAAGCTGGAATTTAGAATCTATGCTGAGTTTTACACCATTAACTTTTCAGTAGTTTAATAAGAAGGAATATAAGATTTAAAAAATTAAAGCTTGCAAAATTATATCAATTATATTATTATATAAAGTATTTTTCAGTCAAAATGGCCAAAATGGTCAAATTTAAATTTGACAATACTAATAGTGATACATTTTATAAATAAGCAGATTAACTTAGAGATTGGTGTCAATGATTAGGCAGACAGATTATTAATGTTGTGTTCAATGTAATCTGCAGAGTGCTGTACCAGCAGCAGAACCAGCCTATGGATGCACTGCAAGCATACATCTGTGCTGTGCAGCTAGACAAGAGCCACACTGCCGCGTGGACCAACCTTGGCATTCTATACGAAAGCTGTAGTCAGCCACGTGACGCTTGTGCCTGTTACGTCAACGCCACACGAGGTTCCAGCAAACCAATGAACCCTCACTTGACCCAGCGCATCAAATTTCTGCAGACCCACCTTGCATCTGCACCAATGCCTAGCATCAGCAGCAAGTGAGTCATTTTGTGTTTTGTAATGAGAACCTGGCTTTTGTACTTTGATTGTGTGTCCTTTGCTCTCCTAAACATAATATTGTTACTTCTTAAGTACCAAGAAAACATAAAAATTTTGGGTTTAAAATTTATATGTTTTGTTTTCCATTGAAGCAACAATATTTTCTACATTCTGCTGTAGGCTAATATTCTTTTTTTGTGTGTGCTATCCTGCTTTTACCTATTTACCAAGCTTGAAAGTTGTGTTGTGATGTAAATTGTACTTAATGGCAAGTCTGGTGTTCACCAACTAGGTAGCAAACATGAGCAGTAACATTCGACTGTCCACTTCTTAGAGGACACAATCACATGACTAAAATAAAAAAAAAGCAAGTAGTTATCACATGTTAGTCTGCCCTGCTGGGTATCTAGAATCTGGTTTTTGGATCTTCGATTTGCAATACTTCTTGTCAGTGCAATATGCATTCAAATTTTGAAGTCAAAGAAATTTTGATTGTCTTACATTAAGGCGGTGGGGGACCGACTTGGACCGGAAATCGCTAAAAGAACAACTATATTTTCTCAATAATTTTTTGTACATGATTTAATTCCAATAAAACAAACACTATAATTTTCAAATAAAATTAAGTAAATTTAAAATATATTTTTTTATACCAAAATTTTTTTTTAATAATATTTTTAATTGTAAATAAGTTCCTGATTTGACTAAAATTTCCCGCTCAAATTTGAATTTCCACATTTACATGTTATCTTTAAAGTACAATAACTTAAATATTTGATCGTGTTTTCACATATTTGACATAACTAAATTTTTAAGTAACATTTCTTCTTTACTTTGTGTTATTTATTATTATTTGCAACCGTCCTAGTTTGCGAGATATCAGTCGGTCCCCTACCCCCTTAACAAATAATAATCCTAAGGATAATGGAAAGTCTCCCAAAGATCTTGGTGGCATACTTGTGTCAGTTGTGTCTATTTTTAAATCAATAATGTTTTGTTATTTCAATCAAAAATGGAGTTGTAAATCATATTTCTTTATACCTTTTCTTCCAAAGTACCTTATTTGTGTAACTTAATTCTTTTTCCTTCTGTAAGGAATGTATAATAGATTGATGTACTGGCAAGTGGGAAAATTTTGAAGTGAAAATTGTAACGCATGTGTCTGTGTTGTGTCTAAATGTTTGATTATTTGTGTGTTACAGGCGGCGCCCCCTGCCCTCAATTGAGGAGGCATGGAACTTGCCAATCACTGCCGAGATGAATTCTCGTCAGCAACAACAAAATCACCAGGGAGTGATGCACCATGGAGGTATGGCGCAGGGGCACATGGGGCTCCAGCAGCCCTCTGTGGTGCAGCGCACAGGCCAGGTGTACCACAAGTACCCCCCTAATCAAGGCCAGTTTCATAATGGACCTCCTCCTCCTTACCCTGTGCAACAGCAGCAGCAAATGATGGCTAACAAGAGGTTTAAGAGTGAAGATGTGAGGCCTCCTTACCTGAGCCAACAAGAGCTACACATGTTGCAATACTTACAGCAGAACTTGGCTACTTTGACACCCAGCCAACAAAATTTGCTTCAGCAACTACAAAGCAAGTATCGTACCATGCAGCAGCACCAACAGCAATTGAGAATGCAGCAACAGCAGCAGCAGCAGCAACAACAGCAGCAACAGCAGCAACAGCAGCAAGCACAGGCACAGCAGCAGCAACAACAACAAGCTCAACAACAGCAACAGAGGCCAAGGATGGTTCAACAATCTCCTGGACAACAGTTTGTAGCCAGACCAGGCTACCCTGCTCCAGGATTGGCAGGAGGTCAACAGTTGCCCACATCCTCTTCTCCTAGCACATTTGACAACACAGCTTCTACAGGAGTGTCTCAATATAGGAGCCAGGGAGGTGTGACAGCCTATCAGCAACCTTCTCAACAGACCCCTCAACAGTTTCCTGCATATGCAAGTACTGCATCACGTACTGATGCTACTCAAGCCAATTTCCAGCAGGCGCAGGTTCAACCACAGCAATACTCCCCTGCTCAGTCCCAGGGCTCGGCAGCCTTACCTACGTTAGGTCGTGATGTCAGTGAGCAAGAACTGCAAGCTTTACTCTCTCAGAAAGACATTGCAACATCATTGGCAGAGGATCTGCTGAAGCAGTTTGGTCAGGGAGATGATCTCTTTATGGATACCAAGCCAAATGGCTCCACTCCTCCTCCTACACAACAGCCTCAACAAGACATCAAGCCTAATATAGCTCAGCTTGCGGCTGAGGTCAAGAAGGAGCCCCAAGTTCAGCAGGCAAGCTCCTCGTCTGCCACTCCTCCTGCACAAACACCTCCTCTGCGCATCAAGACCCCAGAATTGCAGGTATGCACCGCATTATTTCTGCAATTTATTTATTTTTACGTGACCAATAAATACATCAGTAGATTGACATAGCAAACTAAGATAGTGGACAAGTATTGTATCTTCTGTGTCATATATTTTTTATTCATCATTAAAGATAAAAAAAAATCTTAAAAAATATAAGTAAGATATAAAATGTTAGTGCATGTACAGCTCTGGACTAAAGTTCCTGAACAAAAGTTCCTGATCAATTTGTATAGGCAACCTGCAACCACACTATGTTATCTTAATGAGAAATTGCAGCAGCAGCCGCTGCTCCATTCGAGAACTTTTGTTCAGAGCTGTACATAACTGATTAATAATAATTAATAATAAAGAGAGAGAGAGAGAGAGATAGGAATCATAGAAACATAATGATTGGGGGATGGTTCAATTTTTTAAATTGTTTAGTGGTCTAAAAGCTTTTATTATGAAATAGTAGAATATATTAGCTACTGTATTTAATTTCTTATAGTACTGGTACACTTATAAGTGAAGTTGTATCTAATTAGGTACATAACTTTGTATTTGACAGGTCCGCAGTCCAGACCTTACTGAATGTGGTGACAGGGAAAGTGCCGGAGGTAGTGACCCTTATGTCAATATTGACATGGCTGCCTCAGAGGTTCTGGAAACTTGCAAGCAGAGTGCTGCAAGAGCTGCAGGTTTCTTCTCCCTACTCTCTGAGAGAGCACCTCCTCCTCAACCCCCTGAGCCCCCTCCACATCGCCTTACTAGAGAGCAACTGTTGCCACCTACTCCCTCTGTCTACCTAGAGCATAAGAAGGATGCCTTCAGTCCTCAACTACAGGAGTTTTGTCTCAAACACCCCATTGCTGTGGTCAGGGGGATAGCTGCTGCTCTCAAGCTTGGTGAGTTTGTACTTCACTATTTATTTATAAATTATTGCCAACAACCTGAGTCTGTTTTTATTAGTAGCTACTGTGTGCATACATAATTCGACTTTCTGGAAAAGTATAATTTAATGCAACACTCCTCACATTCACTAAACATAGAGGTAAAAATTAGTTGCCTAAATTTCTGGCTACTTTTCCATCAAAGGGTTAGTAACATTACAGAGAAATTGTATTAAAACATTATAAAGTGAATGTTCTAAAGATGCATTTATTTCATTCATCAAGCTTAATAAAACATAAGGTAAATTAATATTTTGGTATGATATTTTACTGTCATCATTTCACAGTAAATTAAAAAGTCACATAATATCACAATTTGTGTATTCCCCTATTTTTCCGAATGTATCTGTGTTTTATCATCAAATCGTTTTGTTATCATAATATCACAATTTTTGTTTCTTACTTTTCATAGCATTAAGTTATTTTGGCAGCAACTAAAATAATAAAATGCTGTATGAATGTGCTTTTGTACTTTAGTTTGACTGTAGTTTGCATTTATCTTGTTGACAGACCTTGGACTTTTCTCCACAAAGACCCTAGTAGAGGCAAACCCTGATCACTCGATTGAGGTACGCACACAGATGCAGCAGACCTCTGATGAGAATTGGGACCCTCAACTTAATGCCAAGGGGTGGGGTTGTGCCAGCCATCGCTCTCACACCACCATTGCCAAGTATGCACAGTATCAAGCTTCTAGTTTCCAAGAGTCAATCAAGGTAAGCAAATTCATATTTCTATATACTGTATCTCTTAAAAACTATCTGACATTGATTTTCTAATCACAATTTTGTTTATTGGAGGCGTATTGGTTCTTAATACTGTTTTGATTTACAGGAGGAACGAGAGAAAGCTGCTGGAATCCACAGCAGTGCCCTTTCTGACTCTGATTCTAAAGATTCTATGGGCAATGTTAGACGTAAGAAGCGTTCCAATCATAAGATGATTAAATTTGGTACCAATGTAGATCTATCTGATGATCGCAAGTGGCGTAACCAGCTACAAGAGCTCACAAAGCTACCAGCATACATGCGGGTAGTTTCTGCAGGCAATATGTTGTCGCATGTTGGCCATGTCATTCTTGGCATGAATACTGTGCAACTCTACATGAAGGTGAGTGTCATTTTCTAATTCATAGGCTCTCTTCTAAAGTTGCTTGCATTCATATTATTTTCACTCATTTAATAGTAAAATTACTTGTCAATGCAGTGCGTTTAACAGTATTAACAAGCTATATTGCATTTTAGTAATTGTTTATCAGTTTTGTTTATAAGACTTATGAATTTTTAATTATAACTATCAAATATTTTTAAGTTTTAATTATCAAGCATTGCACAGTTGATATTTTCCTTAACTTATAGGGTATTGTATGAATTGATTTATATTTTACACGCAAGTTAACAAATAGCAACTATATATGTTTAGGTACCAGGAAGTCGTACCCCTGGACACCAGGAGAATAATAACTATTGCTCCATCAATATAAACATTGGTCCTGGAGACTGCGAGTGGTTTGGTGTACCTGATGCCTACTGGGGTACCATCTACAACTTGTGTGAGAGGTAAGATGTCTTCAAGTAATGCTTTATAAGCTGGAGACTGACCGTTGATGTTTTTGTCATAGAAATAACATCAACTACTTACACGGCTCATGGTGGCCTTCCCTAGAAGATCTCTATGAAGAGAACGTACCTGTATATCGCTTCGTACAGCGTCCTGGTGACTTGGTGTGGGTCAACGCTGGCTGTGTTCATTGGGTGCAAGCCATGGGTTGGTGCAATAACATCGCATGGAACGTAGGACCTCTAACTGCACGCCAGTACCAGCTTGCAATTGAACGTTATGAGTGGAATAAACTGCAGAGTTTTAAAAGCATTGTACCAATGATTCATCTTTCATGGAACCTAGCAAGAAACATCAAAGTATCAGATCAAAAACTTTTTGAGCTTGTCAAGTAAGTTAATGTTAATTTTTGCAATGACAATTTTTTATTTCACTCTTAGACTGTGGAACTAACATTGTTAATCTTGTGTTTAGGAACTGCTTGCTACGTACATTACGTCAGTGCATTCTGATACTCGAGTATGTGAAGACAAAGAATGTGGAGGTGAGGTTCCATGGCAGAGGAAAAAATGAGGCGTCCCACTACTGTGGTCAGTGCGAGGTGAGAATGTCAACCTAGTATAATATAGTCCAGCATATAAAAATCATATTTGTCACATAGATAGATTAGAAAAATTTTAGCAAATGGGAGATAGTAATCCCTAATTTTTCCTAATCTGTTTATGTGTTTTTCTATCATATCTTTAAATTAAAAGGATGATAGGAACACATAAATAGATAAAGATGGTTGGGAAGGGAGTTAGATGAGCTTATTTGCTGTCACATTTTAATCCAAGCAACAGAGAAATTTCAAACCCAAGCCGGAATAAATGTACGCGCAAAGCGTAAATTTGCTCAATTATTGTACAGTGGACTTGTAAAAGAAGGTTGCAATTCAAACTTGATCCATTGTTGTCGCGTGCAAAATTTTATGATCTATTGCAATCTTTAATGAGCGTTGTGTTAAATGTTTCAAAGCTATTTTCAAGATTGAAATTGTCTTGTTTACTCATAATATATTGTGCCGCGCAAAAATGGATCAAGTTTGAATTGTAACCTTTTATTTTTTTTAGTCCACTGTGCAGCAAACTTTCCTTACTTTTTATTATATTTTTGGTAATGTCATTGTCAAGAAAAAAATATTTCACTTTAAAAAGTTCATTTCTTTTTATGAAAATATAAATAATATATGAGGTTGAAACATTCTAAGTTTATTTCTCCAGCCTGCAATGAAATTGATGAATATGGATGGTAATATATGATATGTGTTTGTTTCAGATTGAAGTGTTCAATATTTTGTTCATCCGTGAGCAGGAGAAGCGACATGTGGTGCATTGCATGGACTGTGCACGCAAACAGGCGCCAAACCTTGATGGCTTTGTGTGTCTAGAGGAGTACAGGCTACAGGAATTGATGGATGTGTATGATAACTTTACTATGCACACAGTTCCACCACCCACACCAGCCATCATGGTAGGTACAGTACATTGAAGTTTCACTATTACTGACACACTCCTCAGTAATGCTGCCAAGTTTTTTATTTTATTTATTTATTTTTTTTTTTTTTTACAATGGTAAAGATTACTTATCATACTTATGCTGTGTTTGTTTTGTTATAAGTTAGCTAGACACACCTATTAATAAATAGATAAATAGCAAGGCTTGTAACTTTCATAGCTTCACAATTTTATGATAATTATTATTTAATCCTAAGTAACTGCAATATTTTAAAGTAGATTATCATGGTAATTTATTCCCTCTGACCCGCTCCACCCCATCCCAATGTCAAATCCCAATGCCAGTGTCAATGTTTTATTAAAAAATAAATACACTCATAATTTTCTCATAGCTATATAAATACATGTGTTCAGCAGTTCTTGTTTATCCCTCGGTGATTTGCTCATCAGGTGAAAGTGCAACCTTCAGATTTATAGTGGAGACAAAAAGTGTGTCATAAATAATGTAACTGCATGCCTTTAAAGAGTGCAACAACAAAAATCAACATGATAATCAATGAAAAGAAACTTCAACTTACAATGTTCAAGTAATTTTCTGTAAATTGCTGTTTCATAGGTATTTGCTAATTTTATATTTCTATGTTACAGCAAAGCCCGAGCCATTCTCAAGCTAGCACGTCTTCTTCAGCCCCCATAATTGCTGCCATGTCAACGTCGTGATGCCTCGTAGAGTGTAGCAGCGAAACACTTATTATGTAACTTAGCCTCCTCCAGTGATGCAATATCTTGTGATAAAAGACTGACTAAAGCACTGCCAATCCTGAGTGTAAATCACGTGTACATCAATAGACTTTAGCACGTATTTAATAATTGGAAAAAAATTATTATTAATCATTTATATAATATTAATTAACATGTATAGACAAAGAAGAAACAATACAAGAAGATGAAGAAAAAAAAAGTTTAAAAAAAAAGTAGACACATATTGATCTCTTACTGCACGTAATAGAGAATGGGGTTGATAATTAATTATATAAATAATTATATATATATATATAAAATTATATAAACAAATGATATGCATAATGTTAATACTATTATTATTTTTTTTTTTCTCTATTTGTTGTCTTAGATTTTAGATAGATTTTAGAATTCTTTTTTTCCCCTCTCTTGTCCTCTGGCTTTTTTCTCACAATTGCAGAAAATTAAGAAAAAGAAAACAGTGAAGAATATTTTATATTTATATGGCAAAATTTGTTGTTGTAAGATATTTTTTTCTTTAATTCTTTGGAAATTGTGAGGAATATGCCTTAAAATTTTTTTGATTGCCTTCATGCGACAAGACACCTCCCTTTAAAAAAATGTATTAGCTGGAAATGGCCACACCACTGTGTTTTTTATTTACTTTCTTTTTAATCTTGCTCGGTTCAATGTAGCTTATTACATTAATATTCTATACTAAAATAGTATGTATTATTTATATTTTATGACTCTGAGCAAGATAAAAAGTAATTTTAGCTCACCACTGCCATTGATAATGTAATATCAATAAACAAACATTGAATACACTTTTGTGATAAACAGTCTCATTGAGTGCAAATAATTAATGTAAAGCTCGTTCAACTGCCCGACTCTTTATAAATCAATGTTATTTATAAGAATGTCAAAAATAAATGTAAAAAGTCAGCTTACAAATTTTTATACACCACAAATAGTTTTTACTGCATGTTTTCATGCGTGTTAAATAATCGAAATCATCTCAGGCAATTTTAAATGTTTTTTTAATAAAAAATATATATACTGTATATCTAAAGTGAAGATTAAAACAAACGAAAGCAATAAAAATGTTTTTTCTGCCTTTTCAATGTCTTAAAAGAAAAAATATAAAGTAATATTAAATAATTAATTTGCTTGAATGATGATTATTTTCAAATTTTGCCAGTTATTTGTGGCAAGTGTGATTATTGTATTAAAAACAAAACACCCCGCTGCCACTTAAGCTTGGGGGTTGAAAGAAAAACATTTTTGATGGGAAAATATTTAGCTAATGGTAAGCAGCGGGTTTTTGAAAGCAAAGTGTTAAATAAGCTGCAAATAAAAAGTTACAAACAAATCATTGCTGGGAACCTCTTGTTGGTGGAGCTTAGGCTCCAGTGTTAGATTGTTAGACCAGTGCCTTTCTTTGCATAACAAAAAAAAAAAATATTTAGCATCAGATTTTACCATATTTGAAGCACTAAAAAAAACCTCTTTATTCATAAACACAAAATGACATATTTTTAACTAGTTGTTAAGATTATATAAAATATTTAAAAAAAAAATGTCATGAGGTTTTTTATACTAGATAACAATTTTTAATATTAAAATTCAGCCTTCACTTGATCTCTCTTTGTCTCTCACCATAAAGTATGACTGTGTAAATAAAACAACACTTCTCACTTTCTAACTTTTTTTTTTTTTTTTTTTTTAATAATTATATCTTCAAGTTGGTACAAAAGAAGATACCAACAGTTTGTGGATGATGGCCGGTGGCCGGCTAGTAGTTTTTAATTTTTTTAACAAAAATATTGTAGTAAGAAAAGAAAATATATTGAGAAATTAAAAAAAAAAGTAATAAAAATAACGCTGCCTTTTTTGAAGAGTGCCATGGTAAGCGTTAATTTGAGCTGGTTAATTAAAGTAATAATATTTAAGGCTCTCTCTCTCTCTCTCTGTGTTTAATTCAAAAATATATTATTAATTATAATAATTATATATTTATTGCAGAAATGTAGAGCGCCAGCTCTAGGGTTGAAAGTCTTGCTCGGTGTGTAAAAATTAATAAATAAATAAATAAAAAAAAACTCAGGTTGACAAACAAAGAGTTCATGTGATGATGTTAGCTGTGCCAGCCTTGTGTGGGTATCGAGCTAATTGATAACTGCCAAAGAAGCCGTTCAAAGTAAGTGGACGGCAACACAACACCATCATAATTAATACACATGCTTGGCTGTCTTGTACATTGTTTTTATAGATGTTCGGAACAAAAAATAAATCGCTTTTGTAGCAACGAAATTTTACTCACTGTATTTTTAACTGTTTGAACCAAAAATTTATTTAGGGGGAAAAAAAAACTGCTTCCGACATCATCATGTGTGACTTTTATGTTTAATAAAAAATATTCTGCAACATGATTCCTTGATGTTTTACTTTATTAATAACCTAAGTGATAAGATTTTAGATTGCACATAAAGTAAATAAATTTAAATAGACAAATTTTCATTTTAGTTTTATTGGAAATTGTAAACATTGAACTTTTCATTATTTTGTGCTTTATTTTTCTTTGAATTCATTATTTTGAAAAGAAAGCTCCCCAGACAGACAGTAATGTACCCAATCAGATTCATACTGTGCAAAATTATAGATTGAAATTTTGTAAGTTATAGTGGCAGGAAAATAGAACAAAATTAAGGAATGTTATATTACTTAATTTTATATGAAGAATCGACTTGATAGTAAAACACATAGATTATAATAATTTGGGGAATGTGGGGTGAGGTGGTATGAGCTTACACTAACAGGGACGCCGTGGTAGAGAAAATTTTGTAACCCAGGCCAAACAGAATTTTAAAAGTGTACATAAGTGGCTCATATTGCTCCCCCTTTCTACAGAGCAATATGAGCCACTTTCAGGTGCTATTAAATTTATTTTCGACCTGAGTTAGAATATTTTCTCTACCTTGGCATCCAAATTAGAGTAATAAGCTCAAATCTTTTTATTATCATACAAATTATATACGATGTTAAAAAAATAGTACTTGAAGAGATTAAAGCGCAACAATAACTTGCTAAATTTAATTGCAAGTTTTTTTTTCTTGGTGTGTGTATATATATATATATATATATATATATATATATATATATATATATATATATATATATATATATATAATATATATAGGTATATATATATATATATATATATATATATATATATATATATATATATATATATATATATATATATATATAGGATATCGATGATGTTGGGAACAATATGTGTAACTCGTATTTTGTCAGGCAAAGCAAAATGTGTAAGTCGTTCCTGAACGTAATGGAGATGGCGCTCGACTTACACATATTGCTTTGCGTGTCAAAAAACGAGATACACATATTGCTTAGCATGACAAAAAACAACTTACATATTTTTGCTTCGCCTGACAAAATATGAGTTACACATATTGTTCACAACACCATCGTTATATAATATTTAATTCTTAAATTGTATTTTTGTATTAATACTAATTTGCTAAATAATAGCAAAATATAAGTTTGTTTTTAGATAGCAGTGTTTATAACATTACAATATAACCAAGAGTTCTATGAAGAGGTCGAGGTCTCTTGTGTCACCGAGTTCAGTTATATAATGTTTGTACAGCCAATAGCTATCATCATTGTAAGGACATTATCAATTAATGAAGAAAATAGCTTGAGCGCATCACAGAGTAGTGTATAGTCTTGTACTGTACTATGTCACGTGATACCTCAAACTCTCAATAGAACCTAGAATATTTTTTGTGGTAAGGCCCTCGCTGGAATTTCTATCCTTTACTTTAACATTCATCCTAACCAGGGGCGGATTCAAAACGGTCAAAATACATTGCAGGTATCACCACCCACCAAGATTAGTATTGCAGTGCAGGAATTCGCCCCCTTCAAAATTTTGAGCTGGATCCGCCCCTGATCCTTACCTTCTGTGTGTCAGGTGTGTGTGTGTGTGTAATGCTGTTCGTAAACCCTGTTCTCTGCACCAAAAATGACGATCGCCTATGGTTATTCAAATGGAATGCGCATTTTTTGGTGCAAGAAAACAGTGTTTACGAACAACACTTGTGTGTTTTCCTTAAAAGTGTAGAACACCTTGAATAAAAAAAATTGCGTAATATCCTAACAAACCTGAAAATCAACATTGATTTTCAGGTTTGTAAGGATATTACTCAACTCTTTTGTTCAAGGTGTTCTACGCCTTTAAATTGAATAATATAGGCAGGAAATAAATAAACTGCTACAGTTAGCTAGGAAATTTCTTAAAGGCGTAGAACACCTTGAACAAAAAAACATGCTTAACATCAATAATATCCTAACATACCTAAATATCAACGTTGATTTGGCCGTAGTCATTGATTGCTAATTTATTTTCCATTTACAAAATGACAGCTGCAGGTTTGTGACGTCATAGCTCGCCTGTTTCCGCGCACGTGGACTAGTGAGCTGTGATGTCGCAAACCTGCAGCTGTCATTTGGTAAATGGAAAATAAATTAGAAATCAATGACTCCAGCCAAATTAACGTTGATATTTAGGTATGTTAGGATATTAGACACTTTTTTTGTTCAAGGTGTTCTACATCTTTAAGAAAGAAAAATACTGGAAACCACCAAGAGCATTTTTACTTAAATTGTGAAAGGGCTGATTTTAGTATTACCATAGTACATATCATGGTATTACAAATTTTAATTTTTCATTCTAATGATATCAAGACTAAATAAATCAGCTATTTTCTTCTATGATTTTAGAAAAAAAAAAATGTTGCAAACATTTAAGTGTGGAAAAAACAAATTAATACATTACATACACCTATTCTCTCTCTCTCTCTCTCTCTCTCTCTCTCTCTCTCTCTCTCTCTCTCTCTCTCTCACTCTCACACACACACACACTCTTTTGCATATTATTAAAAATTGATTAGGTTCCATTTATCAACTAAAATTATCATCAATGAACCATACAGTTAAACTGTTCTGCAATATAATTTGTTTAAATGTGGGTTATAAATAGATGAAGAATAATTATTTTGTTTAATATAATAATAATAACTTTAAAATGACATTATACACAATATTTATTTATTCATTATATCAAACAGACTATTTACAATTTGATAATGTATTAAACACCAATTAATCAATCAATCTAAAGATCAAACCAATATTATTGAATATAATCACTACAAAATAGTTCATTCACGACTTTCGTTGCTGGCGAGGCCGAGGTCTGGCAGTATGTGGGGGTGGAGCAGGTTGGTAACTGGCCACCAACTCTGCTAAGATGAACACGTTGACCAGGAAGAAAGCAAGGCAATATAGCCAAATAAGAAGGAAAGTATTTAGTCCTTGGAACTCAAGTAAATATGCTGGTAGTAGCCATGTGACTTGAGTAACAATCCACAAACACGTCAGCACCAATGCACGAGTAACTGTGAGTCTCAATCTAGGTGCACATGCAGGTAATATAGAGAGAAACCAAATAAAGTACTGAGCCGTGATCACTTTGTTATAAGCCACAAACACTGAGCAAGAACAAAAACATGCAAATGGTATATCTGCTTTGCGTTTAGCAAAAGCCACTGCAATAGTCATGATTAAAATAGCTTGTAAAAGTAATGTTAAGGTACCTAACCATGCTCCTTCTTCTCCAAGTAAATAAAGTGGATAAAATAATGAAGAAAAATTATGTTTAGCATCTCTACGACTTAAATGATATAAATAGCTTTCTTCTATAAAATCTTTACCATACGCAAGCCAGCTTACAAATGATAAAGTTAAAAATGAAAGACCAGAACTGCACACAAGTCTAAATCGTGACATGTTATTTGAACATGCAGCTAG
The DNA here is from genome assembly GCA_949318235.1 of Ecdyonurus torrentis. Classification (NCBI taxonomy): domain Eukaryota; kingdom Metazoa; phylum Arthropoda; class Insecta; order Ephemeroptera; family Heptageniidae; genus Ecdyonurus; species Ecdyonurus torrentis. Next base: position 26,370,816 of record OX439128.1, on the reverse strand, counting down.
AAAGTTAAAAGAAAGGATTATCGGGTAGAGTCTTAGGTGAACTGCAGTACCAAGCAAAATACCAGCGGCACTTGCTTTGTTTTTCTGTATTGCTAATAACGTTGCCAGCACCAAGCATGCCGTGATTGCATCTGCACTACCACGAGTACAAATCACAATTGAAAGTGGATTTAACCACCAAGTCTGAGCGTATTTCACTGCCAAATTATGCTCAAAATTTCCTGTAATTAGTAGCCAATAAATTAAAATACCAACTCCTACATCTGCAATTGAAAAAAATATTTTTCCTATTGCTGGATGTATTAATAAGTTTGGTGTGAGAAGCCATGCTAATATGGGTGGATATCTATATGTGTGACGAAGATAGGGTGATTTTCCAGCAACAACGTGCTGAGCTGCATCAGTGAACACCAAGTAATCAACATCAGTGTATCTCACTGGTAGGTTACAGTCCAACACACTGGAGAGTGCTATGAGAGCAAATCTTACAAAGAGTGCTCTCAATACTGGGCGCTCGATGCCACACATACAGTTCCTCAGCCGACGCCACATGCTCACTCAAATTCTTGTGCCGTGCTTGCTGGCTGCAGCACGCACACAACGTGACAGTTTCTCAAATTCCTTTGCACACGATCCTTTTTCTACGTTGTCCTGTTGTGCCACACAACGTGCATAACTTTGACCCTCTGAAGCACATTCGGCGAGAAGGCGTGGTAAAGTTCGCAGGCGAGCTCGAGCGCGAGACACAGACTCCATTACTTACGAGCGGGTGGTGGCAACTCAGGGTAATCACGAATGAAAATATCGTACAATGGTCGAGAAAAAAATATTAGTAGACAGCCGGTACTGAAAATTCCAATGTACAATCTTGGATTACGATGAGCCCAGGAAAGTTTGCGTTGCTCATTGTTCAAATAATGAGGCTTGCTACTCTTATTCATTACTATTTATTCTTGCTTGATTCTATTTTCTTATTTATTATTTCAGGGTCTTTGAATCCTGAGCAACAACCTGAGAGTTCCGCCCACTTTTCACAACACTTCCGCATTTCCGCAAATTCTTTGGGGCATGCTGCTTCCTTATAGTTGTTTACTGAAACATAAATAATTAAATCATTAACATGCACTATGTAAAAATGTTCACATTTTACTCAATAACATAAAGTTAAGTGGGAAAGTCAAGTCAAAACAACAAGTCAAAACAACACAAACACAATCACGGACGGCGCGACACCCATCAGACAGTGCATATCAGTGTTACAAAAACAAAGACAAATAAGAAGCTTGTAATGTAAAATTACCTTGCAAGCACTTCTGTATGGCACAAGCTTGAAGTTGACAAGGGTCTCCCTTCATCAAGTGATATCAAACTTAGAAAAATCTGTCTTTTTTACCGGCTTTTAAGAGCAACTAAAAAATTTCATCCACCCAAAAAATATCATCTGTTTGCTAACCACGCCCACTTCAGAAGTAAAGATGGCGGCATGTAAAGAGGGAGTTCTTGAATGTCGTGATTCTGTTGATATTATTATTTCCACTTTAAGCACTCTTGTGAAACCTCCAGAAAGTGGAGACACAGTGCTTAATATTAATTCTTCACTAAGCAATAATTTACTAAAAGCTTTGAGTGTTTGCGGTGAAGACAAGATAAAGATTTGGATGGTGGAACAAAACGTGTTTACAGAGTTTGGCAGTGAGCATGACAGCAACTGGAAGTTTCTCTGCGTTACTTTAACTTGTTTATTACGTTTAAAACAATTGACTTTAGGAACTGAAACACTTATTTCTATTAATCAAAAATTAGTTGTAAAATCATCTTTACAATTTATAAATGCTCTTGGCATTTTTCCACACTTACAACCTGGCGTTGGGATAGCAATGGAAAGCCGGTCTAAAAAATATGTTCCAGATTTCAAAAGCAAATTGACGGATTCTGACCAATGCACTCGACTATCGTGTGTAGTTAATGTGCTCTTACAGCTACTAGAGGACAAATCTTGGGAGTTATATGGAGTTGTTTTGTCTACTGTCCTCTCGGAGCTTCTTCCTGCCTTAATTCAGCTCTCTTGGACTCCCAATGCTTCTAAAGCACAGGCTAGAGAATTTCGTGAACTTTCTCGTTCCCTGGTAGAGTCGACACACCAGGCAACTTTGATTCGTGAACTGCTGGTTTGTGTCAACCCTCGACCAGGTGCCCCTGTTTGGTACATTCGTGCAGGTAGTCGACTGCTCACTCAACGTCTTCTTGCACCACAAGGCGTCATCTCCACTGTGCGAGCTCTCCACGATCTCAGTCATTCTGAGGAAAGTGAGAGCAAACGTTACGAGACCACATCTAAGTTGTTGATGGGACCTCACGGACCTAATCCTCAAGATTACTACCTTTGTCTTTGTCCACAATTACTAGAACTTCTCAAATCAAGCAATCAGGAATATAAAAATGTAGCCATTAAAACAATAATACTACTTTGGACCAAACAACCTGATCTTTGTTCTCAGCATATACTTCAATCACTATGGCAACCATTTAATGTAGAATTTAATGAGAGTGAGGGTAATTTAATATTAGAGAAATTACAAGAGGAAGAATTCTGTTTCTGTGTTGAAACATTGTTATCATTAACTTGCCTAGATGGACTTCCAGTTGATGTTATTTCAGAAGCATTTCCATATTTATGTAGTTTTTATAAGACAATATGGCAACGCGGAGGTACCCCACATTTACGTAACACAACAAAAGAACTACTCTCTCAAGTTATGAATCATTCTGACAGCGAAGACATATGGAAAACATTGTTTAGCCTACCACAAGAATGCCTACTAAACTTGGCATCTGACACAGCTGTAGCAAACTTAATGTTTTCCCATCTTCTGTCCTTCTTGTACAAGACTAAAGACTTGCAGGAAAAGCTCTCATATTGTGAGTTACTCATGTCCCTAGCTGAAATTCCATCAGTGCAACGTCAGAGCTTACAAAAACCCAGTTCCATGTTAATCAATACCATTAAGTGTGTTCTTGAAGATAGTGATTCAAGTATGAGCCCTGTTGCCTTGTTACTTCTTGGTACAATGGTCTCTGAATGTGAAGACTTTTCTCAATATCAACCTCTAGTACCTGCTCTTCAAAAATTAAGACAAAGTCCATTATTGACAGAAAGTATAAGAGCTATTGCAGAAGAGATAATATCAAGCATTGCCACTTTTGGTGCAGTAAACATGGATAAACCAACAGAAGCTAAAAAGCAAGAAGTTTTGAAAAAAACTGAAGAGAAAAAAACATATAAAAGTCCACTTGAATGTCTTACCTTTGAAGAAGCTATAGAAGAAACAAACGACGCTGAAATTCCAACTCAAGGACATGGATTCTTAGCATTAACCAAGTTGATCAACAAAAAGGATAAGGATACTCTGAAATCTCAAGATGAAATATTTGATTCTTGTTTAAGTGGACTGCAACATGAAGACTCGTATGTGTATTTGGCTGCTGTAGGTACCCTGAGTGCACTTACCTTGAAATCACTCCAAACTTGGCTACCAAAGGTTACTGCTACATATTGTGAACCTGAGAGAGGGATCAATTTAAGAACTAGATTGGGAGAAACTTTACTACAAGTCTGCAAGGGAGTAGGTAAGATAATCACTCATCATTTTAACCATTCCAAATCCTGACTTTTATGTTTATGACATATTCTCTCATTAAAACTGATACCATCAAAGGAAATTAAGCATAGTTATAGATTATATCTAATTAGCTTTATAAATTATTGAAAGAATGAAATAGGATCACAAATGTAAATCTGATAGTTTCAAAAGCTTCATTACTGTATTACTATATTTTTGCATTGCATATATTTTCTGTCATTTTGCTGTCATTGATAAAAATTAATTTTGACAGGTGAGCTGGCAACAGCACACAGAGCCACCTTGCTGGGTGCTTTCTTATCTGGAGCAAAAGATAAAAGCCCTGCTGTCAGAACTTCAAGTTTGTCCAACCTTGGAGAAGTATGCAAAGTCCTTGGCTTCCATGTGACCAGCCACATGCAAGAGGTGAGAAAACTTAAAGTACAGTACAATTACTACAATGGAGATAATAACAGTTATTAAACAGTATTGCATTAACTAAATCTCCTGCAAACAAAGCAGTAGCCAGTTATGCACATTAGGTACATTACTCTTGATTTTAACCTGTTTTTTGTCAAGTATTTGGAACATAGAACTTAGTTGTTTATTAATTAGCCTTGTATTGAATATACAGGGTTCGGCATCTAAATTGAGACTACTTTCAATTTCGATTTCCCGCCGAACCGTTTATGCGATTTTCTTTCCATTTAGTTTTTCAGAAAGCTGAAAGTATGTAAAAAGATTACCTTATAATAGAATAACAGAATTTTTAAGTAAAATGGTTGAAATTGGTAGATGAAGTTTCAGTACAACAACAGGCCCACGCTGAAAAATCGTTAGCCCATACTTTAAAATTATGTACTTACAGTAGATTATGCGTGTATTAGATTTAACCATAATTTTCTGAAGCCAAAAAATACGTAGAATGGTCAGCTACCTTTGAACATAAACAGCATCCAAGAAAAAGGGCAGTTACGACCCATGAAAGCCAAAAAAGCAAAAAAAGTTAAGCAAAAAGGGCCCATAAGTGTAAAGTGCCATAATTCAGGTCTTAAATTAAGAGTCAGCACTTTGCAAAATAGCTTGCATTGCAGAAGAAGACCTCATTTAACATATTTTATACCATTAAAGTTGATTTGACACTGCTATGTAGATGCAGAGTAAAAGGCGCTTAAGCTTGCGAAATTCGATTTTTAAAAATTCAAAAAATGAAAAATCGGCGATTTTTGTTTTTATTTCGGATAATATAACTTCCTTCCAAAACGCAATGGTCACCCACTGGGCTGACAGATGGCTTGCTTATAAGCACGCGGAAGTCCCCAGATGATGTAGGACCCAATTTTCGCACAAGTTTCCACGTCCTGGCCGTGATTAAAAATGGCCTTCCAGCGTGAGGGTTTTCGTCACTGAAACTTCATCTACCAACTTCGATCACTTCACTTAAATTTTTTTGATGTTTTATGGTCAGCATATGTTTTACATATCATCAGCTTTCTGAAAAACTAAATGGAAAGAAAATCGCATAAACGGTTCGGTGGGAAATCGAAATTGAAAGTAGTCTCAATTTAGATGCCGAACCCTGTATAGTTCTAACTGTACCTTGAGTGTTATGATAACATACACAGTATATTTTACAGTAAGTTGTCTCTTATGTTGAGAATTTCAGATCGGTTGCTCGCGCTCCAAGAGCAAGGGGCAAGAACTACTAGGATTTTAACAGGCTCCGTAACAAGTTTTTGCAAATAATTTGTGTGATAGGCTGAACATTAAAATACACTTACAATAGCTTCATAGCTTTCATAATAGTTTTTTTTTTTTTTTTTAGCCCATTTCACATTTTTTTTGCAAAAACTTGTTACAAAGGCTGTCAAAACCCTCGTTGTTCTTGCCACTTGCGCTTGGAGCGAGCAGAACCAATCTGACATTTTCAGCATAGGAGATAACTTACTGTATAAGATAACGTGAATGATATATAAATTCAGAGCAGGAATTTAGATGCTTTGAAAAATTACCTATTCAAACTTTTTTATTATTATTTTTATTTGTTTATTTAGTTTAATTTTTTATTTTTTAGATCTTGGAGTGTGCTCACTCAATGGCGCGTAGTGACCCTGAGATGGAGGTACGACGAGCTGCTGCAATGCTGGTGAGTCTGCTGTTAAGAGGACTGGGCAGTGAGGCAGTACCTATACTGGGAGCCAGTGCTCTTGAGGTGTACCGAGGACTCAAACAGCTGGCACTAAGTGATGATGACACCCTCAGTCTGCAAGCTCAACTGGCATTAGAGGAACTCAGTCATGGTATCAAGCAAGGCGTCTTTGCTTCTAAGCCAATTGAGAAAAAAATATATGTCACCTCTCCACCTCCTTGAAACACCGTGAATTACTATAATCCTGTGATACTTTTCCATTTTTTTTACATACATTTAAAATTACAATAAAAATATAAACTTACAATATCTGTGTTCTATTGTTAAGGGGGTAGGTGACTGACTGATATCTCGCAAACTAGGACGGTTGCGAATAATAATAATAACACAAAGTAAGGAAGAAAGGTCATTGTCAAACATGTGAAAACACGATCAAATATTTAAGTTATTACACTTTAAAGATAACATGTAAATGTGAAAATTTAAATTTGAGCGGGAAATTTTAGTCAAATTAGAAACTTTTTTACAATTAAAAATATCATTAAGGCGGTGGGGGACCGACTTGGACCGGAAATCGCTAAAAGAACAACTATATTTTCTCAATAATTTTTTGTACATGATTTAATTCCAATAAAACAAACACTATAATTTTCAAATAAAACAAAGTAAATTTAAAAAATATTTTTTTATACAAAAAAAAATTTTAATGATATTTTTAATTGTAAAAAAGTTTCTAATTTGACTAAATTTTCCCGCTCAAATTTGAATTTCCACATTTACATGTTATCTTTCAAGTCGTGCTTTCAAGTGTAATAACTTAAATATTTGATCGTGTTTTCACATGTTTGACATAACTAAATTTTTAAGTAACATTTCTTCTTTACTTTGTGTTATTTATTATTATTCGCAACCGTCCTAGTTTGCGAGATATCAGTGGGTCACCTACCCCCTTAAACTTTTTTTTTTTTGTATAAAAAATATTTTTTAAATTTACTTCATTTTATTTGAAAATTTTAGTGTTTGTTTTATTGGAATTAAATCATGTACAAAAAATTATTGGGAAAATATAGTTCTTCTTTTAGCGATTTCCGGTCCAAGTCGGTCTCCCACCGCCTTAAATCATACCTATTTGACAATTTAGTATTTAGTGCTTGAGCAAAACTTGTTTTAAACAGTCTATCAACAATACAGGTAAATGTCAATGGCCTTCACTTGCTATAGTAGTAAGCAGGCAGTTGCTCATAGTGATGTCATCAATTGTTGTATACTCCCATCTTTAGAAACAAATTAAGTACGACATCATGTCTATTGTATTGCTACGTTAAGTACAATGTAGACTTTTAACACATGCACTCTGGAATAGCTATTGTATGACAATTAAAAATGGCATATAAATAAAAACAAAGAACTTCACTTTCATCAACACAATATTTATCTCTAAATTATAATTTATAATACAAAAAAGAGAACACAATTAAAAGGCAAGCAAAACAAAATAGGACATACATAACAAGAAAATAATAATAATGTTACTTATATTTTACAATAATATCTTGACATGTTGAATCCATAACTTTCGCACATTGCTTCAGTTTTATTTCCCATGAAGTTATTCACTGAAGAAATGTGCTGATTTAACACTGGTTAGAAATAATATCTGAGTAAGGTTTTTGATTACAGTTATTAACATTTAAATTAGTCAGTACATTTTCAAAAAATTATAACGATAAAATGTATTATGACCAGCTTAACATTGCAAATTTTGTGTTTGATATTTATGAGTACTTCAAGTTACCTAAATCTACAATTTACTCTACAAGTCTTTTTAAAATTTCAACTGTACATTATTCTATTCATTATTATTTTATTGTAAAAAATAATAATTTCTATATTGACTAATATAGGAACAATTGTTTTGAGGCCGACTTAAAGCGATTTTGCTTACATCCGCTTCTGTTTCGACGTATGCGTAGTAAGCTGAAACTGAAGCAGATTAAAGTCGGCCTCAAAACAGTTGTTCCTTTATTACTTTTTCTTCTATGATCTATATGTAACATTACAATGCCTATTTTTTTTATAGTGTATATAATAGCATATTTATTGTCTATATTGTCTATATGTGTTTATCATTACAATATCATATAGATAATTACAGGCAAAATATTGATTTTCTTTGCTGTATGACTTACTAGAAAAATCATGAAGTAGAATATTTTATGAGATTATACAAACATTTTAAAACTGCAAAAACGAGACAAACTTTTATAAAAAAAATAATAATAATAATAAAAAAAAAATTTGGGTGTTGTTTTAAAAGTCGTAAAAAGTAATAACAATAACAAAAAGTAGCAATAAATCAAAGCAAGATAAAATTACACTCGTAAGCAAGTCATTCAGCAAAGATTATAAATTTTATTATCATGGCACAGAATATCAGTGACAATAAAATAAATAATAATAAAAATTAAATAATAATTATTATATCACAATTATGCAACTACTAATTTATTGATATTTACCTATTATATGAGCATTAATCTTTTAAACAAAAAATGATAAAAAGGACTATTAAAATATTTTGATCTTCTCTGATGATATAATATATGATTTTAAAAACAAAAGCATTTAATTTGACTTGATTACAAAATATACTACATTATTTTTAGTTTGAACACCTTAAATTGAGTATTATTCTCTTTTGCGCTACACGATTTATTTTTATATGTATAATAAAATCTCACAACCTTCTACAACAAATATGCTGCATTATTTTCTTTTTCTTCGTACAGTACATGAGAGATGATTTATTTATAGAGTAATATAAGAGTTGATGTAGTTACAATAATATCTAGACTATATATATAGATATATTTAGATTACCTTCTTTAAGGGCGTCAATTGGAAGTTTACACAAAGTAAGAGGAGTATTCATGAGGCATGACACCTCGTCGGGGATAAAATGTATGCCAAACAGCATAGTGAAGTAAATTGCCTATGTTAGAAGTGTAGATGTCGGCAAATCTAAATAGACGACGTGAAAAGTAGGAAGGGTTCTGGTATGTACGGAAAACACTGCCAAATTGCTTGTTGAACACACGTTTTGTCTCTTGACTGTAACAAGAGGCATGCCATTATGAATAGAAAAATCTATATATTGTGCTACCATGCAAGCTTTTCTTCCAGAATGAGGTGCTTGAGATATTTTTATTGACACCCACCTGAGTTCTTCTCTCTCGTCCATCCACTCTTCCAAGACACTCTGTGCTTCACTGCCCTCTTGGTCCTGGCTTTCCTCAATCAACTGGGTCAGCATTTGTAGCCAATTAACTTTACTCTTGAACTGCTCATCATTTAACATCTCAATCTCGTGCTGAAATATAATATCATATTAATGATGTTATATCTCTCTAACTCTATTTTTATATCTTGATGCTGTTGCAGCTAACCCTCACTTCTACTTTTAGCATTATTGTTTGCTTGCTTATACACATCTATGTTTGTCACTTTAGACATAGAAACACTCATCTATATTTACCACGACACCAGGTAAAAAACACTTCTTCGTACGAAAACAGGTGTAGAAGTGTTTTGTATCTGGTGCTGCAATAAATGCATGATACATGTTTCTAACTGTAAGGCTACTGCGATAAACATAGATGCATGAAAGTAAGGAATCCCACTAAAGCCTAGGACAGTGGTCCTTTCTTAGCGATTTTCTTAGCGCAGCGATAAAGTTTGGACCATGCTAACTTTATGGATGTTATCCCAGGGGTAAAGTAAACTATATTCAATACGCATGCGCAGGAAACCTTTGCGTGCTTTGGAAAGTAAAATCCCTTCATTGTTGTGAGTAACCTTTACAATTTGAAAAATCTCCATAACAACGCGGGTTAATTTGCAAGAATCAACAAAATCCGTTGCTAAGATTTCTGTTTATGGGTCGATCATACTTGTAGAAGCCGTTAATATAGTTTACTTTACCCAGGGGTGGGATAAGAATTGCAATAAGGAACGACCGCTGTCTTGAGCTTAAAAGTAGAAGTGTGATATAGTTGCAACAGTATCGATATGCAATGTATATGTGTTTACTCTCTCGTTAACATGGCTATTATGGGTACAACTGAAGAGATAAGAATACATTTGATTAATTGATTTAAGCACAGAAAAATATAGATATCTATAAAATATCTGGTTATATCTAGAATACTTAATATAAAAATAAATTTTAATACTCACCGCTAACTCACTGATGATTGCACCGGTACGCCAACCATGTTGAAGCGTAACGTCAGCAAGGTCACTGTAAGGATGGTCACCAAAGTAAAGCACTTGCTGACCATACCATCCAGTCATGTCCTGCAGTTGCTTCACTGTGCCCTGGGGAACATGCATATTTTAAGTTACACTATCTGGATGTTAGAAATTCAGAGTATTTTACTAAATTAAAATTGATACAGTAAAAAAATTAGTAATACCTAAGAAATTAAGGGAATTAAACATCATTTTGTTTTGGATAAATTATCAAGGAAAGAACATGGAAAGCAACAAGTGCTCTACCAGGTCTGGTATTAGGAGGCCAGAGGAGTGTGGTGCTAAAGGGTAGAGCCTGAGGTTTGGTAAGCCACAGATCAATGTAAGCCTCTTACTAGAATGGATTTGTTCTTCGAAAGGGATTATGATATCATGATACTTTCTTTCTTTTCTTTATTAAAACTTTTTGAGAGCCTGGCCATGAAAATGTTAATATTTGGCCCTGTTAACTGTACCATCAAGATCTTCACTTAGCTACTGTCTTTCCCTGTTCTTTCCTTTGATAATACGATGATTACATAACATTACTAACAAATGTTAGCATAACTGTCAATACTATAAAACCTCTGGTGTAACAGTGCAAAAGGGAATTTACCTCATAGTAAATTTGTCCTTTTTCCAACCTGGTGACCCTGTCCCAAAGTTGAGTTTGACTTTCTGTGTCATACAGACGTATTGGTCGAGATTCATCAGTGAAGAACTTTGGCTTCCTTGCTTGCACAATAATCACGTCAAAGAAGTCTCGCCAGTCTTTGCCAATGATGTACCTCATGCCTTTATCTCTGTAATGTAGTAACCAGGAGATAACATGAGTACAAATAAATCTACATACTATTAGTTAAGCAATTAATAATTTATTCTTGGCTTCATATAAAATACTTACTAAAAAAAATATTTCGATCATCACGGATAGTAAACGGCCGTGAGGATTTTTAACTTTACAATTAAAAATTGAACATTTAAAACTTGACATATTTATTGTCCGATATGTGCACATTACGATGGTGCTGGTCTCAATTTTTTTTTCAAATTTGTACTGTGGTTACATTACGATGTAAATTTGAACAATACAAAAGTGCTGGCGGCCGTTTACTATCCGTGATAGTCGATTTACATATACCTAAATTTTACAAATAATAATAAACAAGTTTCAGGAAGAAGAAAAAAACATTGCATTTGGTACATAAATGTAATAAAAAAAAATAATCATATCAAAGAAAATAAGCATAGCATTAAATATCGATCTTGTTGCGAAAAAAAGGCGTATCTCGTATTTTGTCAGGGGAAGCAAAAGGCCTATCTCGTTTTTTGTCAGGGGAAGCAAAAGGCCTATCTCGTTCCCAAACGTTATGGAGATGGCGCTCGAGATAGGCCTTTTGCTTCCACTGACAAAAACCGAGATAGGCCTTTTGCTTCCCCTGACAAAATACGAGATAGGCCTTTTGCTTCCCCTGACAAAATACGAGATACGCCTTTTTTTCGCAACAAGATCGATATGTCAGATAATTATTTTTCATTTTTGAAACTGATTAATTTACTAGCATAGAATATGCTAGATTTTTTTTTTTTTTTTTTTTCTTCTTCTTCTTCTTTTTGTCTTTTTTTAAAATATAATCTAGCATAATATTCTATGCTAAAATTTGATCTTTTAACCAAACAACAATCTACAAATTAGAGAATTTACTTGTTTTATTAATTTTTTATTTAATGTGCTCTAATTGTTCTACTATTTTCTTTCATACGTTTTTAATTTTTTAAACATTTAAATAATAGGAATGAATATAAATTAATAAAATGATGATCTGATGATGAAGTGCTTCTACTGATATTGATGTTTATCATAAACAATTATTGTTTAACATGTTAAAAAAAGTGTTATTTTTCAGCACAAAATGCAGTGTAAAAAAACAAACAAACAAAACTTTTTTTTCTTTTTTCTTTCAACAAACAAATTTTATATTATTATTTAATATGATATTTGCCAGTACAATTTATAAATGATAAAATATGATAATAACAAGTAATTGCTATTACTTACACAAAGTGATAAGGACTGTTGGTGACAAGGAAGAGCTGTTTGCCATGCTCCCCAAGATAATCAAAGTATTTGCGTATGTTTGGATTGCTCTCCAAGTACTCTGGAACATTCTGTGCTACAATTTGATGCATCACCGGGTGAGCACTCTGCACTGCATTCTGTACACATAACAAGAACCAACTATTAGAATTGTCTATCATTAAATTATATTAGCTTACTGACACAAGTTCAGGTTAGATACATTCCAAATGCTCTGGTCACATTAGACATGTGTATAAATTACCAAGATGCCAAACACAAGTTTCTAAGCATCATCAATTTTGTCCAAATGTATTTGGCACTTTCAATAGAGGTTTTTGGTTTAAAAAATTGTGAAAAAAAAATTTATCGCTTGAAACACGTAAAAGTATGTCTAGTAGGTCTAGTATTTCTCATTTAAATATCTCCAAAATCGGTGGAGTAGTTTTCTCAAAAATCGCAAAAAAAAAAAGAAAAAGAAAAAGAAAAGAAAAGAAAAGAAAAGAAAAGAAAAGAAAAGAAAGAAAGAAAGAAAAAGAAAAGAAAAAAAGAAAGAAAGAAAAAAAAAGGTAAAAGAAAGGGTGTTTTTCCCCATAAGCGTAATGTTAAATTAGAGGACCCTTGGCTTTCCCTTGTCTCCCCGCGTGCTAAATCGATAAGTTCCAATATAATTACATTAAAGAAAAACTGAAATGTTATATTTACCTTGACATCCCTAAACAATATTTCAGGGTCGTAGTCAATGTTGTGTCTCTCAAAGTGTTCTGCTACGTTACATAGAAGTCCCATCTCTGGCACTGAAAACAAATCAGCCAACTGAAGCATCTTGGTCTTGACACCCTGCAGAAAAAATACAATCACATTATCATCTGCTCAAAAATACCTCATAGCTAAGAAGTAGAGATCAAATAAACTTATAGTAGCTGTTGCAATCATGCTAGTAAATTATTCAATTATGTAAAATACATTATTGAAATGGATCCTATAAGCAAATAACTGTATTTTAAAATTAAGTAACTACAAGCGCAGTCACCATTGTTATCAGCAAAATAATATTCTGTAAAATAAAACATTAACGTTTTCATTAAAAAATAATAAAAACACTGTAAAAACAAAAGTACAGATAATAAGCGTTAACCATAAAATATATTTATTTTTTATCCTTGCAGCCAATAATAAAATAAACACATAAAAATAAATCACAAATATAATTATTTTGAATTTTTTTCTTTCTTTTTTTCATCCAACATTCAGACTACAGCATGCTTTGCAACATTATTAAAAAAAAATAGCAATTACAACTTTTATGTCGCTATCTGCTCTTCAAAACTAGAGAATGTTAACAGAGAAGCGACAACCCCTAAAAGACACCACACTGCATTACATTAGTTTGGGTATTGCGCAGCCGGTTTTTATGTGATATTGTTTACTGCGCATTGTGTTGCGGGACAGCATAATCGTGGGGTTGTCGCTGCACTGTTAAGGGACTCTATTCAAAACATACTGTAAAATTGTGAATATTTACAGGAATTTATACTATCAATCATTAATTTTTAAATGTGATGCAGGTAGAAAAGGATAGCGAAAACGAGTGATATAGTAAATATATATGGTATGGGTGGAAAATCTTGCTAATATAGCTCGAAAAAAAAAAAAAAAAAAAACTAGCCTCAGCGGATTCTAATGGCACATATATGATGAAACTTTTACACAATCAGTCAGATTTTTTGGGGGAATAGTACTGTAGTAGTAGAGGAAGGGTATTTGTTTTTATTTATTAATTATTATTACTATTTATTTAATTTTTACTTATTTCTGCTGGCTATCAAAATTTTTAAACCATAGAAACTTCTCCACTTTTCTAAAGTATGGTCTTCACTATCCTTTCCTTTTAATTTATGTGTATCAAACTACGATTGTTTCTTGTCTTTATTTATTTATTCTATTATTATTTATAATTGTTCATTTTACTTATTATGTTATTATTTATTTTTAAGTACACAGAGCTTTTTATTGTTGTTATTATTAATGATGTTTGTAAACCCTGTTTTACGTGCCCCAAATCACAAAAAAAAAAAAAAAAAAATGATGATCACCAAATTAAATGGAATTGCACATTTTTTAGAACAAGGCAACAGTGTTTACAAACATCATTATTGTATGGCATGATCAACTCCAGCTTCTACTGGTTGATAAGGATTTAATTCAATATATAGAAAGAAAAAACAAAACAAATAAATATCATCTGAGATTTTTCCTGAGCCACGTTTCCTTTCTCTCTGTAAAATAAAATATAAATGTTTGTACTGTTGATGTTACATGCAACTCATGCATGTACATATATATATATTCTGTATTAAGTACGTCACACCAGGTACAAAGGATGTTGGACTCACCGAGTTGACTTTCTGCAGCAAGAGGGAACAGAACGTACATCCGATGGATTAACAGAATCAGATGATTAGCATCACACTTACAAAATGGGGATGACTATTCTCTATTGGTGATAAATTCATACCTGTCCTCCATTACGTGGTGCACCCTCTACGTAGGCGATTGGGATGATTCTGTTCTTGTACAACCTCAAAACTTCTTCGTCAGATATTGGTGATAAGCCACGGTACACGGAACCAAACTGAATTTGTAGAAACGAGTCAAGCTTAAGAAGAAGTCCTTTTTCTATGTCGTAATGAAGTCCGCGTACGGCAAATTTAGGGATGTACTCTAAATCACCAATTTCTTTTGGATACTGTAAACAAAATAAAATAAATATTGATTGTATAGAGTATATGTACATTGACTATACAGCATATATATTATACGAGACTATACGGATAATAATCATATATTTTTATTATGATGATGTATTATATTTATTTAAATAAATGTTTTCCTATTATATGACATGTTTTGTAAATATTGTACATAGTCAAATTAATGAATTTAAAAGATCAAGACTTTAGGTTCAAGGGCTAAAAGGTCACAGGCCACAGCAATCGATAAACACGAAAATATGCGTCGCAGGTCATGGTATTTTATGATGTAACAAAAACAAACAAAAAAAATCTTCATCTCTCAAAAAGTGTTTGAATTATTACATATATACACTCACCTTATGTTTTGTTATCAAGTTTTGTTTTCCTAAATTATATAATAAATAATCCATAGATGGTTTATAACATGCCAAAGTGTAATCATAATCGAATCCATACACTTTAACTTCGCTGAGATCTAATTCGTTGCATGCAAATACCGCTTCAGGTTTAACACTTCGAGGTAACTTTTTAGCTGTAACATACATTAAGGTAGCACAATGAGTGACATTAACCAAATTGATAGATTGCCAAAACTATGATATACACACATTTAAGTATAATATACATACTTACATTTACAAAGTTCTTTTGTTCTGCTATATGCTTCCATCATTTTCTCCCGAGTGGATAATAATCTTCGTTGCTGAACAGTCCATACTTTAGGTGCAGACTTAGGATAAAGGTGGAGATTAAATGCATTATATGTTAGACCTTTTATAACACCAAATTTTCCACAGCAAGTCATGATGAAAACTTAAATTTCAACTATACTAATTATTAAAAATAAATAGCTTTTTTGACCTCTATTTTTATGTCACCAACACACTGAAAACCCGCCCCCTTATTTTTTAGTAAACAAAAATACATTTTTGATCGCAGCGCCACTAAACTTGAGTTTCGCGCTGGATTGTTTTAGTTCCCTTTTTTGACAAGAGATGTCTAAAATAAGCAAAATAATGAAATAATTAGATGCGCCAAAGAAAAGTTTTAAAGTTTTCCAAAACTTCAAAACTTTGTACCGCGAATATTGCGCATATCGCATATGTCTCTTCAGACAATTAACTACACCCTGGCCAAAATAAGAAGAGAGATTTTTACAACCAGATGCACCCCTTTTTCTGAGACAATTTCTCACCGGTAAACACCAAAAATTAATAGGTGATCAATGTAATATTTGAAGTTAATATATACATATATTTATGCTAAATTTTATTTAAACTTTTTTTTAGATATTTATTAATATATTAGAATCCGAGAAAAGGGGGTGCATTCGGTTAACTTCTCTTTATTCTTATTTTGGTAATGGTATGTGTATATTATGTAAACTTAAATATTAAAATGAAGGGTTATTTCTTAATTTATTTGCTAGATAACAAAAAATAAAATAACTAAGTATTTTTATACTCAAGAACTTCATTATTTAAGACAAATAAGTTGTTGATGATGGTAAATTAGGGGATGATAGGATAATACATAGGGATAGGATAGGGATATAGGACTGAGCTGGATACCGCACTTTACAACACACCGCACATAATATTCAAAATTGGCAAAATTTGAAATAATTTTATTTTGTTGTTTTATTTTTTTACGTTTAACTATATAAACATATTATTTGCTTTAGATAAATGCACAGATATGAATAATATAGATACATATAATAAAATAATAAATATAAAACAAGTATTCATATGTGACTACAGCTGGACTACAGTATAAATCATAAAGACAAAAAATGTCATTAAATATAAAAAATAAATAAAACTAAATTAATTGGAAATTTTTATTAAATGGAAAAAAAATAAGGCATAGAAGAAGAAGTTAAAGCGATGCCGCTGAGATGCTCGACGGCCTGTCCTAAATTTCGAGGTTAGAAGTTGACCATGTTGAACGGTCAGCTCAGCTCAACTCTCTGTGTTGCTTTTGCTGCAAGAGAGCCGCTCTTGCTATAGCTCTGACTGCCCTACATCAGCTTTACACATCGCGATATATATGTGGTCCAAAACCAAAGCAACATCAACTGATGCATCTTTTCAATCGCACCAAAAAAAAAATGCATCCATGAATATTTCGTCACTTTAAATAATAATGTATAACACTATTTTAGCTGCAAGGTAAAAAATATAACGCGATGCTATATATGAAGACAAAAAAAAATGTTTAAAGATTAAATAACTTGCTTGATAAATATACGGAAATCAAAATAATAGTGATTGATGTGGGTCGATGTCACTACAGGATGATACGTTGCGACATTATTTCAGTTTAGTTTTGAGAAAGTTTTACTTTGAAATGAGTGTATATACCTATACGTATAAAAGCGCATTATGTGTCTATATGCATGCATGTGTGCACATACGGGACCCGGATACTATATTGTAATTGCATTTTCTTTTTATATTGTATTACAATAACTTTTTTTATATACTTCATTAACACATTTAAAAAATATATAATATGTAGAATAATATATAATGTATTTTTCCCAGATTGCCTATATTATTTAATTGAAATATTGACTTAATTCTGCTAACTAGTAAATTACAAGTATTTTAAAACTATTGACATTATACATTATAGTATTATTTGTTAAAAATAAAATTTCAACAAAAAGTTAACAAACTGTCTCAAATTTTGTTTAGTGACTTTTTTATTTTTAAATATATGTGTTAATTTTAGTATGATATAATTATTGTACGTGTTAAAAATAAAAACCATACTGAATACTAAAAAAAGAAGTGTTAAATAACAATTTGTAAGTTGTCACTGGTTAAAACGCGGACGTATGACATCATGATTTTGGCATCAGAAATTGTAGAACATGCCGCAATGTCACACATTTCTTCATACTCCAGCAGCTGGCAAACCTATAGCCACGCTAATAATTTAATTATATACTTAAGAAAGAATTAAAAATATATGTATAACGTTGTCGAGACTTGTTCAGAGAACAATGCAGCATTGTATTTCATTTTATTAATTCTGTTAAATTTTACTAATAAAAATAACTTATTTTCGTTGATATATGTATACTTTAATAAGTATATTATATAAAAAGAATGTACTGAATGATGAGAGAGACAGACAGACAGACAGACAGACAGACAGACAGACAGACAGACAGACAGACAGACAGACAGACAGACAGACAGACAGACAGACAGACAGACAGACAGACAGACAGACAGACAGACAGACAGACAGACAGACAGACAGACAGACAGACAGACAGAATATAACAACTTAATTCTTTATAGTTACATCTAAAATTATTTGTTTTATAAATATGTGCAGTGTGCACTATATTAAATAAAATTTTAAGTATAAAAAATTCACGTAACATAAAAAATACACATTTCCAATAGTTTAAGTAAGAATAAGAGAGAGAGAGAGAGAGAGAGAGAGAGAGAGAGAGAGAGAGAGAGAGAGAGAGAGAGAGAGAGATAAATAGTCTAATTTAAATAATTAATAATATAAGAATACTGTGTGTGTATATATAATATATATTATAATATAATATATACACACACAAAATAATAAGAATAGGTTTTTACAATAATTTTTTGTATTTGACAATTAATAACTATTTAAATTAAATCAAAATCGAATCTCCAAAATTAAATCCCTTTGGATTAAAGGATCAAAAGGATATTAAATGTTTCATCACAATTTTGCCGGTCATTCACATGAAAATAAATTTATCAATCAAAATTACAAGGAAATAAAAAATTGATAACCCGCATAAAAAAAAAGTGCGACAATTTCACTCTAATTACAGCATATATAGTATATAAAAATAAACTTTCCATTCTTTAAATACAACTCAAATAATTTGACATATACACACCAAAATATATAAAGTACGAATAACGTTATTCGCAATGGGTAATTGTTTTCTGTTCTATATGGTGATTGTGGCGTAACATACCTTCTTACAAGTAGAGCAACGCAACACTGCATTCTTATAATATTGTATGCATTTCTGATGCACTTGTCATGCTTTTACACCTTCTACACGTTGACTTCAATTTGCTTGGGACAATTATTTATAAATTAAATTCTTTGATTGACAAGATATGAAAGAGAGGGAGATGCTTTTTCTTCTTCTTCTTCTTCTTTGAATCGCGCGGCATGACGAGGCATAAGATAAGATTTCGAATAACAGTTGTTAATTAAATATTTTATTGTGGACCATTGGGCGAACTAGTTTAATATAATCACATTGATTTCTCATGTTATCATGAATAAAAATCTTTACCAAAGATTTAATTTAATTGCTTATTTTATATTGTTGTTGTAATTTGCAATGACGCGTGCAAAATAAAGAAGACATAATTTTGCAATTATATTATTATTTATTGTTGATAAAAGAAAAAATGATGGGTATTCCATTAAAAATTCTAATAAATATATAATAATTAGGCCAATAAGAAGCGTTGAAGCTTGTACTTACTGTTAATGTGGATGATAATGCAAAAAAAAAATAAATAAATAAATAAAGTATAAATAAATCGAGTAACAACAATATTATTAAACGAAGTAAAATATTTCGGGAAATTATTTTTATATTATTGAACATTTATTTTTATTTATTATTCCGTCATTAATTATTTTTAATAAAGTATTATTGTTTATATCAATATAATTTTTTAAATACAATTTTACAGATATCTCGAGAATTTTAATACAAAAGCAACCAAAATATCTTCATCTTTAATAATATAAATAAATTCCTTAATCATTTCTTAGAATTTAAATATATTATAAAGAACATTTTGGTATCCCTTTCAATTCCCACATAACATAAAAAAATTGGTGTATACAGTATTTTTGGTGCACACCATGATATAAAGTTAGAGATATATACATAAGAAGTTTTGTTAGCATGCAGGTATTTTCAGGTGACACGGGTAGCTCTAGGCAAACGACCCACTTCCTGGCTTGCATTTGCATAATTTCGTGAGTTTAGGAGGATTTATTTAGCTTATTTTGCTGACCAATCTCAACATCCAATCCTCTTCTAAACATTATATTATTTTTTATAAATATTATGCTGTATATATAGCCAATAAATAACAATATTCATCACATATAACGGAGTTCGCGTAATCATATAGAATTAATTAGCATCTCATTGCGAATATTATTATATGATTGTGTATTGTTTTATATTTGTTGAAATGTTTTGTTTTGTTTATAATAATATAACAATGAGTATAATCTACATCCTTCACACACTGACGTATATATATATTGTAACAATTAATATCTGTAATATACAAAAAGTAATTTAATTTTCTTGCATACTTTTAACATGTACGCATTTTTTTTAAACATTAATAATTGTTATGTCAATTTATTAAGAAGTAAAATTGATAGCTTTACACTAAATTACCTCAAATATGATATTTTCAGGGTGTGGGGGGGGGGGGTCATATAGTTGTTTAAATTTAGTGCTTTTAAAAAAGTTGAAGTACAATTTTTTTACTTTACATTGAAAACCATTGCATTTTGATTTGAAAGGTGAATTGTTGAAATGTTGAAGGGAAGATAGATTATAAAATTTATGTTGTTTATGATTGAAATAGTTTTTATTATTATTATTATTATTTATTATTATTATTATTATTATTATTTACTTTTTTAATATAAATTCAGAGTGAGAGAAAGAGAGAGAGATTGTCTTAAATTTTAAATCTTATTTATATAGATTTCTTCCAGAAATTCTTTAAGCTTAATTCTGAAATAAGCACAATTTATTTTTCCCATCAACGTAATCTAAAAAGTGTAACTTTATTTAAGAAGCGCATAAAATTATTATATTCTTATAGACTCCCGTTGATTTTGGCGAGTGATAAATAAGATATTATACAAGATTTCAAATCAATGCAATCTTGCGTGATGTTTCACTCCACAGGATGTTTTTTCACTTTATTATTCAGCAGCATTATACGATTCAGACGTTTCATTTTTTATAAGAAACAAAAAATTAAAAATTCTCCCCCTATATGTTTGTTAAAATTCTTTTGCGTCAGCAAGACCAGCAGGTATACTAAAAAGGTGGCGGTAGCTGGGAGGGTAGCAACCAAGACAGCATTTTTTAATTTGTTAATCTTTTTTTTTATAAACCACAAAAAGTGTAACTTTTTTAACAAAAGCCTTGAAAAAAAGAGTTTGATAAATAAGCTTATATTGTGTAGTCAAAATTTCAATTTCAAAGTCTGTAAAATTTATTGTTGCTTTTGTTTATGATTAATGAAATTTCAAAATAAATAATAAACACTATAAATTATGCTAGTGCTAATTTATCAACTTTAATTATTTAATCTATTCTTTTACTATTTGATGCCGTAAATTTTACAAAGAGGGAAACATAGGGGTAGAGAGAAATGCACCAAGAGAGTTTTATTATATACTATTTGTTATTTTCAATAGACTTGATTGGCTATTTTTTTGGTAACCATAATATGTGACTCCTATATACACATAATTTACTAATTATAATACTCCTAATTTATGTGAATGATAATAATATTTTTTTGAAAATAACAAGCAGATATCATACAGATAAAATTTATTCAAATTTTGGTCCAAATACATTAATTTTTTAATAAAATATTGTCATTTTGTTTTAGATGTTACGTATTACGCGTTTGAATTTTTTTTAAATAATTTTTAAGTAATTATCATAAGTAAGTTGATAACCACCTTGTCCACCTTGACAGTCTCAGTATTAACATTTAAGGAACTATCCACCACCATGAAATTCTTGATTTGAGATATTACAAATTAATACACTGTAAATTAAATATTAGAAACATATTAACAGCATAAAACATTATTTAATTTCATAGTAATTAATATTTTTTTACAATACTTGCACAATAAATAGAGTAACAAAGAAATTAATTGCTACATTCACAATAGGAATGTATGGGCGGGTGTTTTATCAATTTTATACATGTAATAATATATAATAAAAAATATACAATAATTTAAAGAAAAAGTTGTCAACTCTCATTCGACACATGCTCATAAACTCTGACAAATTGTCACACTCTATAAAAACACACACAAATATAAAATAATAAAAAAACATTATAAACTAAGACATTATATGATACAATTTGAAGTTAGTGTGTTAATTAATTTTTGAGACTTTCTATTGTATATACAGATTCTAAATTTGTAAGTTATAAACTTAAAGTATATAAAATAAAAACAAGCAGAGCAAAGCGAAGCGGCCAAAGTGAACGTATATAATATATATATAACAATTAATTTATAATCTAATTACTTTATCTTATTTTTTTAAATTAATACAAACGTTTTTGTATACCTATACAACAGTGGGTATCTAAGGTAATTATTATAGGATTACAGACATTATTTTAATAATAATATTATTATATTATCCACAAATTGCAATGTAAGATGAAGTATAATAATTCAACGTATTGATATATCAATTGAAGTAACAAGTTGGAATATTATGAGTATTATGGTAAAAGTCTTTACACCTACACGTACTAAAAATAGTTCATTGTACTCAATAATATTTACATTTTATTATACACTATAATACGCCGCTTTTGTTATTGTATTTGATCGTGTATCTTACTATGTAATATAATGGACTTATACGTGGCGTGTGTTATAAAAAAAATATAGACAAAGAAATGATGTTTTTTTTATTTTTTGGTATATGAGAAATTTATTTGTAAACATTTTATGTCAATATTATTTATTAAAGAAATATACGAATAAAAAAAATGCAACTTTAATTAATTTCATTTAAAATTCAAGAATAATGTTAACACGTTAAGTAACCTAATGTTATAAATTATTCATATACTCAGTCAATTACAATTAGGCTTTAACAGCTGGCTTAATGATAAATTTCATCCAAATATGTTATAGCATTTATATAATATGTTTGTTTATATATGTTTTTTTTCTTGCTATAATATATATTCATTTACATTTATGCATGCTTATATATAGTTATTACATAAAATAAATCAATGTGACCAAAATATTATGCATATTTAATTTTGTATGCAGACCCTTTTTTTTTAACCATTTTAATAAAAAAAAACTGTATTCTTAAATTTTTCTGAGTCAAATTCTCTTTTATATTATAAATCACGTTATAATTTAATACATTGCGTATGTAATTATACTTCTATATATTATATACACAATGAAAACAATGATAAAATGCATCATCAACCATAAACAATACATTCTGATATATAAATGATAAAATATATTATAGTGTTAAAAAAATAAACAAAAACATTTTTAAACACATTATCATATATATACCATCATCAGTATATACTATTATTACAACTTTCAAATTACGATATACACCATCTCATTCTCTGTATACAATGAAATAAAAAATAAAGTTTGATTTATTTGAAGAGCGGAAGATCAAGTTCTCAGAATAAAACTAACCTACTTCCCACTCCACTTATATAATTTTTTATTATTATTATTATTCTCTAATTTAAAAGTTATTTTCAATATACAGTATATAAATGTCTTTTTTTACACTTGAATAGAAAGCTATTTTATACGATTGAATAATAATAAAATTATTTTATGTGTGTAGTATTACTTTTATATAGATTTCCAAATACCAAATGATTTTTTTTAATTCTAAAAATATTTTTAACATACAGTATATTATTATACCACACATTCATTATAATGTACATACATAAATTTCTTATGTCAAAAAAATTAACATACATAAATAAAGTGTATAATGTTTATAAAATATAAAAATAATAAAAAAAAAGAGAAGTAAAAAAAAAAAGGAAAAAATAATTATGTTGTTCAAGCTCTCAGCATGGAAGATATATTGTTTGTTACTAATGTGTGCTATGACCAAGTTACTTTTTTCTTACATAAAAAAAGTATTTTATTGCACTAGAACCCTTTTTTAAATAAATATAATAATAATAAAAAATAAAAAAACTTAACGTATACATAAGTAATTATTCGTGGGATTTTTAAATTCCTGTAAATGCCAAGAAAATATAAAATTAGAAAAAAAAAAGTCGGCCGCGACCGCAAACATATTAGACAATGGTGGGTATAATAAACAAACTGAACTCGGGGCGAAAGTGATGTTTGCCTTTATAGTATACAATTAAGATGGTCCTGTCTATAGGTCACCCTCGCGCACACGCAACTCTTGGAATGAACAACCCCCAAAGCAAAATATAGAAGGGTAGAATTTCTTTTTATAATACTATACATATATATATAAATGGAGAACAGCTTTCTAAACAAGTATCATAACATGATGCGCTCTAGCTATTTCTTTGTAACATGTTTTATATATGTAATATACTAAAATAGTGTACTGTATGTGTGTTTATATTCTTAAATAAAATGTATATGAAAACTTTCCAAAAGTTCCAATAATTCGCTCAAGAGAAGAATATTATTACGAATGTTTATAATTATTTTAAATTAATTTTTAACTACTATGCATTGCAAATTAAATTAATTAAGAATATATACTATCAACGCAATTTCTATAATATTCTTGTTCTTTTTGAAAAAAGCAAAAACTATCTAATAAAATATGTATATTTCAAATAATAATAAAAATAATAAAAACTGGCGATCCAATGTAAGAATACTTTATAAACTGTAATTTGAATTTTGTTTTGATTACATAATTAAGTTCTAATTCAAAGTTATGGGTACCTTTCCAAAATAATTGGATTTCAAAAACTATTTTTTTGGATAACTTTATCTTTATATAAATATGGACAGATGAAAATAAATTAATGAAAATTGTAGCTTATATCAATAACCAATAACATATGATTATATATTTTTATTATTTATTCACCTGCTTAAGAAAAAAAAAAAAGAAAAAAAAAGCGACCCTTATTATATAATATAAAAATACTGTTATTTAAACAAAATTAGGTAAACATTAAGTTCTATATTTATATTTTCCAAAATATTTTATGAGAAAATATATATTTCAAGATCAAGGTATATATGAGGTCATGGTTAAATAATAATTCTTTCAACCATAAATTAAGATATATACATTCTTTTTCTCTCATTCAAATTTTAATAAATATATATTTACAACTTTGTCGCAATGTGGTATTGATGGTTGTTATTAATAATTGCAGAGGCATTCATCTCTCTCTCTCTCTCTCTCTCTCTCTCTCAGCAATAATAATAATAATAAAGATGCAATGTGTAACAAGATTTGACTGCGCATGCGCCAATAAAAAAAAGCCTTAGGGATGTTAATGATGATGACCCACTGACTTACATCTTAGCAAATTGCCACGCCTACTTTTATTGTAATATGCATACAATATTAAAAAAAAAAAAGTCGAGTGCATTTCTTGCATTCTTATGTTGTTAATAGTGAAAGTCAAAAGATGTTGGAAATCATTATTATTTATTTATTGATTCAGTTTATGATCCTGATCTTTTTGCTTCATATTATATTCTTGATTCTTGAACTTGTAATATCAGTGTTATAGAAAGTTAATATATTTATCGTTATTGTTATTAATATATTACTGGAATTTATTTATAATTTATGTAGAATTATAATATTTATATTATTTATGGATACAATTGCATTTATACTATAGAAACTATTAATACTTAACTTTCATGCAATAAAAAAATTCAACGTACATTTTAAATACAAAAATAAATAAATAAAAAAAAGTTAAAATAATATTGGTATTATTTATTTATTTTTATATGAAATGAATATTTTCCACACAAAAAAGCATATAATGCGTTATAAGCAATTTTGCTGAAACTGAAACTGCTATGAAACTGTATTATGAATGAAGAAATTTGCAATAACTTTTTTTATTATCTCATTATAACAACAAAAAAATAGAGATTTTTCAACCCCAAGTAGTGTTAAAGACTGTAATTTTTGTGCAATTTGAATAACGAAAAAGTCATTTTTAAAGGCAATCAGAAATGTAGCCATAAATAATTTGTTATTATGTAAGGAATTTGAAAAAGTTCGGATCATTTTTTTTCTTAGTTATGTAAATAAGACAAGAAAATATTACGTAAAATAATTTTTTCTTAAATATAATTTCATTATTTCCATTCATTTTTATTTGACTTTATATAATAAAAAACAAAGCAAAGAGTAATCTTAAAAAGATATAATCTATAACAATAACGTCTCCGCTTTAAGTCTGCTTATCTCAAAAGCACGCATTTTATGAAAGAAAGTGCGAAGTGGAGGGGAAATAACTTTGCGGTTACCTTGTAAGCAAGTTGCGTGACATTGACCTCGCGAAGGTCACGTTCATGATGACAACACAATTCGTGATCATTGCATGACTTTATCTCATAGCAAACCCACCAAAACGCGTTTTTCACACAGGTGCACCAAAAGTATCTATATTATATACATGGAGATTTTAACGTCTGAAAATGTAAATTTTTATGAACATGTATGTTTTAAATTCCAGTTTTAATTTAATGTTAGTTGTATATGCATATGGTATCGATATGTACATTACAAATTAAAATACAATGACAACGCAACTCACTGATCTCATTTTATTTTAAGCATTCAAATCTGGGCTCGCGCAATTCAATGATCTTAGCTTTTACATAAAGAATTATTTTTGTTCCCTTTTTAACACCTGGTAAGAAATGGCATCGTTTACTTTTATATTAAAACTTACATTTTATTTAATTGTCATTCTATAATTAAACTTATTATAAAATATAATTTTTATATAGATTTCACATTGAGTTGCAATGTATTTATTAAATTAATTGTACTTGACAGGAATATGAAATCAATAAATTGAAAATCAAGATATAAATAGCTTTCAAAAAGGTGAAAAAAAAATCAATTATTGTTATACGTAATGTTATTAAAATTTTTGAAGATCCGGAAGCGGCTTTAAGGTATAGGATCGCAGGCTAGCGCGTTTGCTCCATGTAAAAGTAGGCCAGTGGCCCACACGGCTGGTTGGGGGGAGGTGGGGCAACAGAGCAAGGAAAGTGGAGGAACAACAATAATGTAACATCTCTGTGAGGGGGTTCATCACTTTATAGTTGGTTGTCCGGATGTTTGTCTTGTGCCACCCTTCGGCAGAGCAACTTAACAATTAGCAGCTCCGAGCCCTCCAGAAATAATGCTTAATTGTCTCACTTCTATAATACGACTTTTATTATATATTCAACAAAAAAAAAGAAAAAAAAAAAAGACATGATTGATCTAAATACATTTATAAAATAATCACCTACAAATTTATCGATGAATTTAAGTTAAAATTTTGTTAACATTTATTTACACACGTTAGTCTCGTCTTTTTTATTTTCATCTTTATATAATATACACGAGTATACACATATAATGATTTTAGGCTTGATAGTGATCTTATAAGAAAGAACAAAAAAATCAGTCCTACACGTATACTGAAATCAATGTTCTTTGTGTCTCATGAAGTAGTAAATTGGTTTATCTTTCTAAAATCTTTTTATTTGTTGAACATGTTAAGCTATAAAATAATGGTCATTATTTTATCTTACAAACAATGAAATAATCAATCAATTGAATCACTGCTCCACATTATTATATATATATATATATATATATATATATATATTTTAGTAATGCATATACTTACTTTTAGATAGAAACGAGCATATTTTACCTAATTTTAAACTTTTTGTAACATTTAAATAAATTTTTTATCATATATTACTATAATATAGTAATATATAATATATTATATATCAATATGTGATAAAAAAAAATTAAGAAATGTTATGCTGAAACTAAACAAATCTTCCCTACAACCAAATGATATTAGAAATTTAAATATATATATTATAACCGTCTTTGGAAAAATATACTTTTGATTTTGACTTTGTTTGATTTTTTTTACTTTTTCATTTTAAAGCGTTATACAGTATACATACACATCAAAAACCTTTATATTTACTGGTAGAAATACATGCAATAAAAAAAAAATGCAATTACAGCCTGAGAGATGCTGGAAAGTGTGGAATACAATTTTTTTTTTTTATTGAAACGCACTAATTTGTTTATTTTTATTTTGACGTTGAAAAGGTGCGTTATGTCACACACACATATGCAACAGGTGTAATATAGTCAGGTTATGTCAGGACGTCGCTTTCTTGTGGTCAATCATAAGAGTTGACACGTTTGTCTAAACAATTCGCTACTTTGCTTGCGGGAGGTGAGTGGGCGGTGAAAGCCATCCCAGCGTGCGTTTTTTCATTGTTACAAAACTGACGAAGTGACAAAAACTTTCGCCCAACTCGTCCTTGCATCGACAATGACCTAACATCTTCCCGGATATCATAAGTTACATGGAAAATGAAATCGGAAATATCTTCACGAATTATATATTATATTGTAGTAACTTTCAATCTAATGATTATTTGATTTGTGATATTATAGCGTTATAATAAATATGTGACTCATAGAGACGAATATAAAAGAAATTTACTCAACGTAAAAATATATAGCATGGCAATTTATAGTTTACGATAAAATATTATTAGTTTAAAAGTAACAAAAAAAAATCCGGGAATTTACGAGAATAGTATACTTTTTAATGGTTATCTTATAATCTGTTTAAATAATTGCATTTCCGAAGATATAGTTTGTATATAATTTATATACACATATATATATCATCCGATCAAATGTGTTTGTGTGTGTATTATCTTTTAAAACATATAAATATTGCTACGGAGCAACATATTCAATGTGCAATATAAATTTGATTGCGATATACATTTAAAACCATTAAATTACCATAAGCAATAAAAAATGGATAAAAACGAAACAACATGAACGTACGTTTATACTGCACAGCTAAAACTTAATCATTGTCTAATAAAACATACATATACCCATTATTTTCTTCAAAAAAACTCAAAATACGTATAGTATCATTCATATCATCAGTATATAATATAAATATGCTCTTTCGGTAACTAATATGATTTTGTAGCAATACTGAATAAAATTTTAATCTTGCGAAGCAATATTTATAATTTTGTTTGTAAATGCCGCGATATACCTATACAATAAAAGGAAGCAAAGTTTCTGATAAAAATGCATTTCTAGCCGAAGGCTAAAAATTGTTTTCTCTTGATTAAAAATGGATAAAGTAGATGCAGCTGCTTGCATTTCAAATACCTTTTCCACACACATTTTATATTTTATACAAAAGATTTTTTTTTTTAACTTTTATATCGAAAAATATTTCACTATATATATTATATACATAAATTATTTTTTCACCCAAGCAGTTAGCCGTGATAGTATTAGTTTGAATTATCTGCGCGCTCAATAAATCAGCCCGCAGCATCGGGAACTAGACCCATAAATCGTCTTTCTCACACAAGGTCCCAATTTTAATCGCATTAACAACATGATTCTCCACTTTACACCTTCATGCGACACTTTTTTTTATACTAAACTTGGACAAAGAAAGAAAAATCTTACAAGGAATGTAGTGTGCTAAATGCATTTAAATTGTAAAAGTATGGAGGAATTTATACACATGTTAATATTTTGTATAATATATATATATATATATATATATATATATATATATATATATATATATATATATATATATATATATATATATATATATATATAATTTAATTTTAATATATACAAAAACAGTTGGAATCGGATTTATATTTATTGCGAGCAGACGCTCGTTTATCATCATCATATATTGATATTGTTCTGAAATTGCGCATCAAAAAATAATAAATAAATAAACAAAGGCACACATTCACACATTTCACACACTCAGAGGCAAAGTCTCTTTAGAAAATTATTTAGTTTCATTAACACTAATAGTAAGAAGAAAAAAATGAATATATAAAAAGATAAATGTGTTAATGTCCAAGTATTTTTGTAACTAATGAACCAGATTTAAAATAAATCGTTTATTTACATTCTTGTCTTCTTGTAACACAGATTACAAAATGAATGAAATATCCTTC